>JAEQBH010000351.1:0-508319 GCA_016808115.1 Tetrastigma voinierianum
TCGACATGCAAAAGCTCGGGAGTTCCTAGAATTGAAACAAGGAATGATGGCAATGCTTGAATATGAGGCTAAGTTTACTGAATTAGCCTGTTTAGCTGATGACTATGTAGTCACGGACATGGCTAAGGTGAGAAAGTTTGAGGATGGATTGAAACTATCCATCCGAGGTAAAATTATGGGACTTCTCCTATAAGGTATGGACTTAATGGTCAGGACAGCTATGGCCATTGAGAGGGAAGTGGACGATGCACGAAACATTCGAGATGTGGGTGACCAGGATAAAAGATGAGAGCCGACCTTGCCTAGCTCGAGGAAGAAGTAGGGACTCTACTCACTTAGCCGAGTTTAGGGACGAGGTGTTTCTCGGGGCCAAGCCAGAGGTCGATCACCCAGTGGGAGACACTTGAGGGGCTCTATGCAGGGTGAGGCATAGGACATGTTTCCATTGCCATGTTTGGACACCTAAGGCGGATTGTCCTCGAGAGAGTAGGAATCCGAGTTATGGGACACCTCGATCCAGTCATCGAGTGGGACGTGCACAGACCTGAGTTTTTCCTCCTTCACCCACCATGGGCCAGAGGCAGTGCTCGGTAGCAAGGGCGTTTGCCGCGAGGCCCACTAGCCGCTAATCATACCGGATGGGCTAGGGCGGGGGTCAAGGTCAAGGCCCGGGGCTCTGTCAGACTAGGGACTCAAAGGGCGTGTTTACGCCACCATTACACCTCAGGCGAGCTTGAGTTAGTCGATTATTCAGAGTATGTTTCTACTCTTTCGCCTATGTGCAAGAGTGTTATTTGATTCTAGTGCATCTCATTCCTTTGTTGTCGCATCTTGTGTGAAAGATTTGGGCTTAGAGGTTGAAACCTTGGAAAATTCGTTGTATGTGAATTCTCCCTTAGGAACTAGGGTGAGTATTAATCGATCGTCGAGAATTGAGTTAGAGATCTACCGAAGATTATGCTCACTGTATACCTTCGAGTCATGGACATGTCAGAGTTTGATGTTATCCTTGGGATGGATTGGCTAACGACACACCTAGTTGTCATTGATTGTGATCGTAAGAGGGTTACTGCCTACACACTGGATGATGTTTGTGTTATGTTTCAGGGGGATAAGCACGATGCTATTCCCTAAGTCGTGTACGATTCTAGGTGTCACGGATAGTTGCAGGGTTAGCTGGAAAACCTTACCCTGGAGGACGAGGTGAGACAAGAGTTGGGTCTACCTCAGTAGTTTGCAAGTATAAGGATTTTTTTCCAGAGGAATTATCGGGATTACCTTCGCACAGGAATGTGAAGCTACGTATTGAGTTCTGCATGATACATCTCCTATTTCTATGAGCGCGTAGAATGGCAACTATGGCGAGTTGTAAGAACTCAAGGTCCAATTGCAAGACTTCTCGTTAGGGTGCTCGTGCTGTTTTCCAAAAAGAAGGACAAGACCCTTCGACTGTGCATTGATTACCGACAGTTAAACAAGGTTACGATCAAGAATTGGTATCCTTTACCAAGGATTGATGATTTGTTTGATCAATTAAGAGGGGCACGAGTCTACTCCAAGATAGATCTCCGCACCGGTTATCATCAGTTGAGGGTTAGGGAAGCAGATATCCCTAAGACAACGTTTAGAACGTGATACAGGCATTTCGATTTCACAGTAATGCCATTCAAGTTGAAGAATGCTCTAGTGGCATTCATGGATCTCATGCATAGGGTCTTTCATCCCTATCTAGATCAGTTTGTTGTGGTCTTTGTGGACGACATTTTGATCTACTCCAAGTCGGAGGAGGAGCATGAGGATCATTTGAGGATTGTACTCCATGCTTTGAGAAACCATCGGTTTGTGTGCAGCTTGAAAAAATGTGAATTTTGAAACTGCGAGGTAAGATTCTTGGGTCATGTGGTATTGGCTTCGGGTGTCTCAGTGGACTCGGAGAAGGTTGAGACAATGATGAGTTGGGAGAGACCCAAGTCAGTCTTTAAGATACGCAGTTTCTTGGGATTGATAGGGTATTACAAGAGGTTCATTGAGGACTTCTCCCGATTAGTTGATCCTATGACGAAATTGACCCGGAAGGAGGTTAAGTTTGAGTGGAATGACTTATGTGAGAGGGCATTCCAGGAATTGAAAAGGAGGCTTACCTCAGCTCCTATTCTGATAGCCCCAAAGAAAGGACAAAGGTACACAGTGTATTGTGATGCCTCGAAGAACAGACTAGGATGTGTTTTGATGCGGTCAGGGGTTCTGACATAGTTCTCGGGTTAAGGAAATCATGAGCGAAGTTGCCCTACACATAATATGGAATTAGCAGCCGATGTCTTAGCCTTAAAGATTTGGCACCACTACTTGTATGGTGAAGCGGTTCGGTATTTTCGAACCACAAGAGTCACGAAATACATCACCTAGTGGGACCTTAATGACGCAGTGGATGGAGTATTTAAAGTTATGAGTTCACTTTGCATTACCATCCCGGTAAAGGCAAAATGTGGTGAATGATGTGCTTAGGAGTCACGAGGGCGTATTGGCTAGTATAGCTTCAGGGAGTGGCAGCGGATGCGGGGGTTGTGGGATAGTACATTGCACTATGGAGATTAGGCCAGGGGTATTTTGGAGTGCATTTTAGCTCGCCTTCCACCACTAAGCGAGTGATTGATTCCCACAAGGACAAGACCACGGAGATAACATCCATCAGGGCCCCAGGTACGGTCAGTGCGGTGATGAAGGCTGGGCTATTCACACAAATGGTAGTCTTCGGTATAGGGGCAGGATTGTGGTTCCCCGGTTAGCATATTTGAGAGAGGAGATCCTTAGGGAGTTCCATTGCCCTCATTTTTCTATATATCCAGGTGGCACAAAGATGTACCATGATCTTCATCGCCAGTATTATTGGAGTGGAATGAAGCAATAAGTTAGGGAGTTTGTTCGTCAGTGTCTCATGTGTTAGAAGGTAAAAGATGAACACCAGGAAATGACAGGTTGCTAAGTATTAGAGGTATTAGAGTGGAAGTGGGGCATACAATGGATTTTGTCACTCCTTGCAAAGACATGCAAGGGCATGATACGATTATTGGGTGATCATGGACTAGCTCATAAAGTCGACACACTTTCTAGTTGTATGGATGACCTTCACGCTAGAGAAATTCTACAGATTATACATACGAGAGATAATCCGATTGCATGGAGTGCTAGTCTCTATAGTATCTGATTGAGATCCCAAGTTTATGGCTCATTTTTGGGAGAGTTTCCAAAGAGCCATGGGGACACTATTAATGATAGACAGCACTGCATCCCGGATGGACGGTCGATCGAGAGGACCATCAGGACGTTAGAGGGACATGCTATGGGCATGAATCTTGGATTTTAAGGGTAGCCTAGGAAAGGCATTTACCCTTAGTGGAATTTTCCTACAACAGCGAAGTTGCTCGGGCGAAATTATCACGAGGATGATATGAAGGGCACTATAAGGAAGGC
Organism: Tetrastigma voinierianum; assembly: GCA_016808115.1. Classification (NCBI taxonomy): domain Eukaryota; kingdom Viridiplantae; phylum Streptophyta; class Magnoliopsida; order Vitales; family Vitaceae; genus Tetrastigma; species Tetrastigma voinierianum. Next base: position 3,472 of record JAEQBH010000351.1, read on the forward strand.
CATCGTCTACACGGTACGGTTGGACGGAGGTAGGAGAGAGATCCGCTATAGGTCTGTCTTTGGTAAAGGACACACCTCGGAAAGGTGGACGTGAAAGTGCAGGCATTTTTCCTCAGCGATCGGAGGCGGGCCAAAGAGCTATCTTGGGACGGACGGTGGCGACCCCTAGAGTTTGCAATCGGTGATCATGTCTTCTTGAAGGTGATGCTTGGGGAGGAGCGATTCGAATTCTACTTGACGGGAAGCTATCGTCGAGTATATTAGACACTTGAGAATTTTCGAGATGGTGGGTGTAGTTGCGTACCGATTGGCATTATCGCCAGATTTATCGGGTGTTCATACGGTATTCCATGTCTCTATGCTCCGGAAGTACACTCCAGATCCGACTCATGTAGTGGATTAGGGTGAGATCATTGTTGATGTAGATGGGACCTTTGAGGAGGGACCTATGCGTATCATGGATAGCCTAGATCAGGTTCTGTGATGCAAGATTATGAGACTAGTATAGGTATTGTGGCAGCATCGAGGAGTGGAGGAGGCAACATGGGAACACGAGGACACGATGCATGCCACTTATCCTTCCTTATTTAAGAATGAAGGTACGTTGTTTAGTCATTTGATAAATAAAAGATGATTGTAGCATATGCATCTGATTGTACGTATATGTGCGTGTGAATTTCGGGACGAAATTCTTTTAAGAGGGGAAGAATGTAAAACTCGGGTAAATTTGAACTTTTCCAAAAAAAAAAAGGAAAACACGGTGAACTTGCCGCTATAATATAGGTTGAAAACCTGCAATTTTTCTAGATCTCGGATGACGAAATGGACCTCACCGTTGAATTCATCTCGTGAAATCTAGTTACGTAGGCAAATTTCATTGAATTCCAAGACAGTCGGAATTTTACGTTTTTCTAGGCAATGTGTGTCGAGGGTGACACATGGCAAGCCATGTGAGTGACACGTGGCAAGCCATGTGTTTGACACATGACAAGCCATGTGTCACAAGGCATGCAAAGGCAAATGCATGTGTGACACATGGCTTGGCATGCAAAGGCAAATGCATGTGTGACACAGGGCAAGCCATGTGTCCAATGCATGTCAATAGGAGAAATCTATAGGGAGGCAAATCAATTCCTAGGAGGGAGCAACAAAAAGGAAAGGAAGGAAAAAAAGTGAGAAGAAAAAAAAAATGTGAGAGAAAGAGGGGGAAAAGGAAATCGGCGTTAAGCGGTGGGCTCTTCGACCAAGTAAAGTCCATTATATTCGATAAGGGCTACACTCAAAGAGGTAGGGATTCTTCCTAATTTGGTTTATTTTCCACTATAAGGGCTGTGGGGTTATGTCTTTGCCCTCAGGGGCTGTTTGGCCGAATTTTGAAATATGGGAATGTTGCCCTATTTTGATCCTACACACTGACCGGATTTTAGGACTGATTTTCAAGTGGGAAAACTAAGGATTTTTTACTTCAGACCTTCATGTAAGTTGTAGCTGCATCAGTGAACTTGATGTAGGCTTTTGAATCATCCAAATCGGACCTCTACAACCCAAGTTATGGTACATTTCCGGGACTACCACAGTTTGGATGTTTATTTCTTGTGCCTAGATTTTTGGACTGATTTCGATGCTGATTTCATACTGACTTCATGGATTGTGTTGGTGGTCTGTTAACGATCGGTTGGTGGCCAGAACTAGGACTGGTTCACGAATGTTTTGGGACTGATTGTGCCCTATTTTGGTGGTCTGTTATGGTCGACTTGTGAGGTTTGAAATTGTGGATTGTTTTAAGGTGTTATTACTTGATTTTGTGATAACGTGCTTAATTTTTCTTGCTGATATATATGTTTTAATATGTTAGGAATTGGATGAAATGTTTGAAAATTATATGCTTTTGACATAATTATCCATGATACATGATTTATCACCGATATGGCATTCATTACATATGAGATGTGGAATTGATATGCAGTGGCATAATGCATTGCATATGCACTGAGACATCGCATTCATGGGTGGAAGTGCATGGTGCCATCAAACACCATCCTTGGTGGTTGATGAATGGGCTGAGTACCGTTGAACAAAGTTCAGCGGAGTTCCACTATTCGCTGAGCATGAAAACATGTGTCAGGTAGTAGCAAGCAAGGATAGATACCCCCTCGGGTGAAAGCCTCGGTATTTTTGGTTATACATATGTGTCCAACTGTGAAAGCCCGTTAAAGTGTAGGAAGGCATGTGAAGCCTGTGGTGAGACCCCGAAAATTCGCCTACCCAAAAATGACATATTTTGTTAATAAATTGATCCTTGGAAGTGAAACATCCAATAAGTTTTGATTTTTAAAAACTTGATTTTTTTTTTCACAATGATCATTGGATGAAATTCATCGACGATGGATGTTATCACACATTGGCTACGCATTGTGTGATGGGAGTCTGTGACGACTCAAATTTTTCATGCATTGGGTGAGTCTCATCTCATGACATGACATTTAGTATTCCATTAGAATTGCATCAGTATATTGGAATGTTGATATATATATATATATATATATATATATATATATATATATGTGTGTGTGTGTGTGTGTGTGTGAATGTGTCCAAGTGAACATTGCATGTTCATTTAGAGGGATAATAGCCTCTATAGGAGTCTCTCTACTGGGTGTAGCTCACCCTTTATGGAAAACATTTCATGGGCAGGGTATACACCGGTGGACGGCTCTCATTCGGGGTCGAGAGGTTGAAGAAAGTTGATCTGTGGCTAGTATAGTTCTTTTTGTAAAACTTTGGAAAGAACAAGTTTTGGCATATGCCTGTATATGAAATGGGGTTTGTAATTAAATTCATAGTAATATGTTTTGAAAATAAAATAAAAAGTTTATTGAATGGTTCGCGAGGATCCGGAGTAGATAGGATTGGGCGGTGTGGTGAGACCACGGGATATCCACGGTAATTTTGGAGTCTCGCTTCCTGGCTTATGGTGTCGGGCGTAGGTATGTTTTACCTAGGACTCGATGAATGGATCCCAATTAATGGGATTAGACAGTGTGGGTACCAGGATATACGCTATCCATGGATATTTTCGTGGGTTGATGGTTGGTCAACGGAGCCTTGGGTTTTTGAAGTGTCACAACATTATCTTTTCTTTTGTTAAAAGATCTGCGAATTCAGTTTCTTATACCATAGATAGGGCAATGAGTTCAATGCCAGGTCATTGTGATTGGGTTGTGGATGTTGCAGGTTCTTGGCGAATTTTTATATTTAATATCTATCATTCTTTAAAAAATCAATTTATTTATCTTATCTCATCAATAAGTTTAAAAAAATTAAAGAAAAAATCATTTGTCTTATAATCTTTTTCTTCCCTTAGTGCTTTTGAGAAACCAAACATAAAGTTTGCAACCATATGATAAAATCATTTGATATTACATCAAAGATCATATATACCACTTAGCTGCTATACACCTTTATTTACATCTATTCATTTGGCATTACAATGTTGTAGAATTATGTTCTTATGGAAAATCGAACCAGGTTCTTCCTTCTGCTTTGCCAAACCCTTAATATTGAGCTTAAAAAGAATGAAATCCCAAAAGACACAAAGCAAATCGCAGATACCAAATGCATTGGGATTTCTTTTTGTTATTGAAGGTGATAAAAGCCTATGATGTTTGAGAGTGATAAGGGGTTAAAGGCTACGAAGTTTTACCCTACTACCAAGTTATTCCTTTGTATCATTATATGTCTTTCTAGGAACTTTCCCTTTTCCTTTTCTCCCACTTGTTTGCTGAGAAGCATATCATTTTTCTTCATGATCAAGTATAGAGTATTAGTGGGTTTAAGGTATTCTTTGGCTTCATTTTTAAATGCATATTAAATTCTTACTTAAGTCATGTGGTTTGAAAGCCGAAATTTTGAGATGTGGTTCTAAAATTTTTTAGAAACAAGTTTATTTAGACATTTATCACTTTGCATTACATCATTGTAGTATTTTGTTCTTATAGAGATTAAGCCTGAGACCTCCCATGCAACATCCTCTTTTTACCACTTGAGCCAAGCCTCAAGGGTGGAAACGTGGAGAGCATTTTGAACAATAGTTTGGGAGGATGGTCTCAATTTTTCTTTTGTGGTTAATACATTTAATTTTTTCTCATTTAAAGGTTTTATCATGTATAGGTATATACTGGGTTTCTGCCTTTACATTCATTTCAAAGTCATTTGCTAATAGGTTGATTTGATAAAAGACTTTTTGAGAACTATAATTTGGAAATATAACCCTTCATCAATTTTTGGCCTCATTTTGAAAAAAAAATATAATTTGTTTTCTTGTAAAATAACTATTTCTATTCAAAGATATATATAAATACATGAAATAGCAAAGTATTTTGTTCACAATGAGTCATTCTTCAAGGAAAACATAGGAGGTTAGTTTTACAAATTTTGAGTTATTTGAGGTATTTTAACCAACTATTTCTTGCTCATATGTGTATTTTAATGATTCATGTGTGAGATTCAAAGACTCACTCATCTTTTTGAAAAAAACGAGTGGACTAGACTTGACCCTCAATTAAAACTCATTTCTCAAGTACCAATTTCTTGTGAGAATTGTTGTAGACGTGATAATGCATGCATATCCTTAATCGTTTTCACCTAATTCATACTGTAAATTTTTAATACTAAAGATTTCGTCATCTGACTTTCAAATTATTTTTAAAAATTAGTAGCCTCATTTATGAATCTACTCATCGAGTCGTGTTCAGCTTGGATATTATTTATCTAGTGAAGTTTAAATTGGAAAAATATAATATTATCTAGAAGGTTTTTTTTTTTTTGAGAATAATTAATTTCATGTGTTGAATTGGTTTTCCAACTGAATTCTCCTACTAATTTGGACCTCCTCCCCATAACCATCCTCATGAAGCCAGGATTTTCAAATTGGAACCTCTTAGGTTGACTTCACTATTGTTGTGATCTGGATTCAAAGAAAATTGGCATATGGTTAGACTCCTTGGCCTCAATACTACAAACAATTATGTAACCATGGCTCGATCAAAACGTTCTTCTGCCCATTCTAGAGAACCTTAAGAAAGTAATTAATCAACCAGTTTGGATGACAACATCGCCCCTTGGTGTGCCAAGCCCATAAATCATTGTAGTTCCCAACGTAGCACTAAGGGAGGGTGGAGGATTGAGCAAGAGATTGTAACAAAAGTCCTGACTCTCTTTCGTGTTGTCGTTCAGGGTACCCATAATACTTTGTTAGCCTCGACCTTGAACCTCCATTATCCATTGCGAATCTATGTAATTTCTAGAAAGAACTAAGAACCGTAGCCCAAGATGTCTCCTACTATAACATAACAAGGCCCCCACTATGGCCTTCACTACTTATCACGTGACATCCCTCCATCCGGAACAACTCCCAAATAACCTCCACTTTACGTGGCCCCCACTGCTCTAATTGTAGGACTGCCTAAGATCAGATATTGAATGACATGGCACCTGCAGTACGTGAAGCGAGACACGTATAATTGCCAGTGCTCACGATTAGTCTCTGACGACACTCGACCGTGCCCCGGCTACATTTAGTGCCGGTACTCTCTTATTAGTGCAACGACACTCTCTGACCGTGCTTCGACACAATTAGTACTTCAGTAGCCTCTGATTAGTGCGACGACACTCTCTATCAATACTTCGGCACTCTTGCTTTGTGCTACAGTACCTCAGTACTTTACCGTACCTTCGGGTACTTATTGTGCTATGTCCTACTCATTTCTTATTACTGGTCTAAGTAGTCAAATAGTTATATGATAAGAGTCTGAACAATGAATAAGAGTAAAGTAATGTACATTGTTATGCTCTGAATGTACCTATGAGTACCTCTGTGCAAGTATAAGCTCTGTAGTACCTACGGGTATCTTTGTACAAGTATAAGCTCTGTAGTACCTACGGGTACCTCCGTACAAGTATAAGCTCTGTAACTCCTATGGGAGATCTGAACAAGTATAAGTCTGCTATAAGTAGAAGTATGTGTATAAGTTTGTTATATGAATTCATGAAAAATTATGATATCTATTATTATTGTATATCTTATTCTTGTTATATGCTTATGGTAGAAATGAGTATTAGTGCATGTGTATACGTATAAGTCATATGTTTCCCACTAAAGCGTTAAACTTAGCACGACTTTTAATCCGTGTAGGTACAAAAGAGGACGTCCGCGATCTTCATATCTTGTTGGGCTGACAAACTAGTGAGTCCATCACCGGTAAGTTTGCGCTCACGATTATGTAAATGTAAATGTACGAGTTTTGTATATGTTTATATAAATGGAGACTCAAGGCGTATGTATTGACCTTGTAAACACACTACGGTGGTAGTTTTTATTTGTATTTTGTAAATGATATTTTTATTCGGTTATAAGACTTGGGCCTATGCGAAAGAAAGCAAGTAAAGAATTCCAATGTAGTTTCGCGCTCCCTTCATCCGCATAGGCAGGGGTCGGGGGTGTGACAAGTTGGTATCAAAGCCTAAGTTTAGGCATTTCTGGAAGAGTCTTAGATTAAGGATGTACCTACATAGTAATATGTTTAAGCTAATGCGAATGTCCTTTATTTTATTGTCTAGAATGGATCCACCTCGGGAAGGCTGTAGATGGAAATGGCTAAAGAAATTCAATCCTTTGGATCAATATGTACGATATGTTTGATTCAGCGATGAATGAATATGCTTCAAGCGAAGCATTGGTAAAAATCTCGAGGATATGGCAAGGGTGTAGATGGAGCTCACGGCCTCAAGCTCTGAGTGATTTAGTAAGAAAGCATGGAGTGGAAGAATTCCATGGTACAAGTATGGAAGAGTTCGATAAAGCCGAGTTTTGGCTTGAAAAACTGGAAAGGGCTCTAGATGAAGTGAGATGTCCTATGGACCAAAGGCTACATGTGCAATTTCATTGCTGCAAGGTCACGACTTATGATTGGTGGAAAATTTGGTTTAGAAATCCCTTGCTTCGAGATCCGATACATGGGACTGCCGTCTGAAGTTTAATACGAGTATGTCAACGATGATTACAAAGAGTGAAATGGAAGCAATTCTTGACTCTAAGACAAGGCCCAGCCAGTGGCTGAATATGAAAAAATTCGATCGTCTTAGTAAATATCTGCAGGAATCCATTCTTACGAAAAAATTCCAGATGTACTTGATTTGAGAGGGCTTACATGAGTCCATAAAAGGTACCTCACGAGTTTGTAACCGGCTATAAGTTGTCAATTTTATTAGCTAGTCTGACGGCTATAAAAATCGAGAAGTCACTTAAATGAAGAGTAAAGAAAGAAAAAGAAAGAAAAAAAGTTCTCAAGATGGGAGTTTCCTCTTCGGAAAAGACCTAGAGAGTCACAAGTTGATTCAGTACAGGGTTCAGCTACAATGGGTAGGAGACAAGGACTTACCATGACATAAGGTTCCGGTCGAGGCACCTCAACCGGACAAGAGGAAAGACATGCATGCCCGCACTGCCACAAATATCATTTTGGTATTTGCGGGCGGAGTGGCGGGGTTGTTTCGATGTGGGAACCACGGACCATGTGCCAGCTTGTCACGAGAGTTAGAGTTCTAGAAATCCTCGAGGAAGTGGTAGAGAGGGTCGAATGTACCTCCTGAGCTTAGAGTGGGGTAGAGGATGAAGTGGTTCACAAAGGAAGAGGTAGTGCCCGGGAGATGGTGAATCGTCACGCTACTGCGGCCCCAGCCAAAGCTTATGCTGCTGAGGCTCGTGAGGTCGGACATACCGGGGGTTATTCTTCAGTACTTTCACTCTTTGATATTGACTTGTATGCTTTATTGTCCAGGGTTCCTACGCATTCCTTATATGCATGGAACAAATGAGTGATAAATTATAGCCCGGTAAGAGTAACATGACTGCTTGTTACAAGTAGTAAGGGCATAGTGTTAAAGTTAACCGCATGTATAAAGAATTATCCCTAATTTTATGATAGGGAATTCTCGATTAATCTAATTGCTTTACTTTTCATGAGTTTGATTTGATATTAGGAATTGATTGGTTATCGAACATCGGACATAGTTGATTGTGATGAAAAATAGTCACCTTCGTATTCGACCTATCAAAGTAGCCAAATACGAGGTACCTGATGCGAACCAATACGAAAGTTATTTCGGCTATAGGCTTAGGCGTTTGAGAAAAGGTTGTAGAAGCCTTTGGCTTATTCTTGACTCAAAGAGCAAGTGAATTTCAAAAACATTCTTGTGATTAGGGAGTTCCCTGATGTGTTTCCCAAGGAATTACCGGGAGTACCACCTGAAAGAGAAGTGGATCTCTCTATTGAAATTGTATAGGGAACGACTCCTATTTCGAGGGCACTCTACCGCGTGGCTCAAGCGAGCTGAAGAGTTGAAGATCAAGCTACGGGAATTTATTGGATAAGGGTTTCATCCGACCTAGTGTCTCACCTTAGGGTGCGCCGGTTTTATTTGTTAGGAAGAAAGATGGCACTATTCGGATGTGTATTGACTATCGACAAATAAACAAAGTAACGGTTAAGAATAAGTATCTGTTGCCAAGAATAGAGGATTTATTTGATGGAGTTGAAGGGCCAGTGTCTTTGAAGATAGACTTGCGGTGGGATATTATCGACTCGGGTAAAAGAGGTTGATGTCGAAAACAACTTTGAATCCGTTGTGGCCATTATGAGTTTAGTAATGCCATTTAGGTTGACCAATGCTCACGGTTGCATTTATAGACTTGATGAATAGGGTTTTCCACCCCTATTTGGATCAATTTGTTGTGGTATTTATTAATGACATCCTGGTGTATTCTAAAGATGCACGGGAACATGAACACCATTTAAGGATAGTATTGCAAACTTTGAGAGAGAAGCAGTTATTTGCAAAGTTAAGTAAATGTGACTTTAAGCTTAAGGAAGTGTCATTCCTAGGTCATATTGTATCTGCGGAAGGTATTAGAGTGGACCTAGTGAAAATTGAAGCAGTCGTGAATTGGAAACCTCCTCGAAATTTAACTGAAGTGAGAAGTTTCTTGGGCTTAGCAAGTTATTATCGAAAATTTGTACAAGGATTTTCAGTTGTAACATCCTCACTTACAAGATTACTCCGGAAATGAGTGAAGTTTGAGTGGGATGATAAGTGCGAATCCAGATTTGAAAGGTTGAAATCTTAGGTTGGAAGCACTAGTGTTGATTCAACCTACGCCCGGATTAGGGATTATATTGTATGCAGTGATGCTTGAGGATAGGTTTGGGATGCGTATTAATGCAAGATGGGAAACTAGTGGCTTATGCTTCCAGACAGTTGAAACCTAATATGGAACAAAAGCTATCCCCTCCACGATTTGAGTTAGTAAGCATAGTATTCGCTTTGAAAATTTGTGACATTATTTATATGGAGAAAAATGTAAATTTTTACTAATCAAAGAAATTAAAATATTTGCTAACTCAAAAGATTTGAACTTGAGGCAGCATTGGTAGTTGAATTGTTTAAAGACTATGATTGTATAATTGACTACCACCCGGGAAAAGCAAATATAGTGGTGGATGCCTTAAGTAGGAAAATGATTTCTGCTTTGACTTTGAAAGATTATGATTGGAGACTTGAACCCGATGGAGCCTTGTTGGCTCAATTAAGAGTTATACCGGATTTGAAGCAAATGATAGTAAATGCTCAAAAAAATGATACCAAGTTACAAGAGATAGTTTAGTTAGTGACCTTTAGAGACAAGGCGATTATCTGATAGATGAAAGTGGAGGTTTTTATACGATAACAAGTGAATGATGATTTGAATGGGAGTTGTGGGATTGTTGGGGGTGTTAATATGATGTGTAATGTTGTTGTTGTTATTAATGTAATGTTAAATAATGTTGTTGATGTATTAAGTAATGTAGTTAGTTGAGTGTAACTGAGATGATAGATTGAATATGTTTTGAATGATATGGATTTAAGAAGAAGGTATTATATAAAGCCACAATATTGTTTTCACCATGCACCCTGGAGGTAATAAGATGTACCAGGATGTGAAACAGTACTATTGGTGGCGAGGGATGAAAAAGGACATTTCTGAGTACGTGTTTAAGTGTTTGACGTGTCAGCAAGTAAAGGTTGAACACCAAGTACCGTTTGGTTTATTGAATACCCTTCCAATTCCCCAATGGAAGTGGGATAACATTACTATGGATTTGGTATCCAGTTTTCCCCTCACCCAAAGGAAACATGATGCAGTTTGGGTAATTGTGGACAGATTGACCAAGTCTTCTCACTTCCTACCGGTCCGACTTGACTACTCCATGGATCGTTTAGCGGAACTTTATGTGAGTGAAATTTTCAGATTACATGGGATTCCCTTATCGATAGTGTCCAACCGCGATCCACGGTTTACGTCAAGGTTTTGGAAGGAATTACAGTCAGCTTTTGGTACGAGACTGAATTTTAGCACTGCTTTCCATCCACAAATAGATGGATAGTTTGAAAGAGTGATTCAGGTGTTGGAAGATATGCTTCGGGGTTGAGTATTAGATTTTCCGGGAAGTTGGGATGGGTATATTCCACTCATGGAATTTTCCTATATACTTGATTATCAGATCCAGTGCGGTATGGCCCGTATGAAGCTTTGTATGGAAAAGATGTAGAGAACTCCTATGTGTGTTGGACGAGGTTGGATGAGCCTAAGATTATTGGTCTGATTTATTAAAAAGACCACGAAGAAAATTTCAAATTACTTAGCAGAGGTTAAAAGCTTCCCGAGTGATGAGCGAGTCTTATGCTAATTTGAAAAGAAAGGATATAGAGTATGAAGTTGAAGAAAAGTGTTTTAAAAGTATCTCCGTGGAAAAAGATACTCCGCTTTGGAAGAAAAGGAAAACTAAGTCCAAGATTCATTGACCCTTACGAGATTTTAGAAAGAGTTGGACCAGTAGCATATTGTTTGGCACTCCCTATAGAGTTAGCCAAATTACATGATGTATTCCATGCGTTTATGCTTCGGAGATATCGTTCTGACACATCGCACATATTACCAGTTCAAGATATGCAAGTACAAGAAGATTTCACTTTCAATGAAGAGCTGAAAGCTATTCTAGATCGTGAAATAAAACTGATTCTGGAACAAAGCAAGTCCCTGCAGTAAGGTGTTATGGCAACATCACGGTATGGAAGAAGCGACATGGGAACCAGAATCGACAATGAGGGTACAGTACCCTCAGCTCTTCGGTTCAGGTAATTTCGAGGACGAAATTTATTTTAAGGGGTAGCAACACCCTAAAATATACCCTAGTCGTTTTCAGCATTTTTAGGGTATTTTGTAGGTATAATTTAAATTTTTCGTAATTGTTATTTTGCTAAGTGAGAAATTTTCGAAACTCGAAAATTGTACAAGATATAAGGGTAAATTTGTAATATGTCAAACGAGATATAAAAGTCATAATATAAGAAGATGGTATCTTTATTTACTTGATTTGTAAATAGAGGAGAGTTTGAGGACAAGGTGTAATAAAGGAAAATTAAAAGTCAAAAAGGGATAAGACTAAGTTGGTCTCTCATTTTTGGAGAGCCAAAAACGTGAAGAAGAAGAAAGGAGAAGAGAAGAAGAAAGGAGAAGAGAAGAAGTAGAGGAAGAAGAAGAAGAAGAAGAGGAAAGGTATGGATACTAGGGGTTTGTATGGATATTATGGAATTTGTATGGAAGTGTTTGTATGGATATTAGTGGTTCCATTTCTAGGGTTTAGTTAGGAATTCATCCTAACCCTAGAATTTTTTAAAGTTGGGTTGGTAAAACCCTAGTTTGTATAAGATGAGTATGGAATCCTCCCTTTGAGTATGAATTCTTGGTTTATGATATGGGGATACATGTTTGGGTGTTAGGAAGTTAACCTAACTTACAAGTAGTTGAGTTTAGGTTTGGAAAAACCCTAATTATTTCTCATGTTTGGTTTTGGTGAGGTTAGAACCCATTTGGGAGTTCTTTTCAGTGATGCTTTTGGATTATTTGAGGGTTTTTTGTTGGATTTATGGAAAATGGATGAAATCATAAGCAATCCTGCACATTAGCATAGGTCCACGCCAAGGCGTGTAGCCAGTACCGTGGTGTGGCAAGATGGAGGTTTTGGGCCTTTGTGACCTCGAGTGCAGCCCGCGGCGTAAGCGATGCTATGCCGCGTAGTTCGCATTCACCATATGGAAATTTTATTGTTTTGTTTTGTTTTGTTATTCAGGTATTCGAGGACTTGCACAATGGACTATTAGAGGACCACTATAAGTGTATGAGGTCCATTCATGTTTAATAAGGTAAAGGAAACGTTAAGGCCAGGTACCTCGCCACATACCGGCGGTTGGCTTGAGTTCGATGTGGGCAAACTTAATGTGTAAGACCCGAGAAAATTCCAATTTCGGGAAAAAGAGCAAAATCTTAATTTCGGTCAAAACTCGAAATTTTTCTAGATCTCGGAAGGCGAAGCAGTTTCCACTTAGTTGGAATCGTCATGAAATCTAACAAACACGTCGAATTTCGTCGAATTGACAGTCGGAATTTGCACGTTTTCGAGAATAGAGTATGGTCTTAGTAAACTATATTTGATGTGACAAAAATCACATATAACATGTAATCATGTGACACATGTTGCATGAGTAGAGAAATGATGGGAATGGACAGCCGAGATCGTGCCACATGTCAAAATCCTAGAGAAGGGACATGGATGACATTATTTAAATTCTTAATGAGGAAGAAGACAAGATAGCCAATAGTGTTGTCTTCTTCAAATTAAGCCAAAAACGTGGGGAAGAACCAGAAAAGAGCATAAAGTTAGGTTTTGAGGTTTTGTGATTTCTGGGAAAGTGCACCTTCTCTCTAGATTTTCGATCCAATCGGACGTCAGTTTCTTCGAGACAGAAGGAAAGTTGTTCTACGTGACGAGGGCAAAGCGTGGGCTCCGGTTTTAAGGAGTTTCGACAAACTCCGTGAGTTAGGGATTTTATCCTACTTGTTTTACTCTTGATTTAAGTGTTTTGTGATGTTTGTGTTGGTTTGAGGCCGTGAGTGGCCGTTTGATCGGTCCCAAATCTTGGGACCGAAATGTGAAAATTTTAGGGCCGTGTGGGTAGCCCGTGACAGTGTGTGTGGACTGTTTGGGACCCTTGGATCATAATTTATTCAATAAATTATGTTTTGGTGAGTAGGAGACCGGAAATGGGAATGGAATTCGGTTCCACCAAGAGGAACCGGTGTAGGAGGAGTGGGCTGCCCGTGGACAGCCCACTTGCTCTGTTTTGGGACTGTAAAAACAGTCCCAGTTAGTATGAAATGGACCATAATTGTCCATGTGTTTTGGCATTGGAATTGTTTGATGTGACTGGCTTGAGTTGGTTGATCAAAGAAATTAATAGGTTAATGCTTGAGGTGTTAACATGATGTCATAATTATATGAAATATAATTGTGTGTGTAGGTCATTGGAGATGAGATTGCGATTTGGTCGAAATGAGCTAATTTGGGTGATGGATTTGATATTGTTGAATTACATGTGGTGTATTTACCGTTGATAATATATTCATAATTGATATATTGGTATGAAAATGGTTAAAAATGGCATAATGCATTTCATATGCAAGGTAACCTAGGAATTAGGTGTGAGTGCATGACCGTTTTACGAGCAGACATGGTTGCGAATTTCACGGGATGAATTCCAGGAGAATGGGGTTGGGAGGACGGTCTGACAGATGCGTTTCGGATGGGGCGCGGCTGTTGGAAGGTTCTCGAAACCCTTCGCCTCGGGAGTAGTTCCATATTTTTACCGACATCGGTAGTGTATTTTCAATAACAACGGGTTTTGTTTTGGAAAATGGCGTTATTTTCTCATACGTAGAAGCGAGCGAGTGTGAGAGTCGGTGAGGGTTTCGAGGCGTGGGGATGGCATGTAGACATTGAGTAGGATCACGTATTTGCGAGTGTGTGTTTACTTTAGACTGCATATGCATAGGTGAGAGTAACCCATTTAGGGTGATTCCTCTGCGAGCATTAGCTCCTGCAATCGAAATTATTATTTCGGTACGGGGGCGCGCGGGACGACTCATCATAGAGGCAGCTTTTAGAAGAAAGGCTTAGGGTTTGTGGCTTTGGTTTTATGATGTACTACATGTATTAGAATTTTAGATTTTAATATATATTGTATAAGAGTAAAATTTTAACTCTTGTAACTATGGTATATAGTATGGTTATGAGTATCGTTTTATGGGCCAAAGAGGCCGTTTTCACTCATATAAATGTTATATTGGATTGTTTGGGACAGGTTTGTATATGGGTAGAGCTCCCGTAGAGGACTCTAAGTCGATTTCGTGTGAAGGAGTCGGGTCATGACATTCCACGAGTGTTCTGGGTTGTGGCGGGTAGTCAACGGACACCCCGGTTTTGGGGCGTCACATAATGCCCCTATGATAAGATAGTAAGTTCCTAAACACATATAATTGTAGGGCGCCTAAAGTAGATATTGAATAAGCCACGACATACATTGCACGTAGGCGAGGCAAAACCTACCTTTCGGTCTTGACACTCCTGCTAGTGCTCTGACCTTATTGCAGGCATGCACGTCTTTAATCGGTCTTACGGCGCCTCCTGCTAGTGCTCTGGCGCCACATTACGATGGGCGGGCATGTCTGCGTCGGTCTTGGCCTCATGCTGTCTTCTGACACCTCGGTGTATGAGCAGCCGGTGCTTATTGTGTTGTGTCACGATGAGTCAAAACCTCATTGCTTTTAGTCCATTTTTAAATTTCATTTACAATGTAATTGCTTGTTTTTATGCAGAAATATGTATTATTTCCCAAATTTATATTTTGCAAAAATTTAAAGCAGAAATGAAAATTCCAGCAAGAATTAGAAGTGAAAACAGATTAATGGCCCAAGTGGTCGCTGACGGAGAATCGGGTCACGACCCAGTCATACTACCTTGAATGAAAGGTACATTGCGACCAAGAAACTCTTTGAGACGGAAAAGACGGGAAGATTCACAATATTAATATATTAAAGTCCGCGACACCAAAGAACGATTATGGTTCTGATAGATTCTTGAGGTCGCGAAAACCAAATGCTTTCGATAATAATCAGGTTTGAAGTCATGCGGAGAATTTAGGTCCGCGACTAGAAGTGATAACAAGCCCAACAAAGGCATTTGCGTGTGGAAAACTTGTTGAGACCAAGGCGAAGGAACGGGGAAGATCATGTCGCGACACGAAAGAAGACATTGTTAGTCGCGACGGATAATGGATGTCACGGCCGTGAAGAAGCTGAATTAAAGAAAGAAACGCTGTATTTAGAAATGAGAGTTGCGACGAGGATGAGAAGAAATAATGTAAAGCGACATGCTTTTGAATGCGCGACATAAATTCAGCGGAGAAGAAGCGATTAGGGCGTGGCTAAATCCCGTACTTCGCAATGAACAATGAAAGACAAACAATTTTAAGTCCGCGACATGAAAAGGGATTGTGACCAAAGAATCGATTGTTGACATCAGATTGAAGGTGCGACACCAAATCACGATGAAATATATGAGAGCGGCGGTGCAACATGGGCCGAGGTCGCGACGCAGAATTTATTAAAGAGATTCGAGAAAAAGCGTGAGTCGCATGGTCCCGGTATAGTTGACAGCGAAATGATGTCGACGTAGGTGGTGTGACATATTTCAACAAAGGAAGAACAATCGGTCGCGCGACATACTTTTGAAGTCATGGCGAGGTGCGATAATTAAAGAAACTACTTGGTAGCAACCTATTATTGCATGCGCGGCGAGAAAATAAGAGTGGACCCGACAAACGAATTGCGACGCAGCGAAGAGCGCAGGCGGTGAAAATGTCCGCGACTGAAGAAGAAGGCTGCGACCAAGCAAAAGGCGACGAAATGATGTCACAATATCAAATGGGAATCGCGACACGAATGTAGTAAAGCGGAGAGAGTCAAGTCGCGACATGGAATTGAGTCGCGACGCAATTCTGAAACTGAAAGGAGGTGCGACGAGGAGTTCTCACTACTGATAACTAACATAGTGATGACAAAGAATTCATGTCGTGACCACCAATCAAATTTCAACTGAAGAAACAAGTCGCAACAGAAAACATCAGGTCGTAGCTCAACAATTGCAATAACAAAGTGAAAGAACGTTGCGACTAGTTCCTGGTCACGGCAGGACTTGACAGGCCCAGAGCAAGTTTCATGTCCAGCATCGTTCTCAGTCACGACCTACGGCTGGGCCATTTATTTTAGGGAAATCCATCTGGAGCCCTTGAATCAGGCCCAATTTCTGAAGGTTATAAATAGGCGTACACAGTTTAGTAAAGTAGCTTCCGTTTTGAAACCCAGCATGCAGGAGGAAAGGAGGAGACTAGTTGTATATTTTTATAATAAAATTTTTTTCTTTTCTTTCTTTCTTTCTTTCTTTTCTTTGGATGTTTGACGAGTACTGCGGTAGAATGTAGAAGTTTGGATTTATTTTTATTCTCTTTTCAATTACGGCCTAGAATCAATGAGTTATTGATTTTTGAGATTCGTTTCTTCGAGGAATTATAGTTAGGTGGATGTTGTTGATGTGCTCACATTATCAGGTGTCGATCACAATCGGAATTAGGAAACCCTTTGACTTCACCTAAGATTGGATTACATTGGTGAGGTTATCAGTCTTCTTGCATAAAGGTGGATTCACGGTTGGAATTTAATTTTGAAGTTGATGTGTTGTTGAATGGACACATTCCCAGTAAGTAGCCGTGAAGACCACCTGAAGGAGTAAATCAATATCACTCGCTCTGAGTCTTTAGGAGACCCTACGGTGAGCATCAAGAGAGGGAGATTCTGAGAGTTGGGAACATTTAATTAAGTGAGTATGTTGTTCACCATTGAAGAACTATCAGACTCTGAGGACTCATAGATAAATTTCAGGAGTTCTCATAAATTGTTAATTTAGGAGGGGAATATTTATCAATTTAAATAATCTGAGATATCACCTTAATATGTCGGAAAGCTCCTAAACCTATGTTAGGTAGATTAATAGAGATGATATACACTGATTAAAGGATGAGTCATCAATCAAGTTGTAGAAATTTTGCGACAACCTTTACTTGGGGAGGCTTAATCACCATGAGTCTAAAAATGAGTGCATAAGAAATGTTGAGGAAAAAGAAAAGAAATACCCACGAGGATCTTATTCCGTTCATGAAACACAAATGCTTAATTCAGACCTTGTCTTGAAACAGGGACCTCTAGTCAATGAATTATGGAGAAATCCAACCGCATTTTTGAGCATCTGGACCGTCGAATCCGGCCGGAGTAACAATGCATGATGGTGTAGAATTAGTTTGTTTCCACAGTGTTTCTTTATAGTGTTCATTCTGAGGCTGATTCGAGTCCAACTCATTATCAATTTATATAATTTCATTAAAACATTTTAATACCTAAGTTGTAGATGCTCTCTTTGGATGATCATCCTTAAATTTCTAGTTGATAAACTGTATCATTGAGGTCCAGATGGTATGGATCTTGAGTAGTTGGGGTAGTTGATTTTAAGAATCCAAGTCAATCTCTATAGGAATGATATCTAGACTTACATCCGTTTTTTTTACTACTTGTATGACCTATGCACTTGTAGTGTCATAGACTAAACCTATGCATAATTCCAGAACATTAAATCAGTTTTATTAAATTTAAAAACTCTGATCGGTGACATGCTACGGGAAAATTGTAAGGTTCATATAGGTGTTAAGTTGGTAAGTTTTTAGTCTATATTTTCACGGATGCAGTATCCTCTCATTTCTTATCTTGGTCTGGGTAGTCAAACAAGGGGCGAAAAATGAAATAAGAGTAAAGTAATGTATAGTTCTACTGCAGATGTCACCTGCAGTACCTACACACAGAAGTATAAGCTACGTAGTACCTACGGTACCTCGAGTATAAGTATAAGCTCTTGCTCTACGGAGATTTGGATAAGTATGAGTCTGCTATAAGTACAAGTATATGTATTAGTATTCTATATGAATTCATGCAAATTATGATATCTACTCTTTGTATATACATTCTTGTATATACTTCACTTCATAAAAGAGTATTCTTAATAATAATACGTGTATAAGTCATATGTTTCCCATTAAGTGTTAAGCTTAGCACGGGGTTTAATCCGTGTAGGTACAGAGGAGGACGTCCGTGATCTTCCGCACACTGCTGGGCCAGCACACTTGTAGGGGTCCATCACCTGTAGGTTTTGCGCTCTAATTATATAAATGTAAATGTATAGTTTTGTATATGTATATGTAAATGGGACTGAAGTGCTATTATTAACATTGTAAACACCACTACGGTGGTAGTTTTATTTTGTATCTTTTATATGATATTAATGATTCGGTTATAAGACTTGGGACCACCAAATATGCAGAAAAGAAAGTAAAGAAGTCTATTCACGGTCTATTGGCATACCCGTCTACCTAGGCGGGGTTGGGGTGTGACAATGTTCTTATAGAGACTCGAGCCTAGGACCTCCTCTACAACATCCTCCTTTTACCACTTGAGCCAGACCTTAAGGGTAGAAACGTGGAGGGGCATTTTGTTTAGGTCTTAACTGATCATTTTTTACTATTAACTGGATCTTGAAGTCACCATCTGCAAAGTTTTAGCATTTTTTATTACGTATTTCTATTGATTGTGCTAACCTCAATAAATAATTTGTATTTTAAAAAAAAATTTGCTTAGAAATTATTACATCTAGTAATAAATGAATGTAACACATATTAATAAGTAAAGGAAATGTAAGACAATCTGTATTTTAAAATTAATTTTCTAATGAAAAATTAGAAATTTGTTTGAGTTTTATAGATATAACACAAACAATAGTTTTATAACACAATAAGACATTTTAGATTTTTTAAACTACATTTTAGATTCTTGAATGAATTAGGCACATTATCATTTTATATTTAAAATGCAATGTCATTTAAACCAATCGTGATATTATAAAAATGAAGTTTAGTTTTCTAGTCAAAATTTACAAAAATATGATGATATGTAAAGAATAAAAGGAAAATTAGTATTAAAATTCTGAACTTTCATGACTTTTGCATTTAAATTGCGAATAAATAGTTGCTTTTAAATGGCAATTTTCATGAATTTCTGTTTTATATTCCAAACAAGACTCTAGAACCTTTACCTGTCAATGTGGCACAACAAAAGGCGTCGTTTTAATGTTAAAACTACCATTAAAATGAATATTGGGAATATAAAAACAAAATTCATGAAAGTTTGTAAAACCAGAGAAAATTCAAATTTTTACATGAAAAGAGTAAAAAACGGTAATATTTGGTAAAATCAAAATTTTACAGATATCGGATGACAAAGCGGACTAGTTGGAATTGTCTCGCGATCTAGCTACCATAATTTCATCAAATTCGAGACGGTGAAATTTCATGGCACTGAGGGCACGGGTGTCGAGTGCCGTGCAAGCTTGACTCGTGAAAGACATGTGATGTGACAAAAGTCACCTACTACATGTACTCATGTGACACATGTTGCATGACTAGTGAGAGGATGGGAATCAATGGCTTAGATTAAGCCATGTGTCAAAAATCCAAACTTAAGGACAAGATGAGAATTATTGAAATGTTAAATGAGAATAAGACAAAGAAGAAATAGTTTTAACATCGAGCCACAAAAGCAGGCGGTCGGTCTTGGATTCGATTCAGAGAGTGTGTGACTTCTCCTCTAGATTTCGTGTTCGGACCGTTGGTTTGCCGGGCCAAGTAAAGTTGTTTCTGTTGCGAGGCTACACGTGGACACCAATTTTGTGGAGTTCCGACAACTCAGAGAGTGAGGAAGGATCTTTTCTGTAGCTTTATTGCTGGCTAGGGCCGTTTTATGGATAGGGATTTGTTTCAGGGGCACTAGAAGGCCGTGTTATCGGTCTCAAAGCTTTGAACCAGAGTGAAGAAATCTCTAATTGTGGCAGCCGTGAGCAGTGTCGACCAGAGGGTTTCCTTTGTTATGATTTTTTGGTGTGATTTTATGTTGTTAGGTGATTAAATGAATTGTTTGTATTTTTTAATTGGCCCATGTGAGCTAATAATTTGGTGTTATTGATGTGAATTTAATAACATGAATTGTGTGAATTAATTATGTTCATATACACATGAAAAATATATTAGCATGCATATTTTGGAATTGGCATAATGCATTCCATATGCACTGGGGCACCCCTAGAATATTAGGTGTGAGTGCATGACATGAAAGAAAACAAATACGAAAATGTTTGTGAAAGGAATTTTGACGGAAGATTTTCCGGAGAATTAGGTTGGGAGATCGTCCAGCAAATTCACGTCGAAGGGCCCATGAATTTTTGGTTATCGCAATGAATTAGCCTTGGAGGGTTGTCGTGATAAGATTTTGCGAAACTTCGTTGGTAGGTTTGAGAACAAAGTTTTAAGACTGTATTTTTGCTAGCATTGACTAGGCATGTGAGGGGAGTGCGGCGAGGACTTAGACGTAGGTTAGGCATGTAGACATTCAAGTAGAATCATGCATTGCCAGAGTGTGGTTGATTGCCGTGACATGTGTGCGCCGGTGGGAGTAACCCACGTGTAAAAATTATCACTATTGGGCATTGCTCACCTGTCAGGGTCAATCTTTAGAATACGGGAAGTCAATACGAGGAGGGCGGCCTTTCGCTAGGGCCGCTTTTGAAGAAAGTGGATAGTGGCTTTGTTGTTCATTTTGTAGAACATGTATTAAAACTTTAAATTTTGATATATGTTTTGGTTAAAAACGCAATAACTCTTGAATATTGGTATATAGTTGATGTTTGTGAGTATTGATGCATGAGCCCAAGTGGCCATTTTTACTCGCACATGGACCCGGTGTGGTCGTTGTTAATTGTTGGGACAGGTTTTGTGTGCCAGGTAGAGCTCCTCGCACAAGGAGACTGCAGACTTTCATGGTGGTGTTGGAGTTCTGACATCCCACGAATATTCCTTGAGTTGACGGGTTGTCTGGATTTACAAATGGGGCATCACAAAGTTGCTATATTTAAAAAGCAAACTTTTTGTTTAGGATTTAAATGCAAAATTCATGAAAGTTCAGAATTTTAATACTAATTTTTCCAAGAAAAAACTAATCAACATATATTCAGAAAGATTTTTGTGATTGGGAAAAAAGGTATGGAAAACATTTTTCTTTTCCAAATTTTTTTTTTGTTGCTATTTTCTTACTTTTGTGATGTGTTTGTTAAGAAATTTTTTGGCAATAAATGTTTTAATTATAATGTGATGGCGCTGGCGGGACAGGACACTAGACACTCCCTTTATGATACTATTTAAATGTTGAGCGCTCTACCATATGAGTTAGGTATGACGTAAAAAAAAAAAAATTAAAAATTATTGTATGTACATGTCAAGTTTTATTATAAAGTTACAATTACTATTTATTATTATTTTTTTTGAAGTATACTATTTATTAATTTCTTATATACAATGTGTTTCTTTAAAAAAAATTGATGTATACAATGTGATATAGAATATATTATTATAAACACTTGATTTAAAAATACTTAAGCTCACATTTGGAACCGTGGAAGTGCTCAGAAGGGAAAATGGAAGGAAGCGATTTGTTCACGACATAGTCTTTTCGTCATCTTAGTGCTTTATTGTTATTAAGGAATGATTAGCAGTGCGGTTGATCATCGAATCGGATTATGGTCGTCAATATGTTGAAGAACTATAGTAGTTAGATATCTTAGTCACTATATTATCAAATTTGTAAGCTTTATACCGATTTATCATGCTATTAACCTGGATATTATTTCATCATCCTTTATGGTTTTTAGTAATTTTTATCTTGGATCTATTGATCTATTACAAGTTTGAATCAATAAAATTATTTTTCCTTTAAAAAAGCACCATGAAATTTAAAAAGGGAAAATGTGCAAAAATCTCCAATGTTTTGTCAGGTTTAAAAGACCTACGATTTACTCTCTACCGGCAGAGTATCCTCTGTTGTGACTCAAATTAATAAAGTGGTCAAATAGTGTTAAAATGATCGTTAAGTGCTTACGTCGTCTACGTTACAAGTGAGACCCACTCTCCTCTCACTCTTCTTTCATCTCTTCTCTCTACTCTCTCTTCCCTCCTCTCTTCTCTCCCTTCTCTTCTATCTCTTCTCTCTGGCTTCAGTTGCACCTGAGCCCCCGCACCTGACTAGTAGTCCCAGCTTGTGCATCCACACACCCATCCAACACCTATCGGAACCATTTTTATTTTATTTTTTAAACTTTTCATTTTTATTAAACTTTATTTTAGTTTTAAATATAATAATAAAATTCAAAATATTTTTAATTTTTAAATCTAATAAAACTTTTATTTTAATTTTTTAAAAATTTACTAAATAAATATTCAAATTTCATTTTAAATATAAATAAACTATTCATTATTTTCAAAAATTAATTTTGTATAATGTGCATTAAAATAAATTATATTTTAATTAAAATGTTAATAAATTTAATATAAATATATTTGTTTATAATAATTAATACTATAATAAATAAATAAATATTAACATTTAAAATTATAAAATTTGATTTTAAAAAAACTCATCCATTGATATCTATAAAAATTTATTATTAACCCCATGCTTTAAAATATATTGTAATTTAAATAAAAATATTAAATATTAAATCATCCATTTAAAATAGATTATATTTTAAATAAATAAATATATAATATAAATATTAAAACTCATCCATTTGAAATAATATTTAATATTAAAATATTATTTCAAACTCATCCATTTGATTTTTCATTTAATAGATTTAAAAATTAATTGAATTTTGAAAATAATTTATTTAAAAATTAAGATAACCGAATAATTTATTTATATTTGAAAAAATAAATTTTGATTTTTTATTTACTAGATTTTAAAAATTAAAATAGAATTAGTTTTTCTTAGTTGATTTAAAGTAACAAATAATTGTATATTTTTAAATGAATTTTTATTTAATAGATTTAAAGCCTAAATAAATTTAATAAAAAATTAAGAGTTAAAAAATAAAATATAAGTAATAAAAAATACAAAAAATTTGAAACGGAGTGTTGGGGGGGATTGGGTCCAAATAGTGATGGAGAGAGGGAGAGAATGGAGGCAGAGGAGGAAGAGGAAAGGGCTCAGAGAAGGAGAGAAAGAATTAGTGCCCTTTCGTGAATGTCATGTTGCGCTCGTATCGTTTGCGCGTTACCATTTAACGAGTTTGAGTCATCAGTAGGGGCTAATTTAGACTATGAGTGGCGCGGGGCTTCTTTAAACCGAAAAAATGTTTCAGGTGTAAATGAGATATTGGGTACAACATTAGAGGTTTTTTTTGCACATTTTTCCAATTTAAAAATATAGAAGAATGCCAACCAAACAATTCAATTGTGGTTTAAATTTCTGGCAAAATTGGCAATTAATCACCCGTTGGATTATAATACAAAGCCAAAAAGCCCCTCCCAGAGTGGGCTAACTAGACATAGAAGAAAAACAAACTAAATTCAAGGTAAGACTACAAACACTTGGTTTGAACCTACAACCAAGTATTAACTCGTCAAGTGTTCTACCATTAAGGCACCATTTCAATTGTTTAAAATTTTAGCAAAATATATTATACATAGTAATACTTAATATATATTTGTATAAATAAGTTTTCTTCCATTTTTAATATGTTTTTATATTTAATATTATACAAAATTTTCATAATTAATTTTAAAATATTCATTTATTTATAGAAAATAAAATAAATAATATCTTAAATATTATTAATTATATATTTTAGAATATCTATTTATTAATAAATATAAATTATATATTTATTAAGTCACCAGTTCTATTGCAGTTCAACCATCTGTTCTATCCAGTAACACAAGAATATAACATCTTGATTACAAGTCTGCATGGATACTTAAATTTAAAGAAAAGGAGGAAGAAAGAAAACGAGAAAGTTGAGCTCTCCTTTCGACTAATCCATTTTCTTACGTCATGAACCCCGACCGATTCTTTCATTCCCTTCTTTTTGTTCCCGAACCCTACCACCCGTGAAGCCATAACCAAGATGTTTTTCTCGTCGTTTCCACGGCATTATGTGGCTGCAGTTCGATTGAGCTTAGCCCCAAAAAATGGACATTGGTGACTCTTATTACTTGGATCATTATTTGTGTAAGACCCAGATAAAATTCAAATTGCCAGAACAAGGTAAGTAGTTTACTGGTAGAAACTAGAAAATTTTCTGAATCTCCCGGGATGATGAAAGCAGTTTCCATAGTTGGAATCGTCTCTCAGGAAATCTAGCTACCACGTCGAATTTCGTCGAGATTAGGAGCGGTCGAAATTTCATATTTTTAAGTCATAGGGTGTGGGATGTCTTTGTAAAACAAAGTTTGAAGATATGTGATGTGACCGAAAGTCACATTAAATGTACTCTTATGACATGTTGCAGGAATTAGAGATGATGGAAATGGATGGCCTAGATAGTGTCAAGTGTCAAAAATCTAGAATAAGGGACATTATGGGAATTATTTGAATTGTAAATGATAATAAGACGAAAGATGAACAGTGTTCATCTCCTTCATTTGAATACAAATCGTGCAGTAGGCTGGAAGTGGAGTCGTGCTTAGGTTTTCAGACTCTAGAGAGAGGCGCCTTCTCTAAGATTCCGACCGATCGGACCGTCGGTTCTCGACGGAGCAAGAAGTAAGAAGTTCTTCTGCAGCGGTGAGGGAGCTGCAGCGTAGGCACATGTTTGGTGGAGTTCCAGCAACTCGAGAGGTATGGATCTTTCCTACTTGCGTTAATCTTTGGCTAAGAGCCATGTAAATAGTTAGAATGTTAAAGAGGCTTGTTTTAGCCAGTAAATTCGGTCTCAAAAGCTTTGAGCAGAGTGGAGAAAATTCTATTGTGTGCAGTGAAACTGATAACAGGGTTTCACTATTCACATGAATAGTGACACATAAATTTTTGGTGTGAAAATGTGTTTTGTTAAGTGATTCAAAATGAATTGCTTGTGTTTGTTAATTAGCCATGTGAGCTAATTTTGAGTGTAAATTGTAATTTATAACATGTTTTATGTAGTTTATTATATTAATATATATATATATATATATATATATATATATATATATATATATATATATATGCATGTGAATATATTAGCATGAGTAATTGGGGTGGCATCATGCATTCCATATGCACTGGGGCACCCTAGAATCTTAGGAGTGAGTGCATGACATGAAATGAAAAAAAAACGAAATTGTTTGTGAAATGAATTTCAAGGAAGATTTTCCGAAGAATTGCCTTTGAGGGACATCGGCGGATCGCCGGATGAGGACGTGAAGCTTGTTTGGAGAGGAATTATCCAGCAATTAGCCCTCGGGGGCCAGTCGATATTTTCTTAGAAACTGATAGTGAAGTTTTCAGAACAAAAAGCTTTTTGTGGCTTGTATTTTGCTACTTACATTAGCTTAGGCATGTGGGGAGTCGGTGAGGACCGGACATGGGTTTAGGCATGTGAACAGACCTTGAATGGGTCGTAGGGAGTGGCGAATGTGATTGTTTTTGTATGCATGTGCGCTTAGGTGGGGGTAACCCATACAGGAAATTATCTCTACTGGGCTTTCTCACCGGTCGAGGGATCACCATTCCCAAGTGAGACGATCGGGAAGGCGACACTCATTAGAGGTCGTTTGAGGAAAGAAAGTGGAGCTTACATTGGCTTTGATGTTGTTAACACCAACATGTTCAGAACTCTATAATTTTAATATTATAATGTTGCTCTTCAGAAATGTTCTTGGATATTGCATGAACTGATGTATTTTGTGATGGCCTGATGCGAGGGCTAGTGGCCATTATTTTACTCTCATGTGGACCACTGTGTGGTCATTGTGGCTGTTAGGACAGGTTTGTACTTTGGGTAGACTCCCAGGTACAAAAGGAGACTGCGTTTTAGTGAGTGGTGTCAGTTACGAACATCGGCTGTCCGCTGAGTTGACGGGTTGTCGAGCGGGACCGGTTTTGGGGCTTCCGGCTTGGTATCGAGCTAAGGTAAGCGATTACCTAGGGAACTGGGTTTAGGTATCCATAAGTTTAGTCGATACAAGCTTCCGCGACGGAACGAGGAATTATGGGTATCACGAATACCTGGGAGCTCAAACCATGGTCATTTAGTGTAGACATCGCGGCTTGGTATGGCTCGATGTTGGGGTTTAGGTATGTGATTACCTAGGTAGTCACGGGACAGATTAAACAGCTAAATGCGTGGTGTTTTATGTGTGATCATGGTTGTTGTGTATGAATTGTGATTGAAATTATATCATGGTGAATAGCATAGGAAAGATGTCGATTTCATAGAGTCGAAAAGAAATGTAACCTTAGATTAAATTTTTGGGCAAATAGTCCCAGAATTAAACGAAAAAAATTGCAGACGGTAGCTCGATTTTGGACAAGAATAAAACGATTTTGTGAAATTAAAATGTATTCAGTTTTGCACAAGAAAATGGGTTAAATTTAACTCGTAAATTTTTTTAGGAAATATGTATTAGTGTCTGAGCTGCAATCTAGGAGTAGCAGGAGGCTACGGAGATGAAAAAAAGTGTAGAGGAAATTTTTTAGGTTTTACGGTCATGTGCTTGGAAAAAATGGATGCAAATAAATTTCAATAAATTTATTTGATATATATATATATATATATATATATATATTAGTAGTTTCTAATAAATGGAATGAGGAAAAAAATGATGTCAAAAAAAAAAAAAAAAAAAAAAAAATATATATATATATATATATATATATATATATATATATATATATATATATATATATATATATATATATATATATATACTATATATATATATATATATCTAAGTTTGAGTCACAATACAATAATTTGTGTGTAGCGAAGCATGGCACAGGAGACGGGCTGGGCGCGCGGCAGTGGCGGCTGGCGTGGTGGCTACGATACGACCCGGGAGAGGGGCACGACCACGGCCGGCGGGCTACGATACGACCTACGACCGCGACCCAGCGTGTAGCGCCGGTGTGTGGCGGCAGCGCTCATGGCGCCTGGCCCATTGGGTGAAGTGTGGCGATACAAAGCATTGTATCGTGGCGGCATGAGCTTGGCCCGGTTTGAGATGGTCATTTATACAATCAGTGTATCATGGCGGGGAGAGCGGTCACGGCCGCTGAGGTGTGTCTGATACAATCGTTTATATCGTGACGGCGTGGGCGGCCGGGGAGAGTCTCGATACAATTAATATTGCGCGGCGGGAAGCGGCGTAGGTCGCGATACGGTCATGACTTGGCCCGCCCAGGCGTGTCGCAAAGATGACCGACACGGCCAGAGGCGGCGCCGCGACTGCGACACAACACGCTTTGCGACACGGTTGGTGATGGGAAGCTGCGACGCCTTTGCACGGCGCTCCATGACACGGCGCGGTCTGCTGCGGCTGGGCGGTGCGCGGCTTGCCTAAGCGCCGTGCGGCAACCCGAGGGCAGATTAGGTGTGCACTGTGCAACCAGCCCGAGTTTTGGACTCAGTGCCTTTGTTTCGAGTCCTTTGTTTGGGACAACATTCATGAGCATTGTTCACGAGGTTTTTTTAAAAAAAATTTAATAAAATAAAATAAAATGAAATGAAATAAAATCTGTTAAAAATGAAAATTTCTAAAATAAAATTTTGTTGTTAAAAATAATTTAATGTGGAATTATTGTCTTGCATTTCCTGAATGCAAGAACCGATGTATGAAATATTTTCTATGTGTGAATAGTGTCTCGAGGCGAGTGTTTGCATGTAAGATACCGATAAAATTGCTGCCATTTGACATGTGTGTAGATGGCTAGTCGGCGAGGGACATAGGGTGCGTCTACGAGTGCGGTCGAGGCACCATCGGCTTTTGACCCGATGGCCTTTCTTTGAAATTTGTAGGGATGTGATTGTGCTATTTTGGGCTAGTGCAACGACAGCTCAGGGAGGAATAGATGACATCTGAGGCATCAAGATATGGGCGGTATTAAGAGGAGGGAAGATTCATCTTAACGACCGAGGAAAAAGAAACATAAGACTTTTGTTTTCGCGAGGATATCGGGGGACCGGGTAGGGTCGTCGGGACCCGAGGCCGGGATGAGACATTTGGTCGAGGCCGAGGGCGGATGATGTGTTGTTTGCAGGTAGCTGGACACGGGATTGCCGCGGCGGAAATCCCGAGGTTATGGGACGCCTCAGTCCCAGTATCATCGGTGGGGAACGAGGTTAGGAGTTTTGGTCAGGGTTGGGGCGAATGGTGTGCTACCATTGCCGGCGGCCGGACATATGAGGAGGATAGTCCTAGAGACAGGATCCCAAGGTGTTGGGACGGCGATCCCGGTCGTGATGGGCGGGAGGACACGGTTGTTCCTCGCTTTAGTATGGAGTCGAAATTAAGCATTAGTTCGAGTCTTGTGGCTAGCACCTAATACTTCGCAGATGGGTCATATAGGCTAGGGCCAGAGCGTAGGTTGGGGTCGACCACAAGATTTGTAGGCCGAGAGTTCGGGTCATGATGGGAAGATGATGTGTTACCATTGCGCCAACACGAATATGAGGCGGGTGTCTGAGGAGGTAGGAATCTCATGGTATAGAGGTGACATGCGAGATCGGTAGGACGTGTAGGAGTACGTTACACTGCGTTTGTTTTCTAAAGCATCATGTTCATTAATGCATCTTGTGTGATGAGTTGGGCTTAGAGGTTGAGGCCTTTAGAGAAGCGGTGTAGATGTTCTTCCTAGGATGTGGGGTGAAGTTGACTGATATGTAACGCCTGGAGTCAGGAGAGTGTACGGTACACGTAAGCTGGCAAGGCGTATAAGAGCACTAAGTGTCACATTGTAATATTTTGGAGATGAAACTATAAAATGATAAATTATGGAACCCGGGATTATGTATGAGAATAAGGGTACAATTTTCATTAAGCAAAAAGGATATGAAAAGCAAAGATCAAATTAGAGATGGGCCACAATACAAATAAAACAAGTTACAATTGAAAAATTAAAGAGATGAGGACTAGTTCACGAATTAGTGAAAAGTTGATATTATAAAAGGAAATAAAACCAAAATTTCATTTGGTCTCAAAGTTTGCCTAACAGGCCCGTAGGAGGAGAAGGAGAGAGCCAAGAGGGGGAAGAAGAGGGAGAGAAGGAAGAAGAAGGAGGAGGAGAAGAAGAAGATCAAGGTGTGTTTGTCTTAGGATCAAAATTAATATTTTTGGATTCCTGGGGGCTTTGGTATGGAGATTAGATGCTCCTTTGGTCTAGGTTTTGTGCAAAGATCACATAAACCTTTGAATTGTTGGGGTTATGAGAGTAAAACCCCAATTGGGAGAAAATAAACATAGAATCATCAAAGTATATGGTCTTTATGAAGAATTAGTGGACCTTAGGTGGGATTTTTAGGATTTTCACCTAGGGTTTGGGTTGTGAAGTTCCCAAACACCAATTAGAGTGTTATGAAGTTGTCGTGGATGATTTCTTCCCATGATGATAATTCTTGAGGTGTTATGAATTATAGAAGTTGTATGAAGTGAATTGGTAGCAAAAGTGGCAAAAATAAGCAAATATGGGCAAAATTTCGGAAGGTGTCGGTCACGTGTACGAGTTGTCTTAGGTACACTATACGAAGACTGACGTGTCTTGGGTACATGTTCAGCATGTCTTAGATACATGCCAACGAGAATGCAACATGTGCGGTACATGTCTAGGAAGTGTCTTAGGTACATGTGAACCCAAAATGCCCGAATCTTGTGTTTTGTGTAGTGAACATGAGAATTAGTATAGATAGTTTAGGAACATTGACAAATGATTAAGATAGGTTTGAATAAAGAATGGAACTTGGCAATGTAGCGTACCTCAGTGGCCTCAGGCCGCCTCGGCGATATTAGTTGAGTGTGACTAAGAGATCACAGGAAGTATGTTAGAGTGCTGTGCATTGAGCAATTAATAATTGCGGGTGACCGATTGAGTGTGTGGGTTAAAAGCAAGGCGAGGGTAAAGTGTGGAGCTGTGTTCTCTGAGTTAAGCATGATAGAGGTGAAGTGTTCTAAACTCATTTTCCAAATACTAGTGTATTATTATTATAAACTGTTTTTGCACTGGTATTTAAATGGTTTTGATTGTAAACCATGTTTAAAGCAAGCAAGAAGTTTCAAAGCAAGCAAATGGTTTTGACTTATCAAACCATTTTTAAAGAAATGGTTTTTAATTATAAAACCATATATCAAAGAGCAAAAGCAAGCAAGCAAGTAAGCAAGTAAGCAAATGGTTTTGAATAATTAAACCATTTTTCAAGCAAGTAAGCAAGTAAGTAAATGGTTTTTGAATTGTAAACCATTTTTCAAGAAAGCAAGCAAGCAAATGGTTTTAAATTGTAAAACCATTTTTCAAAGAAACTCATGACGAAGCAAGCGAATTTACCGAAAACAAGGCCTTCCACAGTTAAGCAAGAAAAGCAGTCGAGAGGTATTAAAATGCGTCTGCGGTGGTGTTAGGATCTCATACATGCATTGTAGTTTTTGCACAGTCGGCAAACTTAGGTCATATCATGCATTTAAAGGCCAGGTGGCACGTCTGAGTATATAAGTTTATGAGCTCTAACTAAATTATGGTGATGGCGACAGGGGTCAATTCACCCATGTTCATCGGAAAAAGGTGATGCGGACACGGGTCCTTCCAGGCACCGGTCGATGCACCGAGGCTCCAGTATTCACTAGGAGTGTGACAAGAAAATAGGCTCTCAGTAGTTGATGTTTTTATAAGCATGATAATGGTTTTGAAAAATCCTTGATTGGTTCCGCGATCGCCAGACCCGTAGAGTTTTAAAGCAAGCGGTTGAGCGGGCTCCGTTTATATTTCAAGCATTCGGTTGAGCCAGCTCAGTGGGATTTTAAAGCAAACGGTTGAGGCGAGCTCAGTTTTTTTCAAAGCATGCGGTTGAGCCCAAGCTCCCGTTTTAATGAAAAAGTTTTGAGAAACTTTTTAAGCAAAAGGTTTGTGAAAGGTTTTAAGAAACTTTTCAAGCAAGATAAAGCAAGCAAACAAAAGAAATTTTGAGAAGATTTATAAACTTCTAAGCAAGCAAGCAATAAGAGATTTATAAGCTTTTAAAGAAAAGTAAAGCAAGTATTAAAAGTTTTATAAACTTTTAAAAGCAAGCAAGTACAGAAAAGTTTTAGTAACTTTTAAAGCAAGCAAATCAAAGTAAAGCACGGAAATATTTGTAAAAAGAGTGTTTAACATTTTTTGAGATGTTTTTAGGAAAAGCAAAACCTTTACAAAAGCATACACCTTTCCCTTTATTCAAGTTTAATTTAATTATTTTCATATTTTAAAAACTATTTTAAAATGCAGTGCGTGAGCCGGAGCACGCAGTAAGAATTTCTCTGACGGTGTATAAGTGTTGTTATTAAAGAATATTATGTAGAAAAAGACTTTGAATATGTACAATGGAACATATGTATGTACATAGATAGTTGTGAAGAATGTGTTGAATCTTGGTTGCCGTATTTGGATATAGTGTAAATTGGATGTATACGAGATTTCGGAATTTTTCTATATACGTAGTCATCTTGCCAGAAGTTTTTGTTGCTAGATTTTACAAATCTAGTTGAAAAATAGAAAAATTTTTATGGGAGGTTTGGCAAGCGATCTGACCGCTTCACGGGAGTTTCCTAGTCGTTAAGTACTTGGTTGGGGATTTACATGGAGTGGTCGAGCACACGCCGTTGGAAGGGGGTGGGGTGTGTCATGACAAATTCGGAGATTATGAGTTAGAGATCCTCAGATTAATGTGGTTGGACTTGGGATATGAGTTCTGATATGGCATCATGCGTTCAGCTGGGCATGTACGATAACATCGTGTCGGAATCTGGTGTGGATTCATGGTATGGTCATTTACCACTCTTGGTGAGTGTGGGTTGGGGTTGTCTTTGGGACTACGATCGATGAAGACTCATAGTCGAATCGAAATGAAGAGTAATTAAAGTGGCATGTTGGCGAAAACAAGAAGGGGTCGTTAATCCCACACAAGGTGAGCTTTGAGTTAGGGTGTGAAGGAGACATGATGGTAATAGAAATGTCCTACGTATTATTAATGAGAGACAGGAGATGTCCCAAGTTTACGTATTAGATTGAGACGGGGAGGCAAATCAATTTTCTATGTGGGTGTAGAGAAATGGGGAGCTATCTGATTTACGTATTGGGTGTAAGAGACTAAGTAGTTATCAGAAATTTTTTATTAGATTAGCCAGGAACTGGGTGGAGTTATCCCAAAAATTTGTAATGGAGTGTAAGGGCAGAGGAGAAATCAAAAATTTTTTGTGTGTGGTGTAGAGCAGGAAAATTTGTCCAGAAATTTAAGTGTGAAGGTGTGAGACACACATTGGAGTTATCAGAAATCTACGATATTGGGTGTAAGAAGACCGGGTGTAGTTATCAGGGGTATTTACGTGTTGGGTGTAAGGGCTAGGGGAGAAATCTGAAATTTGCAGTAGATTAGTAAAGAGCCCGGGTGAAATCAGAAATTCACGTGTGGGTGTAAAGGGCAGAGCTATTCCAAAGGCTACGTGTGGGTGTAAGAGACAGGGTGTAGAAGACTAGATGGAGTTATCAGAAATTTACGTATTAGATTGTAAGAGACCGATTAAGGTTATCAGAAATCTACGTGGGTGTAAAGACTAGTGGAGAATCAGAAATTTTTTTGTGGGTGTAAAGGGTCGTGGAGATGTCGAAATTTACGTATGGATGTAGAGGCTCAGCGGTGTGGCCAGAAAAGTTATGTTAGAGATGGAAAACATACGGTCATGGTTATCACGTAGACTTAGAGTTGAGTGATGGGAATTAGGGAATGTTCGAGATGAAAACACCGGTCAAGGATTATCACATAGACTTAGAGGTTGAGTGATAGGAGTCGGGAGTGACTCGAGATTTGGATACCCGCCCGGAAATTTCATTGGGTGTTGGTGGCGGCAAGGACTCGGTATATGGATCATTCATGGCATGGACTAGGTTGACGGTCCATTGGATTAATGCGGTGATTGTGACCGCCCAGGAAGGTCAACGTTTGCACACACGAAGCAGGGTTGTGTAGGGTTACAAATGTTTATTGTGGAATATATACAAGTGTTAGGGGGACATGCTGCGAGCATGCGTCTGAGATCATAAGGGTTGGGAGAGAGACCAATTGCCCTTAGTAGAGTCGCCTACAACAACCGGTTATCGAGCGGTATATTGATGGCACCATATGAGCACGTGTAGCAGGAGGCCATGTAGATCACCGTTATGTTGGGCCAGAGGTGGGAGAGAACTCCGTCGCTAGTCACGGTCCTATCGAGAGACACTCTCAGAAGGTGAGCTTGTCTGACGGCGTCTTCTCCGCGACTAGGATACGGCGAGAAGAGCTATGCGGATGTACGACGTTGACCCCTAGAGTTTGAGGTTGGTGATCATGTCTTCTTGAAGGTGATGCTGAGATGAGTGGTCGAGGTTCGCCCAGCGGGAAGCTATTGCAGGTTTATTGGGCCACCCGAGATACTGAGAGGGTAGGCATTATGGCGATATCGAGGTGGCTTTCGCCTAACATA
Organism: Tetrastigma voinierianum; assembly: GCA_016808115.1. Lineage (NCBI taxonomy): Eukaryota > Viridiplantae > Streptophyta > Magnoliopsida > Vitales > Vitaceae > Tetrastigma > Tetrastigma voinierianum. The sequence goes on from JAEQBH010000351.1 coordinate 37,126, forward strand.
TCCGGTCTCCATGGGGTATTTCACATCTTCACGCTCTGGGTATACTCTAGATCAGCCCAGTGTAATTGGATTGGGGAGAGATTGAGGTTGACGGATGGGACCTTCGGAGGGACAGTGTGCATTAATGGATAGCCGGGATCAGGTTTGTGACGCAAGGCCGTGAGTCTAATAAGGGTGCTATGGCCGACGCCAGGTGGAGTGGAGAGGTCAACGTGGGGCGCGAGGACACGATGCGGGCCACCTATCCCTTCTTGTTTATGGATGAATACGTGGTTTAGTCGTGTAATACTTAAATGACTAGTTTACATCACAGTAGAGTGCACGTTATATGCATGTGTTTCATAGTGATTGTGCGAATTTCGGGGTGAAGTCGTTTTAAGGAGAATATAAGACCGAGAAAATTCAAATTTACGAAAAAGGGGTAAAATAATTCATTTGGTACAAACGAAATTTTTCTAGATCTCGGATGATGGCAATTTCCGCAGATTGGAATGAATCTCTCGAAATCTAGCTACCATGTTGAATTCGTCGAATTAGAGATGATGGAATTTCACATTTTTAAAGTCAGGGTGTCGGTGCGCGAAGTAAAAAACGGGTTTGAAGACGTGTGATGTAATGACCAAGTCACCTATTACATGCTCTTGTGACACATGTTAAGATTAGAGATGATGGAAATAGAGAAGAATGCCTAAGATAGGAGTGCAAGTGTCAAAAATCTAGAAGAAGGGACATTATGGGAATTATTTGAATTGTAAATGATAATAAGACGAAAGATGAACAATGTTCATCTCCTTCATTTGAGCACAAATCGTGCAGTAGCCTGGAAGTGGAGTGCCGTAGCTTGGGTTTTTCATTTCTAGAGAGAGAGAGCACCTTCTCTCTAGATTCGGCCCGTCGGGACCGTCAGTTCTCGGCCGAACCGAAATAAAAATTGTTCTGCAGCGGCGAGGGCTACGCGTGGAGCGGAATTTGGTGGAGTTCGACAACTCCAAGGGTATGGATCTTTTCCTAGTTGCGTTAATCTTTGGCTAAGAGCCATGTAAATGATTAGGAATGTTAAGGGGCTTGTTTGGCAGAGTAAATTCGAGTCTCAAAGCTTTGAACCGAGTGGAGAAAATTCCTATTTGTGGTCGTGAACAGTAACCCGAGGGTTTCACTATTCACATGAATAGTGACAAGAAATTTTGGTGTGAAAATGTGTTTTGTTAAGTGATTCAAAATGAATTGCTTGTGTTTGTTAATTAGCCCATGTGAGCTAATTTTGGTGTAATTGATTGTGAATTTGCATAACATGTTTTATGTGATTTAATTATGTTAATATATATATATATATATATATATGCATGTGAATATATTAGCATGAATGTGTTGGAATTGACATCATGTATTCCACTTATGCCTTGGGGCACCACAGAATATTAAGAGTGAGTGCGCTGACATGAAATGAAACAAAAATAGAGTGTTTGTGAAATGAATTTCAAGGAAGATTTTCTGAAGAATTGCCTTGGAGGGACGTCCAACATATCACTTCGGATGAGGACCATGACTATTTCGGAGAGTTGTCCAACAATTCGCCTCGGAGGGTAGTCCAATATTTTTATCGAAACTCGGTAGTAAGTTTTCAAGAACAAAAAGCTTTTGTTGTGAAAACTGTATTTTTACTCGCATATTCTTTGAGCATGTGTGAGAGGAGTCGATGGGACTGAGACATGAGGATTTAGGCATGTAATTCAAGTAGGTTCATGAAATTTCTTGAATGTGATTGTTTTTTTGCAATGCATGTGCACTTAGGTGGGAAGTAGCCCGCAGGAAATTATCTCTATTGGGCTTTGCTCACCTGTCGAGGATTACCATTTAGAGTACGGAGGCTTGATTGGAGCGACGCACTCGTAGAGACCGTTTGAGGAAAAGGCTTAGACTTGTGGCTTTGATATTATTGTATAACATGTATTAGAACTCTATAATTTTAATATATGTTGTATTAAGAGTAATGTGTTAACTCTTGAACCATTACATATAGTTGATGTATTTTGTGAGTATTGATGCAGGGGCCCAAGTGGCCATTATTTTACTCGCATGTGGACCCTGTGTGATCATTGTAAACTTGTTGGGACAAGTTTGTACTTTGGGTAGAGCTCCCCGTACAAAGGAGACTCTACTCAATTTTCATGAGTGGTGTCGGGGTTGCAGGCATCCCGCAGTGTCCCGCGAGGTTGACCGGGTTGTCAATGGGACCCCCGGTTTTGGGGCGTCACAATTTGATTTTTCAAGTTATTTTTAGAAATTGGGAAACCCTAGTCACTCCTCCCTATATTTCTCTATTTCAAGCCCTTGTTGGATTAGAAATTGGTGATTTTTACCGATTCAACGGCACGAAAATCACCCCTTCCATCATTTTCTTCTAGAGATATGAGTTTTCTTTTCCGATAAAGTGGTTTCTTTCACAACGATCTAAGTTTGTCTTTGTTTTCCCTTTATTTTTCTCGTGTTTTTATCACTAACCTGTTACGGCGGGTAGTTGTGTCGTTGACAATTAAAATCTTCATAGGTTTTTGTGTTGGCAGTTCAGATGACAAAGTTCGATCTAACAGTGTCAGATAAAATCATATTCGTCAGTATGCTGCAGATATGGAATTTTAGGTATTCTAGCCATTTGTGGATTACCAAATGTGTAGGCTTGAGCCAGTCATTTTTGCTATTAACACGGATGTTTGTCGACCTCACAAAGTTTTTAGCACTTTTAATTCTGTGTTGCTATCAATTGTATTGCTAACCCGAATCAATAAATTTATCTATTTTAAAAATGATATTTTAGAAATTGGCCTCTAGTAATAGAATTAATGTAACACATTAATAAATGAAATGTAAGACAATCTTATTTAATTTAAAATTATTTTTTTAATGGAAAAATAGTTATAGTTTGATTTTATACATAACAGAAACAATAGTTTTTATAACCCTATTAAGAAATTTTAGATTTTATTTTTTTGAAACTACATTTTAGATTAATTTTGATTCATAAATTTCTTATATTAATTGAATCACATTTTGAATTAATTAAATTTATTAGATTCATGAATGAATTACACATTATGATTTTATATTTTAAGAGTAACAATAGAGTCATTTTGAACCAAAATCAGGTGATTATAAAATGTATATGGAAGTTTGTTTTTCTAGTAAAAAATTACAAAAATATGATTATATGTAGAGAATAAATAATTTTTCTTTGTTGTTTCTACCTTTATGTTTGTGATGTGTTTGATTAAGATTTTTTCTCTTTTAACAACTAAACACGTTAATTACAATATAGTAAGTGTCCCCATTGGGACTCGAACCTAAACTCCTCCCCTTCTACACCTACCTATTTAAATATTGAGCAGCTTTCTGCTTGTGATCGACTAGGCATGATGGACAGAAGAACAATATTTTTAGAAAATAAAATTTATCGAATGTTCATGTCAAGTTTTATTATAAAGGTTATAATTACTATTTATTAATTTCTTAATGATGTATATAATGTGTTTCTTTTAAAAAAAAAAAAGATGATGTATACAATATGATATGGCATATATCATTATAGATAGTTGATTTAAAATATAGTCTCCGTTTGGAACCCGAAAAGTATTATGGAAAGAACTCAAAGAATGGAGAAAAATAAAAGGCAAAAATGGAAGGAAATAAAATTTGGAGGAAAATAAAAAATAGATTTAAACTTAATAAATTAATTTTATATGTTTATTTAAACTTAATTTATTTGTTCCTCTCTAATATATAAAGTATCATGGTGCCGCATCAGCTCATTTTCTTTCATCTTATTCTCTTCTAGTATTTTCCTCAAGGAATGAGGGTGATGTTTTTGTCGTGCGCTTTGAAATTAGTCATCTGCATCTCTTTCTTTTATTTTCTTACTCAATAAAGTGGGTCTTCCACAAACATTTAAGTTTTATCCTATTTTCGTGTTATCCTTGTCTTATTGTGACGTTTGGTTTATCGTTGTTTTATTATGACAGTTAGGTTGTCGTCGTCTTATTGTGGCGTTTAGTTTGTCATCGGCTTGTTACGACATGATGTTTTTCATCATCTTGTTGCGGCTCTTTATTTGTGTCGGTGCGATTCAAATAGGCAAAGCAGTTTGATCAATCGAAGATATCATTTTATGGTCATCAGTATATTAAAAAACTCGAGTAGTAGGTATTCTAGTCACTATATTACCAAATTTATAGGCTAGCGTTTTGCCGATTTATCATCCTATTAACTTGGATATTGTTTCATCATCCTTTATTGTTTTTAGCAATTTGTATCTTTGATATATCGATCTATTGCAAGTTTGAATCAATCAAATTATTTTTCCTTTCAAAGTACCAAATTTTAAAATATAGAAAGAATCTTGATTATGTTTGAGTTTTCCTTTATTAAAAAAATGGCTTGATTTTTTATATTTTTCATACTAATACAAAACATGAAAAATCATTTTATATCTATATATATATACATATATATATATATATATATATATATATATATATATATATATATATATATATATATATATATATATATATATATAGTTTCTATAATAATATGTTTCAACCTTCTTTTTAATACTATTTTCAATTATTATCAACTAAACAATTTGTTTCCAAGAAAGAAAAAAGTGGTTCTTAATGTTTTGAAAATCAGATCGATCGGTTGAATTATTATTAAACGTAATCAATCGATTCATGCTTTGGAATCGATTCCTCTCAGAATTAGTTATGGATCATGAAGTGCGGTCGGCACATGGTGCTTCGACAGTCAATTTGATAAAAATAAACAATTCAATTATTGATTTTTAAATTTTAACAAATTAGCAAATTAAATCGCCTTGATTACAATACAAGCAAACATCCCTTTCTAGTGTGGGCGACTAGACATTGAAGCATGAACTTCGTTATTGACACATTGTTTTGATAATTGTTTATAAGCAGCATATAAGGTCCATCAACTGATGTGGGACTTGTAATCATAGAAGAAAAAACAAACTAAATTCTACTCGTGATTGAACACCTGAGGATTGCTAATGAGACCAGAACCTTCCTTGAGCTACTCAAACGAGCTAGGTTGAAACTCGATAAACAATCGGCTCAAGTGAGCTTGATTCAAAATGTTAGCAGTAGAGTCAGATCAACTAATAATCGACTTCGAAAAGCTCAGAAACTTGAATTTTGATGGGCTTTTTGGTTGAATCGCTAATGAGTTTAACAGGATTTATTGGTTTGAGTTATATCACGACTTTCGCGACCGGTTGGAGCCCTTGAAACCTAGCACCTATCATAAATCTTGGGATTAAGTAGAGGATTGTCACCCTTCTAAAGAATATGCTTTTAAGTGTATTTGTTTAATGATAATATGTGTGTAAATGACTTAAAACTAAAGTTCTATGATGTTGTAGTGACCGCTAATGCTGATTTCTGTGTTTATGGACTCACTGTAGTTTGTTTCCATGATTCATATTCCTCATTTTATATGATATGTGAAGACCGGTTTGAAAATGGCGTAGTCTGGCACTCGAGTCAAGCTCAATTCAAGCTTAAGCCGAGTTTGAGTTCTAGCTCGAGTCAAGTTCGAGATCGAGCTCGAGTCAAATTAGGATTAGAGGCTCAGTGGGAATTCGAGCCAAGTTAGGTTAAGCTCAAGTTGAGTTAGAGTTTTGCATTTTCAAACTACCATAAGTTTGAGTTAAGTCTATATCATTGGCATGTGAAGTTCTACAACTAGGGCACCATTTTAGTTGTTTAAAAATTTTAGCAAAATATATTATGTGTGTTGATTAATATATATTTATAAATAAAGTTCTTCAAATTTTTAATATGTTTTGGTATTTAATATTATGGCGATGGGTTTGAAATAATGGCGTGAGCCCAAGGCGCAAACCCAAATGTTAGGATTAAAAGCGGACCGGTACCAGTATTTGGGGCGCCAATGGTATCCCCCAGTGCGGGCCGGCTTGAGGGCCCAGTCGCCTTTAAGGCGGCGCCCAAGGAATCCGTACTGAGGAAAGCACATAATTCTTACAATAAAAGTAGGATATCTCACAATTATCATTTATAATTATCCTCTCTAAATCGGTTAGTGATAAGGAAAGAAAACCCCTCGCCCAATGAAACAGTATCATCTCAATAAAGGAAAAGATACTATGCAATATCATGTCAAATTAGGAGCTTAATCAAGATCACCATTATAAATGCAGGCCACCCCATTGTGAAAGGTATGCACAAGCATTCATTCCCTAAGCGGTTGATCTTCCTATTCCATCGGAAAAGAAGCGACTTAGAGCATCGGAGAGACAACGGTGATCCCGTTGATCCTTTTGTTTCTTATTTTTTGCGAGAGGAACTGATCGAGTCTGGCAGCCCCAACGGGTCCAGCCTTGCTCTCCGGCCAGTTTCGGTTGAAAAGCATCATCGGTTGCGCGTCTGAGGCACAGTGATTCCTTTACAAATAAGATGATCTCTCGGTGGCCCGATGGTATCGGCTCGGAACCGCAGTAGGAACCACGCCCGATCGAGGATGCAAGGCCAGCAGGCTGATGTGGATGAAGGTGAGGAGGACTTGGAGATGGGAGGCTTCATGACATAAAGGGGAGAAGATCTCAAGAAAGAATCGAGACCGACCTCTCATAGGACGATCCGGGATATTCTACTGATGAGCTCGAGAATGAGGCACGAGGCGCACTTAGTTAGCTTACACTTCACCTCTTCGTCTTGGGTGGGAAGCCCAGACGAACTCCTGAAGGCCATGCAACCAAGGCAATGTTAGAAATGCCCTATAGCCTCTGAAAACCAGGCCAAACCAAAGCGAAAGAGAGCTCATGTAGGTTCTCAGGAGTAGTCCATACGCCTGGAACGCTAAGTGTGTCCTCCCGGTCAAAGGGATTGTACTCCCAATGAAGATCGCTAACAAAATAAGCCAGCTCTTCCCAGTACTTGTGGGAGGAGCGAGCGGATCGAAACAATCAACAGCATTGGAACGGCTTGGAGATATAAAGAAGCCTTCAGCGGTCCTTCAATACTAAAAGTCGAAGCGAGGTTATGCTAGGAATACCTTGGTCGTTGTCCACACAAAAATATGACTACGGAGAATACCAGGAAGTTGGGGGGAAAGGCGAGAAGGATAAACATTGAAATGTGCGGATATAAAGGGATCTGAGGAAGTGGGAGGCCATTCTCGAACGCCACCTCAAAAAAGCACACCATCTTGGGCACTTGGACGACGTAGGTGGTCAGCACATCAAGACACCAAACCTAGACCCCAAGCGAGGACCCATACCGGGCTGCAAAGATCTCACCATATAAGGGTTCAACTCGACTAGGGCCCATGGCCTCAGCATTCTGTATAGCGGCCCTCAAATATTCAAAGCCGTTAGGATATCAGATTTCATTGATTTTGTCCTTGCCCTTACCCAAGGGGAAAGGAGGTTCCCCTGGGACACCCCGGTGGACCACCATAGCCATACTATCAGACTCACCACTCGTCCGCCCTGAACTGGACACCTCAGCAAGATCACTCCCTATACGCAAGACAGGAAAGCGACCAGGACCCATGGAGATATGCATGCTAAGCAAGAAGAAAGGAAACATAAGGAAATGAAGAATCCCAATCGAGGAAGCCCTAGAACCTCACTAGATGTCGAACCCGAAAAGACGAAGAAGAAGAAGAGACATACTAATCACAAACGGACGAGGGACCACCCCAGTTTAGATATCGTGAACCACCAAAAGCAACCCTGAACAATAGTCAGACAAAACCTCAAGAAAAAAGAAGCCCAAACTTGTAGAGGCAAAAAGCTTCAAGAACAGGAGAACAAAGTGCAAACATCCAGAGAGAGTTTTAAGGAAGATAGAGGCCACAGCTGAAGTAAAGCACGAAAATCGAAAAACAGTCATTATCACAAGACGTGGGGCGACGACAGCCCCAATCGCTTCCCTGGCAGCCACGCAGAGTCACACTCGATCCAAGAAGCAATACACTTTTACCTACGCTTCCTTTAGCCGTGCTATCGGGGGCAACCGATGGTTTGAAATAATGGGCAACGAGGCCCAAGACTGAAGCCCAAATGTCGGGATTAAAAGGCAGCCCATTAACAAGCAGGTTAGCCCTTAATGAAGTCCCCAAATGCAGTTCGGGCGAGGCCCGATTCGCCCCTTTAAAAGACTAGTAGCCCAAGGAATCCGCACTAGAGGAAAACACCCAATGCCCACCAATAAGGAAAGTAGGATATCTCCTAATTATCATTCCTCAATTATCCTCTCTAAATTGGTTAGTGACAAGGAAAGAAAATCCCTCGCCCAATGAGGGAAACACCGTATCATCCTCCAACAAGGAAAGATACTATTTTGTATCATCATCCAATTAGAAAACTAATCAAGATCATCCATTATAAATACCAGGTCACCCCATCAGTAAAAGGTACGCACAAACATTCATTCCCTAAGCAGTTGATCTTCTCTTCCATCGGAAAGAACTGACTTAGGCATCGGAGAAGCAACGGGCAATCCCCGCTGATCCTTTTTGTTTCTTATTTTTTGCAGAGGAGCCCGACATCCATAGTCACCGAACCGGCCCAGCGATTCCAGCACGCTCCAGCCCAATTTCGGTTGAAAAAGCATCATCATACACAATTTTCATAATTAATTTTAAAGTATTAATTTATTTATATAAAATGAAATAAATAATATCTTAAATATTATTAATTATATATATTTTAAATATTTTTAATTTAAATAAAATACAAATTATATATTTATTACATTACCATCGGTTCGATTGCAATTGAATTGCCAATTCGACTACTGAACCGTGAACTAATAATTTTTCCGATTCATCGTCGGTTTTCTTTTTAAAACATTGCTTCAAAAGTGTCGAGAACATCTTGATTACTGGTGTCAACCTAAATGCCACCTCCGGGCTTATCTTTTTCTGGCAACCACTTTAAATTTAAAAGAAAAAGGAAGAGAGAAATCCAACATTGAAGCTCTCAACTCAACAGAGAAATCTACTTTAAATTTTCTTGTTCTTCAACCCCAACCGATTCTTTAATTCCTTCTTTTTGTTCCAAACCCTACCCAACCCATCCAGAAACCATAACCAAGATCGACGTTCTCTGTCGTTCCAAACCACTACCGATTCTTCCATTGCCACCACCAAGAAATGCCTCTCCACCTTGGTAATATCTGATTTCTCATCGAAGCCCGGGCATTTTATCTATTCGGCCCCTTGATAAAAGTTGAGGATATAAAAAATAAAATTCATAAAAGTTGCTATTTTTGAAAAATAAATTTTTTGTTCAGGATTTAAATGTAAACAGAAATTTTGCTTGATGCTTTTTAAATATAACAATTTTGATTAACTTTTCTGATGCCAACTTCCCATGTGGGACTTCTATAATGATAGAGCAAAAACAAACTAAATTCAAGGGGAGACTACAAACGCCTGTTCGAACCTGTGACCAAGTATTTACCCATTGGGTGCTCTATCACCAAGGCACCATTTCAGTTATTTAAAACTTTAACAAAATATATTATATATAATATTAGGTGATATATATTTGTACTTTTTTAATTTGTTTTTATATTTAATATTATACACATTTTTCATAATTGATTTTAAAATATTAATTATAAAATGATAATATTTTGTTTCCTATTTGTAATATTTATAATATTCATATTATGATCTCTTTTTATATTTTGACTCAAATTTTTTTTAAGAAATATATATACATAAGTTCATATATTAAAATATTTATCATATATAATACTTATAAAATGGAGGATGATTTATATGGAAAAAAGAAGAAAAATGAACCATAATACATGAAGGCTGGGTGGCAGTTTGTGAAGAAGTGAGAAACATTTTTGTCTCATCAAAATATATATCCTTCTGCCATTTTGATATTTGATGGACCTTATAAAATAAGGGTCCTATTTATAACCCTAAAGCATAATTTTTCTTATTTAAAAAGCAAACTTTTTTTTCAGGATTTAAATGCAACAGGCATCAAAATTTAGGATTTCAATACTAATTTTTTCTAGTTTTTATAATCCAATGAAGACATTTTATATATTTTTTAAAACTACATTTTAGATTAATTTTTATTCATATTAATGGAATGACTATTTGAATTAATTTAAATTAAAATTTATTAGATTCTTAAATGAATTAGACACATTATGATTTTCATTTAAGAGCAACAAAGTTATTTTTAAACCAAAAATCAGATATTAAGTAAAAGATTGAAATTAATTTTTCTAGTACAAAAAATTTACAAAAATATGATTATATGTAAAGAATAAAAGGGAAATTAGTATTAAAATCTGAAATTTTATAACTTTTTCATTCAAATCCTAAACTTTGTTTTTAAAATATAATAATTTCCAAGAACTTTTATGATTCAATCCAATTTTTAAAAACATTTGCTTCAAAAGCCTAGAACCTCTTGATTATAGGTTTCAACCTAAATTCCAAGTCAGGCCTTCATCTTTTTCTGGCAATGACTTTAAATTTAAAAGAAAAAGGAAGAGAGAAATCGAACGTTGAAGCTCTCTCCCAACTAAGTCATTTTCTTGTTCTTCAACCCCAACCGATTCTTTCATTCCTTCTTTTTGTTCCAAACCCTACCTTACCCATCAAGAAACCATAACCAAGAATCGACGTTCTCCGTCGTGTCGTTCCAAACCACCACCGATTCTTCCATTGCCACCACCAAGAAACGCCTCTCCACCTCCAAGACCATCTTCGGCGGCCACGTCTGGTTCTTGCCGAGGACCAGGTAATATCTGATTTCTCATCGAAGCCACGATCACTTTATCTATTCGGCCCCTTGATATCTTTTCATTATTCTTTATTCTGCTCTGGGCTTTTGTTTTATAGCACTTCATTCATCTCTGGGTTTGTTATTATTTCTTGTGATTTTCTTTTCTGAGTAGGATTCGATGGTTTATTTTCTTTCTGTCCAAACAAAATCCCATGAATTATTTTATGGTGATCTGGCGGTATTTCTGATCTTTTTATTTTCTTTTTCTTTGATTGTCAATTTGGATTTTCAGTTACTCCTTGTGAACCTTTCCATGGGATTGTGTTTGTTTTTGCTTATCTTCTGTTTGATTGCCAAGAAAGTGGAAGAAAAGAGAAAAGAAATGTGGAAGTTCCCATTTTCTGTTTTTTTTAATTTAAGAGAATGCAAGTCTTCCAAACAATTTTCCAAGTTGCAGTTGAGTTGATGATTTCGCTTTTTATTTTCTGTGAATCAACATAAAGGAAAATTTTAAGGATCATCTTTTTTCCTGTAGTTTCCAAGGAACCAAACATTTGGTGGGTTTTACAATTGTTTTTGGCCTTCTTTTTAATATCTTTTCCATTTCTTTCCGAGAGTAAAAAGAGCTGTGCTTGATTGAGTTGTACTCTCTTTTAACACACTCTTTTTCTATATCTTTCCGTGCTTGGGGAATTAAATTTGGTCACTTTTTTTTGTAGCATTTGAGAAGTTTTTGGTGACATCATTTTTTGGTGAGAGATCGGGAACATGTTCATGTAAAGATCCTCCAATGAACCAATAAATAATAATGCTAGTAATGTATCCAAGAGTTTGAGACACATTCAAACAAATCCAATTAGATGTTCTTTAGTTTTGATTGCCAAGAAAGTCGAAAATTTTTCAGGATCATCTTTTTTCCCTGTAGTTTCCAAGGAACCAAACATTTGGTGGGTTTTACAAATTGTTTTTGGCCTTCTTTTTAATATCTTTTTCAATTCTTTCCGAGAATAAAAAGAGCTGTGCTTGATTGAGTTGTACTCTCTTTTAAAACACACTTTTTCTATATTTTTCTGTGTTTGGGAGATTTAATTTGGTCACTTTTTTTTTTTGTAGCATTTGAGAAGTTTTTATAGATATCATTTTAAAGGACTGAACATAAAAAAGATCCCAAACACAATAAAGTGCCACTAATGCTTGGTGGCATGGTCCCAAGAGTTTAAGACTCTATCTAAACAAATCCAATTAGATGTTCTAGTTTTGGCCAATGCTGTGTGAATGTAGTAGTATTGGCCTAGACAGACATGTAGAGGGGGCTACAGAATTGCATGTTTCTTGAACTAGTGGATGCTGCTTCTCCCACATTTCAATCTTGAGAGCTGATATAAAATGGAAATGCTTGAGGGGTCAGTGTTTGCTTGATTTATTGCCTGATATTTGGGATTAAATTAAATAGATGTTTGATTTGTGGTGAGAAGCTTCTCGGGAAGTCTTGGAGGAATCTTCTAATGGCTGAGGTGAACTTGTGTTTTGTCCCAAAATAATTTTTTTTTTTTAAATTCCAAACAATACATGCTTTAAAATAATGCTTAAATTAGTGCATTCATTGCCATCACAAAAATCAGAATTGGCGACTACGGTTTTATACTTAAAATTGTAGTTGGTCACGCCTTGCTTTAGATTTAAAGTTAAAATTTTGGTCGACACGCTATCAACTACACTTTCTGGCGATAGTAAGAAAATACACTAGCTGGACATTATTTTAAAATACGCATTATTTTGCTAATTGTTAGTTGTTTAAAAAAAGGATTATTTTGGGATATCACTCTTGACTTGAGCTTCAAATAGCCATCTAATCACTTTTTCTCTTAGAAGTCGTTGGCAGAAGAAAAAAGGTGGAGGGCACACATCATCTGTTCAGCTTCAGCATGCATTTTTCTTTTCTAATACTTTGGGTCTTTACTAGAGCTCTTAAGGTGCATCTGTAAGATTTGTAATTATGAAATATACCACTATACAACTCATAAAACTTGTACAAATCACTGCATGTTTATACACTAAACACTTGCAGAAAAATGTAGAAAGAAAGAAAAAAATAAAAATTCACCTAATATAATACACATTATTTTCTTAATAACTTCTTTTTTATCTTTAGTACTTTTCGGGTCCCAAACAGAACCTAAAGTATCCTAGGATTTGTAATCATATGAACATACCACTATACAACTCATAAAACTCATACAGATCACTGCATGTTTATACACTTCAAATACTTAAGACATACTTAAGAGAAAATGTAGAAAAAAAGAAAAAATAAAAAAGTTCAACCTAATATATTATTATTATTATTATTATTGTTATTTGCTACCTTAAACTTATTTGTTTATTTTAGTTCATCAATATAAAGATTACATAATTCCAGAAATATATAATAAATAGTTTTATTTTATAATTTTTTTCAAAATTATTTTCAACATTAGACAATCAAATATAATATATATATATATATATATATATATATGGTATATATATATATATTTCTTTTTCTTAGTAATTTTTATGAACCAAATACAACTTTAAAGAATGAAATCCAAAAGTCAAATTTCTTATGGCTTTTTTTTTTGGTGAAAGAAGACTACGTATAAGGAAACCTACAAAAATGTTTAAACGATGATCCACAATAATCTTCAAAGGAAAATTTTCTAAAATATCTAGGAAATTATGACCACCAATTATTTGAATCGGTATTGCAAATACATTTCTTCGCTAAAAAATCCGTTGTTCTATTTTCTTCCATATAAATATGGCAACAATTATAAATATTTAGGTCCTGAGAAAGTTTTCATATATCTTCCATCGGGAGAATAATTGAACTAGGTTCTTTAGAGTCCTCTTCAATATCCAAGTTTGAAAAACCATTGTATTTATTCAAATACAACACCATGTCTCAAAGCCACACATTCTGCGGTAACTATCGAAACATTGCCTAAATGTATGCTTCCTTCCATCTTAATAGATCCATTGGAGTCCCTAATAACCCATCATAAAGCACTTATACTGTTAATCCTTGAACCATCGAAATTTAATTTACGTATTCCATTGATCCAAGGAATCCATCGAATCCCTTTTTCAACTTTACGAGGAACATCACATTGTTTGTTGTTAAGATAAGAGTCACCTATAAACTCATGAAGATTTTCAAAAGTTATGGTAGCCTTCTCAATAATGAGGAAGGGATTAGGTTTGAATTTTCTAAATACAAATTGATTTCTATGTGTCCAAATATTCCAAATGATAATGGAAATTTTTTCCATAGGATGTTGGAAGAGTTCACAATTGGATTTATAATTTTTATAAACCTATTCAAACTGCCAAGAAAGGAAATTACCTTCAAAAAAGAGAGGAGTGAGACAATTATATTTAATACGATCACAAATTCCTTGCATAAAAGCACATGATTTAAAAATATGATCAGTATTTTTACTACATTGGCTAAGGTTTTCTTAGCTTTGAAAGAAAAACCAAACTTTCAATTAGGGTTTTGATATTCAAGATGGCAAAGCCCATGATTTTGGAGAATGACAGTGGTGCTTTGATGCCTTAGGGACTTCTTTATTTAAGCTAAACCTCCTATTGGAACCCATTGGATGATACCTAATATTAAAGGAAATGAAGGAAATAACTTATGAAACACAGAGAGGTAACTCACTTAGTCAGATCTCAAGGTTTGTTTCCCTAATGGTCTGGAAGCCTTAAGGTTATTGGAAGATTTACCTAATCATTAATTTGCTGGGCCCTATGAGATTAGTCCAAGTGCGAGCAACACTCCATAAGTGGATATGTGAAGTAAGTTCGCTTTGTTTGCATGTTATATAAAAAATTTGCAAAGTAATCAAAACCCGCAATTGCATCAAGACAAGTAATACACAAAGGGTTGTCAAATTTAAACTAAATGTTAAAAACCATCAAAGAAATGGTTGAAGTGGGATTAAGTACCTACATCACTTGAGTAGCTTTACCATTTGAGCATAACAATGATTGGGATTGATGATTAACTGAAAATTAAACTAAATTAAACTAAAATTGATTCTGAAGATTAGCAAATGATTGGATTGAATTATAAGAAAAACCTTAGAGAATAACACTAGGGCCAGTTGTCTCCATTGGTGCAATTATGACTTATATTCATTAAGTGTTGATTAAGTGAAAGTATTCTCGTGCTTACCTAAGGAACTCAATATGAGGTTCACTCATTCGAGTCTCCCCTAAATTTCTCACACCTAATCCCTATTCTGCTCTTAATCCATCTAGGTCAAACAGTGTGATACTTGTTCTAAGGAAAACCAATCCTTGGGAAATTCATTGGTCACCTTCTCATTCCATGTAATGGAATTTCAAGTTATGCCTGTGACGATCATCTCTCGGTCCATACGATCATCGCATAAGGTTAAATGATGTCCATCCTAAGAAAATCCATCTAGTATTAGGCATTCCTAATTTCCTAGACTTATTTGATTAAGTTAATTTGATTTTATCAATTGTAAGATATTAGGGAATGAAAATCCAGTCCTAAGGGTATACTTCCAACTATCACTTTGGAAACCCTTTTAGCTCTAGGTCTCAACCTCACCACCTAGCAAACAACAATTGAATAAAAACATGAAAGTTCACATAATCACATCCATAAAACCTCAACAAAAGATGATATTCAAAAAATCATTCAAGAAAAAATACAAACCAAACACCAATATCAACAACCAGCCCTAGAGGAAAATTTAGCTACTCATAGTAGCCTTAAAACCTAACAAAAGTGTGTTTAAACCAAACATAATGCTGAAAGATTAAGAGAGAGAGAAGAGTTTAGGAATACAAAACAAATATGAAGTTAAAATCCTCCAAAACTATGCTCTAAGGCTACAAAGTCTCTTAAACTGGATCTTGCAACTCGTACCAAAAATAAGCTAAAATTCGGGCAACTAAAACCCTGAACTGAACTCTAGAGAGAGAAACCTAAAATGGAGAATTCTGTTTCTAGGACCCTTAATGTCTATTACAAGTATTGTATTTATACTCCGAGTGCGGGTCTAAAACTAGAAGTATCCTCGTCCTGAAGACAATCTTCGGGCCGAGGCGAAGGGTCCTCGCATCGGGCGAA
Organism: Tetrastigma voinierianum; assembly: GCA_016808115.1. Taxonomy (NCBI): domain Eukaryota; kingdom Viridiplantae; phylum Streptophyta; class Magnoliopsida; order Vitales; family Vitaceae; genus Tetrastigma; species Tetrastigma voinierianum. The sequence continues at coordinate 53,076 of JAEQBH010000351.1, forward strand.
GATACGTGTATTCTTTATTTTCTTTCTTCATTTTGGTGAACTCTCTTCACGCGGGCGAAGGGGGTGGCTTCTGGGAGCGCAAAACCGTAGACTACTCTTGAACTTTGTTTGCTTTTTCGTCTTAGCAAGGCTTTTTCTTTGTAGCGACGAAGGTTGGCCTTCACCTTGGCAAACCTGAAACTTCTATATTGCAATATTTAGCTTCGCAGTGGCGAAGCTCTCTCTTCGCCTTGGCGAACTCCTTCACCGCAGCGAACTAGTGCTTCAAGCAACAGGTGATTCTTCTTGCTTAGATTTTTGCCCTTTTTCTTTGCTTGATTTTCTTTCAATGCTTGCAAAACATCAACATATTAGGGATTAGTGTAATCTTTAAGAATACGGGTGTGAATCTAGAATTTAGGTTACATAAACACATGAAAATCACGCTATAAACTCTAGTATGATTCATGCTTGTCAAACACCCCCAAACTTAACATTTTTCTTATCCTCAAGCAAAGACAAAGACGCATTTCCTTTTTTTTTTTTTTGTTTTAAGAAACGTGAGTTTGTGGAGATATATACTTTGTGATGTTTTGCCTCAAGAATTATAATGTTTCAAGATAATGTTCTTCAAAGCTAACAGGCTAGCTAAACACAAGCTAAATGCACCTAGCTCAAGGTTCTAGCATGAGTGTGTGCAGTCTTACTCTCATTAATCCAAATGCAACTTAGATGAATTAGGAGAATGCATGAGGTGGAAGATCTCTCACTAATAAGGAGTTTTCATGAATAAAAAGTGATTAAGACTTCATAGGGTTGCTTGGCATACCATTCTCCTCTAATGTAGACATTACATACTATCGGGATCAAATAGGTCTTTTCAACCTTGTATGTGTGGCTTGGATGAGAGGGTAGTTAAATAAGTCATTTAGGTTCAGATTTTACCTGAAACACTCAAGCACATTCTCCTTTTATTCTCGTGCTTCATCCTCCAAAATTTTACTATGTTTCCATTTGAGTCATTCAAACTCAACCCAAATACATCAATGTGCTTTTCATATCGCTTCACCCCCAAACTCATTTGTTTCTATCTTTCTTCAAGATCACCAAGACTTGCTTTTGAATACCAAGCAAAAAAGGGAGCGTTGCAATATTCAACCCCTTCAGCTTTCACCTCGGGCCCCTCCGTAGCGAGTCAGAGGTCAATAACCCTTGCACTAACTGGGCCTTGGGGTACTAGGTGTTAAAACACCCCTATGGACTTAGTAGCTCAAGGAGGAAGGCTATGAGGTTAAATTTTCACTTTTTCTAGCTACTTTTATTTTTCTTGCTCTTTTCAACACCCATTCCTTGACATTCTGTACTAATCAAAACCACTTCATTCAGACTTCCCACCAAACTACATGTCATTCTCATAGTTTGAGCTCTATAAGCTACATGTTAAGGGTAAAAATTTGTTCTTGACTGCAAAGTAAAACAAAGGGATACGAGTGTTCATTCTTGGTTTTCAAGATAGAATATGGCTATTATGGCTCAAATTGGGTGACTATGGACTAATGCAAATCCGGGTGGGCTAAAAATGCTCAACCAATTCCAAGGATGGCCTATATCATTTCCCAAAATATATGATGCTTAGGATTTCGCCCCAAATGATAATTGAGCAAGTTCTAAAGTCTTATGAGATCTAGACATTATGATATCCCTCTAATTTTTCTCTAAACCTAGTCTACTTGGCCAACAAGGGTATATGAGACTTGTGCTTAATTCAATGTAGATCTATAGCCAAGTGTGGCAACTTATGCATATTATCCTATTTGACTTTAATTTCAACTATCTTTCACATTATTCATATGTAGAGGAAAACATAATTTGGGTATCATCATAGGCATCCCTGGCAATTTCCAATAACAAACCCATAAAAAACAAAAACAACTTTTAAAATTTTCCAAAATTTTACAAAATTGCTATGTACTGAGGCATTTGGATGAATCACTCAATGGTGAGGCACTAAATCTCAACAATTCAACACAAAAAGAATATGCAATAAGGATCAAACATCCTAATCAGCAAATAAACCATAAGTGAATCAATCCACTCCATAATGCATAAAAAAATAAAATAAAATAAAAACTAACTATGACTTTAAACAAACTAAAAAAACAAAATATGCTAAAAATGATCAAACACACCAAAATAGTATAAACCAACTAAACGATATTCAAACAAACCAAAATATCCAAAAACATCATAAAAACAAACCAAATATTATCCAAAATGGAATATCCAAAATAAGCTAAAAACAACTAAAATTGTTCCAGGTGTAACGCAAGTAAAGAAATTCCCCCAAACTTAAAACCAACACTGTCCTTAATGTAATGCAAAATATAGGAGAAAGAACTTCAAACATCAAGAGATCCCCACAAAGAATATGCTCATCAAGCAAGTAATCGCTAATGTGTGTAGTCGGAGGCCAAAGTATGGGAACTTGAATGGAGGATGAGGCTGTGGAAGTGTTGTTGATGAAGAGGTTGGTCTGTGGTAGTACCGCATGCGTTTCTAGGGCTGTGATAGCTTCACTTATCTCGCTCGCAGCCTAACAAGCGGGCGACACATCTCAGCGGACTAAGAGTCTTTTGAACTCTCTCAACAAATGTGGATCCATATAACCTCGTGGTGCCTCATCATTCTGGTCGTCTTCTCTGCACTCTTCAAATTTTGCTCTCCAATCGCCTTTTATTGTGTCTCTCCTTATCCCGTCTTATCGTCCCTCCACTGCCATCAGATGATCCATTCTTTACCTTGTGAGAAGGCACTGTGGAGCCCGTAAAGATTTCTCTGATTATAGCATTGGAACTCGGGCCCGCATAATTAGTGATGAGGGATGATGAATGAGGGCTCCCAGACATCGCCTCGGGGTGGATCCAATGATCCCCTCTCACGACATGCTCCCACGGCCAACTTATGTCCTAGACGATCATATGTATAAATCGCCTTGTTCCTTACGACTGTTGAAAATGAAGGCTCTCGGGCTTCAAGGTTAATAAATAAAATTTGTACTTAAGCCTTTGGGACTGGTTTTAGGGAAGATGATGGGGCAATTTAGCTGTCACCTCGAACATGGAGAGTGTTGTTTCCATTCACCTCTACCTCTTGTATACTCACATCATTATGTGGTAATCACCGGATCCGAATAGTGCCTTGTATACTCAAGTATCATCATCAAATCCTTTATTATACAATCCTATTTATGGTATAAAGACCAAGTCCACTTCTATGAATGAATGACGGATTCTTAGTCATGGTTGCCAAAACATATTGAAATAAGATTCTTTGGTAGGATAGATGTCTTTTTCTTTTTCTTATTTTTCTTCACATTGTTCTTCACCCGGTGAGGTAGCACTTACGCTTTTCACGAGTGCCTCTTTAGGAACCTTTTTCATGTTCTCCACTCAGATGGGTATAGCTTTCTACTCATGCATACTTTACTTCTATTTCTTCTTAAACTTGTTGATTTTATGATGCTCAAAATGCACCTTGTCATCTTTTAACCCTAGAGTAAATTCTCTTTTCTTACATCAATAGGTCCCACTCTGTGGCTAGAAAGGTCTCCTCGAATGAGAGGTCCTTTTTCATCCTCCTTCATGTCTAATACCACGAAGTCCATTAGAAAAATGAACTTACCCACTGTAGCAACCCCCGAGCCCTTTATCAAATACATTTCATTAATATAAGCATTTTCGTTCTCAAATATTTGCAAAAGCGATTTCCATTTGGGGCAAGCCCATAAACATTTACAAATTCAATGCAATTCCTTTACAAAATATGCATTAAACCAAAATGGCATTTTATGTCACATAAACATAATATCCAAAATTGTATTCAGATATAGGACAAAATAATTTGAGTCAAATTTTTTTGTTTACAAAAACAATGTCAGCTAAAAAAGTAAGGATGTATGACAGAGCATACTGCGGGACTTTCTCGTGTACCAAGCCATTGATAAAACAATTACCAAGCATTTTCATAATTAGTGGTTCTATACAATTACATTCTTCTGTTTCAGTTTGAGTCAAATCATGCAATTTTACTAAACAAAACTTTCAAGTCTTTTTGGATGATCAATGTCAATACAATACATATACTTATTTCATATACAAACATTTATGATTCATTGATCATTGCAAATATACACTTTCATATGTAATAAATCATTTATAACCAAATCATGCATTTCACAATGCTCTTTTTTCATTTCAATTTGTAATCATGCTTTCTAATTCCAATATGTCAACAATTCAAAGTCAATACGCTATGCCTCTTAACGAATTTAACCTTATGTTTTTTATGATACGTGATATTGGAATTCACGGTGATAGTCCCGTTTAATGTTGTGCCTATGATAAAAAAAACATTTGTTTTGTAACATAGTTCGTCACGCTGTTGCTGATCGATTATTAGAATCACTTGTGTACACTCATCGATATCGCTCACAATAGGCGATCGGAGTGGAGCAGATCAATACGCTTGTTCGCTACAAAGAGACTACTAATTTGATCCTTATTGGTATGCTCAATCTATCCTTAATGTGAATTTAAACGGGTAATATTCTCTATTAGAAACAAACTTTATAGTAAAATATACTTGCATAATATGGGCATTTGTATAAACAGTTCATTTTCAATACTCATACAATTTTTATATGCAAACATTTCACAATCAATTGTCTCAAATCAATATGCTTTTCTTATACATTTATAACAAACATTTCAAATCTTGAAACGAGAATAGGAGAAGATAGAACAAACCAATCTATCTCGTTTTTTTTGCCTTGTCTTCAATCTCGGTCCTAGGTTAGGTGATCCTCACCAGCCCCTAGCAAATCATGCACATCATATTTAGTGAACTAGCACTATTCACACTTAACGAATATCGCTTCGCCGAGGCGGCGAGGTACGATGTGTTTTCTCTCTCGTATACCCTTATATGAACCTCCATTAAACCTTTATTAGGGTCCCTAAACAATCGATGTAAGAATACGAGACTCTAATGTGCTGCAAGGGCACAAAAATGTGGCTGATGGAAGTATCGATGTCGGCATTCACTTTGACCGGTAACGTACTGTAAATTTTCTACTATAGGGTACCGGTACTCCCAACCTTTTGTACTCTGCATTTTTGCCTTCGTGCCAAATGGGTACTGCACTAATTTTTCCTCTCACAAATGGATACAAGATTCAATTCACGTTTTGGCCCAAAAATGGCAGATTTTGCCATTTCTCACCCAATTTTCTTCAATAAACCTCCTCAAATCCATCATACGTCAAAACCTACCATGGAATCCACCCTAAACAACTCCAAAAATGGTTTAGAATCAATAAAAACCTCTTTTTCCCAAGTTAGGGCTTTTCCCCAAAATCAAAATCACAAAAGGGCGGTTGTGTGGCTCGTGGTTCATACCAACTCTTCAAATCTTCTCGAGTTTGTTTGATCTCTTAGAAGAAGTGAAGAAATCCCACCTAGAACCTGATCTTCCCAAACCCCAGCCTCCCTTTCTACTCTCTTCTCTCCAAACTAGGATTGCTCCAAATGAGCTCCCTTAGACCACTTTTGGTCCTTAAATCTCATTTAAGTGTAAGGCCATGTTTGACCTACACACAAATTCCATTTCTCTTTTTTTTTTTCTCCTTTTTGGTCTTCAATCCTTTATTTCCTTAAAGCCTTGTTTGGCTTACCAAAACCCATTTTTGAGTTAAGTTCTCCCATTTTATATATAGCCCACATTTCATTTTATTTTCACTTCAATCCCCATATTTACACTTACACATATAAACTTATTTACAATTCACCCTTAAGTCCTCATTTTACAAATTTCCAAAATTGCCCTTTACACTTGGGTTAATTTTTGGGTCCAATCAATTCTCATTTATCATATAATATTTGCATTCGCTTTAAATTATATAATCATTTAATCAATATTCATTTAATACCCCGAAAATACCCAAGTTGACTCAATTTATACCCGGAATATATAATAAAATTATTATAAAAATTCTAGGGTATTTTTGGGGCGTTACACCCACCTTTATGAGAACATCTTCAATAATACCTTTAAGTGAAGTCATTGACCTATCTGCCATTTGAAGTGATGGTGTCGTAGGTGTAATTTCCGTTAAATTAAACTTTTTAGCCATTTAGAATGGCATCAAATTTATGCTTGCCCAAAGATCACAAAGTGCCTTGTTGAATGTATGCTCCCTAATGATGCAAGGAATAGTGAAACTACCCGAATCTTTGATTTTTTCAAGGAGTTTCTTTTGAATGATTGCACTGCAATTTTTAGATAAGTTCACTATCACATATGCCTCTAACTTGTTTTTGTTGCTCATTATCTCCTTCATGAATTTTACATAATTAGGCATTTGAGACAAAGCATCAAGAACAAAGAGCCTGCTAGCCCTAAGTTTCTAAATGTGTTCAAAAACATAGCAAATTGCTCATCCAGCTTGATTTTTCGACCACTGATCATCTTCTATCTGATCTTTTTAGGCTCATCGGACCTTTTTTCCACTTTCAAAGCACAGCCATACTGCCTCTAAGGTTTTTTCTCGTGCATCATCTCTAAAAGTGACTTAGGGGGCTTGACCTCAAAGTTTGTGCCAAATGTCTCATGCATGAGTTTCCACTATCTTTCTATATGTCTCCCAGCAAGACCCGATTTGTCTCCATATTCCCTCATACATGTCCCTATATTCGCTTGATTATGCCTCTAGATTTCTTCATACAAGTCCCCATGGTTAAGCCAATACTCTTCCATGCTTCTCATATTCATTCCAGGGTTTGATTGTTTAGGCTGAGTGCCCAGCCTCTGTTTTACTCCTTTCAAATCATTTATCACTAATAACTCATTTGAACCCAGGTCGTCTTGCAAACCCTGATACCTGAACTCCTAAGCTCCCTTTATTTTAAACTCAGGTGCCATAGTGGGTGTTGTAGCTTGATGGGTGCCTCATGTGGAAACTACTGTTTGATTTATGACAAATTTCTCATGATTTCCAACCCCCAATGACAGTGAGAAGGTAAGTTGTTAAAGGAATGTATAACTCCTATTGTTTACATAATTTGCATCTTCAATTTGAAGTGGAGTATTTTCCATAAGAGCAACATGTGGTCAGATGGCAAAGATCTCTTAAGGGTAGGTTCCTTTTAGAGCTTGTTGATTTAACTCAGTCAAAGCTTCAAACTTCGCTCCGTACAGTATATTCGTCTACCTCATGAATTTCTGTTTTCTTTCCATCAACTCGCATGAGGTCGGGTAATTATTCTTCGCCAATTCTTCAAACATCACATTAGCTTCTCTCGTGGTTTTCATTATGATTGAGCCTCCACAAGCGGCGTCCACTAATGCCCTGGTCGAATAGTTAAGACCATTATAGAATATTTCAACTTGAGCACTCAATCACACCACAGGCATTTTGTGCTCTAAATCTATCTCATGCTACATAAAGTGTTTCGATTTCTTGTTGAAACGAAGATTCGCGCTCTAAATCATGGTCAACTGTGGTGGAAAGAATTTCATCAAGAAAACTTCCACTAGAGCTCCCCAAGTATCTATTGAACCCAACATCAAATTATTGAACCAATTTCTTGTCTTGTCCCTTAGAGAGAAATGAAAGAGCTTCAGTTTAATCACGTTATGGTCTACTCCAATCATCTTGATAGTGCCACACAATTGAAGAAAATTTGACAAGTGCCCATTTGGATCTTCAGACGGGCTTCCCCTAAATTGCTGTTGTTGGACCATAGAAATTAATGCATGCTTTAGCTCGAAGTTGTTAGAATCTATGTCTGATGTTTCACTCTCGGTAATCTTCATTCATCATAGTTCCACACGCCAAGTGCTCTGCTCTGAATTCTAGGTATTTCATTTGGTCCGAAAGACTTTCATTGAACTTGTCACTGCTTTGACCTTCATTCACATTATTGACTTTGACCTTCTTTAGTCCGAACAATGTTCTTCTATTTTAGGATCAAATGGCAACACCTAAGCTGATCTTCTATGCATAAAATTTGCACCCAAAACTTAAACAACACTAGAAAACAAAGTAAACAAGCTTAATACAAAATAAAAATATAAATAAATCTAAAAAAGAAAATATAAGAAATAGAATAAAATTCCTGAAAAAAAAAATTTATGCTCAAATTAGAAAATGTCTCTTTTGTTGGAATATCAATCTATTCCACTTAAACCCCCGCTTCCCTGACAACAACACCAAAAACTTGTTCGGTTGTTTGTCTGTTATATAACAAATTGGTAAAAGCAACCTAAACCCACAAGTGCACGGGCCATAAGTAATACAATGGTTTTCAAATTTAAAACCAGAAATGTCGAACCCACAAGGAAGAAATGGCTTAAGTGGGGATTAAGTACCCTGACTACTTGATAGTTTTACTATTTGAGCATAACAATAATTAGGATTGATGATTAACTGAAAATAAGCTAAAAATTGATTCTGAAGATTAGCAAATGATTGGATTGAATTATAAAAAGAACCTTAGAGAATAAATATTAGGGGCTGGTTGTCTCTATCAAAAGTAATACAGGCTTATATTCATTAAGGCCGATGAAAGTACTTCATGCTTACCAAGAACCAAAGAGAGGTTCACTGAAGTCCTCCTTAATTTCTCTGAAAATTTTATCCTCTCATTCTCCTCCCAGATCCATCTAGGTGGCATTAGTGTGATACTTGTTCTAAGGCAAACCAGTCCTTGGAAAATTCTATTGGTCATCTCTCGGTCCATGCAATGGAATTTCCTGGGTTATGCTCAGATCGATCACCTCTCGGTCCATACGATCACCGCATAAGGTTAAATGATGTCCTTCCTATAAAATCCATTTTAGTATTAGGTATTCTAATTTCTAGACTTCTCTTTGATTAAGTTAAATTGATTTTATCAATCGTAAGATATTAGGGAATGATAATTAAGTCTTAAGGGTATACGCCTAACCGCTACTGAAACCCTTTGAGCTCTAGGTCTCAACTTCACCACCTAGCATACAACAATTGAATAAAAACATGGAAGTTCACATAACTACATCCATAAAACCTCAAGAAAAGATTATATTCCCAAAATCATTCAATAAAACATATAAACATAGAGGAAAATTTAGCTACTCATAGCAGCCTCAAAACCCAACAAAAGTATGTTTAAACCAAACATAACGTTAAAAGATTAAGAAAGAGAGAGAAGAGTTTAGGAATACAAAACAAATATGAAGTAAAAATCCTCCAAAACTCTACTCCATGGTTACAAAAAGTCCCCTAGTAGTTGGATCTTACAACCCAACTCCAAAAATAAGCTAAAATTCAAGTACTAAAAACCCTAAAATTTGAACATAGAGAGAGAAACCCTAAAAATGGAGAATGTTCCGCCTCCAAGTCCTCTTTAATGTCTATTACAAGGCATGGTATCATACCCCAGTAACAGGGGCCAATGATTGGGCTAAAATGGAAGTATTCATGTTCTGGCCCAATCTCTTCACCAGGCTGGCGTCCTTACTAAGAAGACACGTGTCTTCATTTTGTATTTTCTTCCTTTGCCTTGGTGAAGGAAGCCTTTGCCTTGGTGAACCTCTTCGTTGTGGCGAAGGGTGGCTTTGCAGCGGTGAACCAAAGATTGCACTTGAACTTGTCTCGCTTCTTCTGGGTAAACAGGTTTTCATTTCGTTAGCCAAGGACGTTAGCCTCGCCTTTAGCTGTAACTGGGAAATTTTTATTCTCGTAACTTTAGTTTCGCATCAGTGAAGATCTCTCTTCGCCTTGGCAAATTCCTTCGTCACATCCAAATACTCCTTCACCGTGGTGAACTAGTGCTTCATGCAACAAGTGGTTCTTCTCTTGCTGATTTCTGTTTTCTTTCGCTTTGATTTTTCTTTCTCTAATGCTCGCAAAACATTAACATATGAGGGATTAATGTAATCTTTAAGAATACGTGGTGAATCTAGCATTTAGATTACATAAATATGAAAATCATGCTATAAATGTTAAAAGGATTCCATAATTTACTAGTAAGCTATGTCCTCCGAGATGTATATCATTTTTTGTTTCCCGACCAAGAGTGCTAGTGGTAAATGAAACGTTGTTTAAGGGTCATTTTCTACTTCTTTATTTTTTTTCTTTTTTCTGTAATACTTGATAGTATGTTTCCACTTTTAGTTTTTGTACAAACTTGATTTGGGCATGAACTCAACCATCAATCATGGATAGAAGATGTTCATATTGTTGGTATGTGCTTCAAACTTCAAAGCATTAGAGAATTTGCAACCATATGAACTCAACCCATCAATCATGGATAGAAGATGTTCATATTTAGAATCGATGTGCCAGCTCATTTTGGCTTGAACTTTTAGTGGACTGAGTTGGTATTTTTAGGACTCAAATGGAACCAAGTCAACCGGGTTTGGGCCAGTTGGTTCATTTTATTTTAATTACAAACTTAAAACATAATTAAAAAATAGAAAAATATGTCAAAAATAAAAAAATGTTTTATATAAAATCAATAATAATTTTTAATAGTACTTAAAAATTATTTTAAAAGTAAAGTTTTTTTATAAAGTCTTATTTTCACCTTAAAACTTTAGTCAATTAACTTTTGCCAAAATAAATCTTAGACTTTTCTTCTAATTAATTAATTTTGGAGCCTATAAAAGTCAAGATGAGATATTTTTTTATTTTTCTTTAAGTCAAACACTTTCAATAGACACTTTCCATGATTTGGATGATGAACCATTTTTAGGTTTTGTATAAACTCCATTATGGGCATTAACTCAACCCATCAACCATGATGTTAGGTGTGCGCCCAAAGTCCCAAGATCACAGAATGAGCAGGCTTTACAAGCACATATGATGGATAACATTCACTGTATGTATGCGCTTAAAAAGCTCAAAACTAAAACCATGAGGGAATGTTTCAAAGTGAACAATATTATAAATAATGGGAGAGGAATGGTCCACAGGTTTTCCTAAACAAGCAATGTGCCGAAGTCTGAAGCGAACTGGGAGGAGGATGTCGAACAAATGAGCGGTGAGCCCCCGCGTAGTGCTTCACGGCATGCAGCCCAAATGTAATGAAAGACAAGGAAATCCTAGATTGAGAGGAGGCTCAGTGGAATTTTGTTCGAGGGGAGGATTTTTGGTGTGTGACAAAGTCCTACATCATAGGTCGGGAAGGCTGAGTAACATATAAGTATGGACAACATCCACATCTGATAATGCAGCTTCTAAAAAGCTAAAAACAAAAACCAATGGCGCTTAGCCAAAAGTGGCATAATATCATACCGGGGCAGGATAGGAAGTGGTCCATGAGGTTTTCCAACACATGGATAAAAATACATGATTGATGTATGTACTTTAAGACGATATTTGGTCGTGCTGGGCTTTGATTTCTTCCACCCTACCATAAGTGGATGTTTTGCAAATTCCTCACTCAAGCAAGGATCAAAATATCGGTACTTGGGTTTTACGGATATATCAGAAATTAAAATATCGGTGGATATTTTGACAAAAATATCGGTAAAGAAAAAATTAACAAAAATGCTTCGAAATTCATGGAAATACTTTGTTAAACTATAAAAAGAACATAAATAAGCAAATATACACTTGTTGAAGATGATATTCATTATAATTTATTGAGAAATCACATTACAATAGTCTTTTAAAACCAAAATGAAGACCGATGTGACTCCATTACATTATTTGATGAAGGGATCCCATCTTATTGAAGATAATATTTAAAACCAAGATTCGTATTGAGATAAATCATAAAGCAAAAATAATTTGAGAGTCAAATGGAGCCAGGGATGGATGAGTTTGTAAATGGGTATTTATAAAACTTTTAGAGTCAAAATAGCCATTTGATTGTCAAAACTATTGTGATTTAATCTCTAACCACAGATTTGATTTTCACCAAATCGACCATTGATCATATATCTGCGAAATCAATCTAAACCGTTAGATCAAACTTCAAATTTAAAATCAACCGTTGGATCCAAAATATAGCCTTTTGATGCTTTTAAAATAGCAGATGAAATCTGGACTTTTGGATCAAAGCAAGAACGGATCTGGACAATCAGATTCCTGGTCAAGAAGTCAAAGACACAGTTAATATTTTAAAAATATTTGCGATATATTTCCGATATTTTACCGATATATCTCTAATATTTACCGATAATTTGTTGGAAATTCTAGCCCATGCGCGCGTGAGGTATACTTTCAATAATTCAGTGAAATATCGACATTTTCTAATATTTTGCAAAATATCTGCAATTTTTTTGATTTTCAGCCGATTTTTTGCCAATCGACTTTTGGTTGGAAAAATCTTATCGTTACCAGCCAATATTCAATATTTCGACGAGATATTGACCGATAAAATCATGATTTAGGTTCCTTCGCGACTTACGCTTGCGGACCTTCTCAATCAACGTATCTTCGTGGTCGCGAAGGATAAATGTAAAATGAACCAGTATATCATGTCCCCCCGATTCACTGCGGATTTCTAGGCAATGATATTATTATCTCACAGGGTTTTTGCCATTTCAAGATTATGCAGGATATCGGCAATTATGTGGGTGTGTTTAGAGAATCAGGTGTTAATAATTTTGTTAGTGCTTCGTGCAACTATCTCCGGATCCGTGTTGGTTTGGAGGTCTCTAAACTGTTAAAACGAAGGATGAGGTTAAAGAAACCAAATAGTGAATGGATATGGATGGAGATTCGGTATGAAAGACTCACAACCTTCTACTTTTATCTGTGGATGTTTAGGGCATACGGATTGTAAGTGCAGTAAGATCTATGATCATCCAAATGGGTTTGTCAAACCCACGGCCCTTAGATGAAGGTTGGGCTTTAATCAAGTTCAATCAGCCGAAAGAATGGTTCCAAACAGCCTTGTGATCGGGGCTAGGGAAGAGGAAAGTAGGGGCTCGGTCTCTCAGATGGTCACAATGAAAGTTGATACATCAACCGTTATGCAAGTGGGAGGTCACAGTGAGAATTCTTTCAATGACCATGCTATAATTGCCACTACTACTAGGGTAACTTCTAAAGGCATAGGGGTGGCTTATGAAAGTGGGCCCACCCTAGATGGTTCTCATGTTAATTTGATTTCGAGATTATTATATTGGATCGAAAACGAAGAAGATCGAGGGGAGGCTACCAGCTCTATAGCTATATTTAGACTGCTCCAAGAGCATGGAAGGTTAGTCGCTCACCCAAAACGGACACTGGGTGTGTTTGAAATGACGGGCTTTTGGAAACCCATGGACAAGCCTCAGTTCCGAGAGACATTGTCTACTCAAAGAGGCAAAATTTCATTTTTTTTTTAATGGAAACCTTAATTGATGCAAGTAAAGTTGAGGTTAATAGGGTATTATGGGTACCCTAAACAACAACCGGCTGGAGTCACGGTTTTGCTGTTACTGTCAACTCTCCTCCCACCCTGTCGCTGTGAGGAGACTATAATGATTTATTGGCTCACGAGGAAAAACAAGGTCGATGTCATCATCCAAACTGGTTGATTAATGGGTTTTGTGAAACAACTTAGGCATGTAGTTTAATGGACTTGGGCATGGTGGGCTACAGTTTACATAGGAGAAGTATAGAGGTTCTCCATAATGGGTAAAGAAATGTTTTGATCAAGCCATGGTTACTCAATCCTGGGCTTTAAAATTTCCTACCAGCATTATTTATAGTATTGAGGCCTTAAAGTCTAACCATCTGCCATTTTTCCTAGACTCCATATCACAACAGCAGTGAAGTCAACCTAAGAGGTTTTGGTTTGAAAATTCCTAGCTTCATGAGGATGGTTGTGTGGAGGTGGTCCAAATTAGTAGGAAGAATTCAGCTAGAAAAAGCAATTCAATATATACATGATCAAGGATTGTGGTCATGCACCGACAATTTGGGGAGGATCATTGGCTAGGGATTTTCGAAAAAAACATTGTGGCATTGAAGCAACACATAGCTCGTTATAGGGGTAAGAAAGATACCTAGAGTTTGGAAGAATTTTCCAATGCAAAAACTAGGTATGTTGTCTTACCTAACCAACAAAAGTGTTCAGGAAAGCTAAATATTTGTGGTGGCTATTAAGATTATACTAGAATATCTAATCTTCTATTTTTAGAATATGTATATTCTGATTTGGTCAATGGTATAATTGCCATATTATAGCTTGATTTAGTCAATGGTATAATTGCCATATTATAGCCATATTTATAGCTTGATTTGGTCAATGGTATAATTGCCATATTATAGCCATATTTATAGCTTGTACGCATAAATGTAGCTAGACTTTTAGTTTGTAATATTATATATATGACCTACGTGAATCATCAGACCTAAGGAAAACCAATTCTTTCAGTATTTACCTGGGTTACCAAATATTTCTTTTCTACTTTAATGGCTTCTAATGCTTTGAAAGTAATGTGAGATTCTAAAGCTAAAAGATGAGAATGGGCTGTGGAGAGATCAAGATAGTGGTTTTCAAGATGTTATTTTGGAGTATTTTCAGAACTGTATACTTTGATTATCACAAAGTGATTACATGGTTTAAAATGTAGTAATGTTTGATCAGATACTTAATTTATACTGATTTTTTTCTAGCACCTTCATTTCTAAGTTTAGATCAAGAAGCATTGTTTTTGCGCATTCGCATAAGTCGCCGAGGCTCTGATACAAAGAGGACCGTGTTCTTCCAACTGCTTTTAATGTGTCGTTTGAAGGGTATGTTCCCGCTGAGCCATTAATCTCTGGGAGCATGTCATTGAACCTAATAACACTCATTTAGTCTTTATTCCAAAAAGAAGACAAATTGAAATGTATGGGGGACTGGAAATAATCTCCTTTGTAATGCTTTATAAAATAGTGAAGTAAAGCAATGATGAATAAATTCGAAATTTTCGCCATGTTGTCTCACATAATCATGGAGCTTTTATTACTTGAGATCCACATCATCTGAAAAACACTTCATTACATATGAGATTTTCAGACTACTGAAATGAAAGACATAAGGAAATGAGGGAGGAGGCATGTATTAAAAGGCAGAACCTAGGATTAATGAGTCCCCTCCCACAATAAGAAGTCAGCTTCAGAAGCTTCCACCCTCCAATATTCCCTGTGTTGCAACAGAGAGTCCCCGGCATCTATTGTTTAAATGTTCTCTTCTCACACGTTTCGATGAATCGATTATGGCATGGTTTCGTGGAGTTTTGAGCTCTTACTCCTAGTAGGAAGTCTCATTGGAGGTTATGTTATGCTGGTCGCGCGTATTGGACTCAACCGAACATTGTGGCCCGGCGGCAATCGTTCAGCGCGTCGTGAGCGCAAGATCCCGATGTTTGGTGCGCTCACTAAAATAATGGCGTGAAGCTCAGCCCCGTAGCGCCTTCAATCCTCCCAGTACGCCGGCCATACTCGCGTGGATGCTGGTTAAACCAAGTATCGAATGCCAGTCAATGTCAGTAACCGCTAGATAGGTCCCTGTCATCGGGACGGGTCACGCAGATTCTCGCCCAGCTTTCTCTACGATGGCGCTCTTCATGCATTACGCTACCACGCATAATGTGGCTGAGACCATGGGGGCTTCCGTATGTCCCATCCCGTATATTAACAATGTCACCTTCTAAAGTGGTCGGTCGCGGTAATGATACAACAGAACATCCCCGTAGTCACGCGAGGACGCAGAAGTCAGCAAATGAAGAATACAATCTGATGAACATACATAAAGTAAATGGCAAGAGTTGCACACAGGTCATAATCCACATGCCACGGTCAAGGCATGGAAGGCAATGCACGTGACATGATGCATGCAATAGAGAAATCTATAAAAGTGAGGCAAACTAATCAGAGGAGGAAAAACAAAAGGAAAAAAGGAAGGAAAAAGAGATAACAAAAAAAATGTAGAGAGAAAGAGAAGAAAGTAAGAGAGAACGAGGAAAGAAATCGACGCTTTCACGGTCGAACTCCGTCGTGACTCAAGAAGTAAAGTCCTCGTGATATTCGACGAGGCTACACCCAAGAGGGGTGCGGATTCTCCACTTGGTTTCTTATTTTTCCACCATAAGGGCTACTGGCAGGTTCGACCTATAGTGTTTGGCGAATTAAATATGGGAATGCTGCCCTATTTTTTATCCTACACACTGGATGGATTTTAGGACTGATTTTTAAGTGGGAAACCAAGGAACTTTAGACTTGAGTCCTTCATTTAGTTTAGCTAAGACGCAAGAACTTGAAAGCTAATCACTCCAACGGAATTCCTCTACACCCTAAGTTATGGTCCACTTCGACTCACAATCAAGCCGTTTATTTGTTGTGCCTCGGATTGACCTGGTTTGCAGATTTCGTGGTTAATTTAAGTTTTGGTGGTTTGTTATCCATCATTTAAGTTCAACTAGACTGCTCACTAGCTGTTTCAAACTAATTGTTCCTATTTGGTGGTCGGGCTATAATTTCGACTTGTGAGGTTCGGGAGATCAGGATTTTTGGGTGTTATCGCTTGATTCAGATAACGTGCTTAATTTTCCTTGTTGAGAGAGCAGTATGTTTTAATATGTTAGGAATTGATGAAATGTTTAGAAATTATAATATTCTTTTATATAATTTCATATCCATGATACATGATTTATTGTCCACATATGACAGACATCATACATTACATACAGATGGAATTGATATGAAGTGGCATAATGCATTGCATATGCATTGAGACATCGCATTCATGGGTGGAAGTGCATGGTGCCATCAAACACCATCCTTGGTGGTTGATGAGTGGGTTGAGTACCATTGAACAAAATTCAATGATTCCACAAAATCTAGAGCACGAAAACTTGTGTCGAGTAGTAGCAAGGTGGATGGATACTCCCTCAGAAAGCCCCGTAGCTTTTCGGGTTATACATATGTGTCCAACGATGAAAGCCCGTGAAAGTGTAGGAAGGCGTGTGAAGCCTGCGATGAGACCCCAAAAATTTGCCTACCTAAAAAGACGCATGTTTTGTTGATAAAATGATCCTTGGAAGTTAAACATCCAATAAGTTTTGATTTCTAAAACTACTTGTTTCTCGCAAGTGATCATTAGACAGAACCATCGACGATAGATGTTATCAAAGCACACATACGATTGTGTGGATGAGAGCTCAGATGACCAAATTTTCTCTTGCATTGGGTGAGTCTCATCTCTCATTTCTCATGGCATGGTACGTGAAGTATTCCATTAGAACTGCAATTGGCCCCATTGAACAAGCTGGATTATATATATGTGAATGTGTCCAAGCGAACATCGGTGATGCATTTAGGACACAACCCCTTACCGGAGTCTCTCTACTTGGCGTGACTCACCCTTTATGGAAAAAACACCAGCAGTGTTATTCGCGACGCTTCATTCGGGGCCGGAAAGCTGAATAGAGCCTGGTCCATGGGCTAGTATAGTTCGTAAGACTCGAAAGAACTAGTTTTGAATATGCTTGTGGCGTGATGGGTTTCTATCATTCACATATGGTATTCATATTACATATCACATACGACATGCAATATATGCATCATCGATTATGCCAGGAAACATCGCAGCTTCATGGGTAGAGTGAAGTCGAGATCAACACAAAATTGGTGATTGATGAGTGGTTCGGCACTGGCTGATGAAGTCCAACATAGTCGCATTCATTAAATAATGGCAAAACTCTCTGGCAATAAATTTAAGGGCTAGACACTTCATGAAAGATTCCAGATTGTCTGGGGGAGACCTAATGGTGAAAGTCCAAAGTGTTGGAAGGCGTGTGAAGCCGCTAATAGACCCCGCAAATTTGCTACCCATAAAAGACACACATTCAATGAAATGATAATTGAGGTAACATATAAAAGCTGGGTTTTATAAACAAACGAAATTTATTTGAAAATGATCATTGGATGTAATCCATTAATGACGGATTTTATCACACATGGGCATTGATTATGCGGTAAGAGTCGGTAAAGACTCGGGTATTATGGGAGTCTTTAAAGACTCGGGCATAGTGCATGAGTGAGTCGTGTCTCATTTCATGGCATGGCATGCAGAATTCCAAGGCGAGTGACCTAATTCGTCGAGGAGAACCTGGGAGGACATGGCTCCAGTTTTTGTCATTGTCACGACACTGGATAGATGTCGCGACATCGAGTTATGATGTTGCAACAGAGCCGGAAGACTGGTGGCTATAGTTTTAGCCGGCGTCATATTAATTAGCTTTAATATTGGCACATTGACATCTCAATGTCACATCGGGCAATCACGCAAGGCGATATTCCTTAATCGGCGTTGCGACATTGAGCGCCAATATTGCAACATTCGCTTTATTGATTTCGCCGACACATCTTTGTTGACGCTGTATTTGGGTCATGTCGTGACATTGAGCAATTAATGTCTCGACATTGAGTACTCAATGTAGCGACTTTCCTCTTTTGATGTTGCAACATCACATGTCATGACATTTGTTCCGCGTCAATGACAGCGGCCAATGCTACATTGAACAACAATTGTATCGACATTGGCTTGATGTTGCAACATTGGATTGTTGCTGCCTTTGGTTGCCTTTTTTTTGGTTTGTTTACAGAGAGCTCCTACTACTCTAAATGAACATGACTTAGGGCAAAGTGGTGAGTTTCGACGATCAGCCTAAAGATTATATTTTGTTAGTTTTCGCAATTTATGGTTCCTAGTAAATGGGACACAATTGTGTGGTATTGAGTTATACGATATCCATTGGTATTCCGCAGGTTGATTGGTGATCAACGGACCCCTAGATTTTGGGGCATCACAGCTTGGTATTAGAGCATAGGTATGTGATTACCTAGGGCTTGATAGGCATGGGTTTAGACCATTGCATTCATTGTGCATTTCATGTTTTGTACTCTAATATGCTACATGATTGTGTGCTATGTGTTGTGTGAATTATATACATGGTAAAATGTATATGGAAAAAGAGAAACACTAGGGTTAGAAAACATAACCTTGGGTCTAGAAAAGGTTCAAATTGATAGTTCGAGATGTAGAGATGTCTATTATGAGTTACACATGCACTACTAGTTAGACAAGGAGAAAATCTCAAAGTTTATATCCAACATTTCAGATATGGATATCGTGGTATGACTGAATAGCTATCTGACATATGTAGATGGCTAGTGAAGGAAGAGGACGCCGAGGCGGTGGGTAGAGTAATAACAAACCGCAACTGGCCTTTAACCAACGAGCCTTCATGGAGGCTATTGTTCCGCTGGCGTTGCTACCATAGCAGCAGTGTTGTGGCTACAAACTACTGCACAAAAGCAGGCACGTGGCCCTGAGGGCCGGCAACCTCCGTAGGTTTAAGAATATCATCATCCACCATGATGGTGGGAACCATGGAAGTCACCACAGTTCGTGTTGGCAAGATCTTGAAGGGCTATGGAGATCACCGGCGATGCCACGGTGAGCAAGCATTCAGTTGCATTCCGTGTAGAGGGTGAGTCCTAAGTATGGTGGGATTGGGTCAAAGCCTCAAGGAACTTGGAGGCAATGACATGGGAAGAGTTCTGTGAGCTCTTCATGGGCAAATATTTCCCTACATCTACATGACATGCAAAGGCTCGAGAGTTCCTAGAACTAAAACAAGGAA
This sequence comes from Tetrastigma voinierianum, assembly GCA_016808115.1. Classification (NCBI taxonomy): domain Eukaryota; kingdom Viridiplantae; phylum Streptophyta; class Magnoliopsida; order Vitales; family Vitaceae; genus Tetrastigma; species Tetrastigma voinierianum. Next base: position 72,726 of record JAEQBH010000351.1, read on the forward strand.
CGATGACTGTGCTCGAATACGTGGCTAAGTTCATTGAATTAGCATGTTTCGCTGATGACAATGTGGCCATGGACATGGCCAAAGTGAGAAAATTTGAGGATGGCCTGAAATTGTCCATTCAAGGGACAATTGTGGGACTCTACAAGATATGGACTTGATGCCTCAAGACAATCCGCGGTCATTGAGACAGAGGTGGATCTACGCATGGAGCACCGTATGGGCGCCAAAGATAAGAGGAAGGAGAGCCAACATTTTTCTTCTAATTTAGGAAATAAGTGAAGGACTTCTACTTTACAGGGTTTTCAGGGACAGAGCCGCGGCTATCAGGGCTAAGGTCAGGGTCAATCATCCCAAGATGGGAGGCATTTCAAGGCTACTAGCCAGCTAAGGCAAAGGACATGTTACCATTGTCACCAGCCTGGACATATGAAACGGGATTGCCCTTAAACACATGGATCCTAGAGTTATGGGAAACCCCAGTCCTAGTCATCAGTGGGACGTTCACAGACTCAGTTTGTTTCTCCTAACCCCACCATGGGCCATGCCGTGACGGGCCTTAGGGCTCTACACAATCAGCCGATAAAGCCGTGGTACTGGGTCAAGATTGGAGGCCGTGGCCTACAAGCCGTGACTCATGACATGGGTGTGTCTATGACATCACACCTTAGACCGAGCATGCAGATCAGTCGATCATTTAGGGTACATTTCTACTCGTTCACTTATGGATGATGAGTCCAAAAACTCATTAGATTTTAATCCATTTTTCTGAGTATATTACGAGATAAATGTTGATTTGTTTACAGAAACGTGGATATTTTACTCAAAATTCATTTCCAAAGAAAATACAGCCATAAGCTAAAATCTCAGAGCAAAAGCAAGAAAACCACCAAGTAGTTAGTAATCGAGGTCACAAACTAAAATTTATCGCGACAGAAGCTCGCTTGTTACTTATTCCAAGTCACTCTACATCAATAAATCTCTACTTGAAGAAGAAATAGAAACTCGAACAAGCTTAAGTCGCGACTTGAAGAAGGAGGCTGCGACAAATCCAAAACGTGGTCGATACTAAAGGAAAGCCAATCAAGGATATTCATGTCGCGACATCACTTTGATAACACGCGACGCCCAAAAGGATATGAATGATGTCGCGACACCACTCTGAGGTCGCAACAAGGATCCGTCTATGAAGCCACAAGAGAGGTCTTTGCAAAAAGAAAGAGGTTGCAACTAGTTTTTTTAATGCAAGGATCAATTTCATGTCGCGACACCACTCTGATGTCGCGACATGCGTGAAAGATATCCAAAGTGCAACCAAAAATAGAGTTTTGAAAGTGAGGTCGCACCTGTAACCAAATAGAAGCACTTGCCAAGAACCGAACTTCATGCACCTTTACAAATCAAGGATTAGAAATGATGTCGCATCACCGCCAAGGTCGACCTGTTAGAAAAGCCGAAAGCGTAAGAAATTAAGGTTGCGACACCACCTTGAGGTCGCGACCTGGAAAATAGGTAAGAAGGAGGAAATTTGTTGCAATCGAAATGAGGTTGCAAACTTAAGAAAAGAAATGGGGAAAGTATGGTAGAAGAGGTCGCGACATCTCATAGGGCGTCGACATAAAATCAAAATATATGAAGGCAAGAAGACCACCAACAAGATCGCACTCAAATCAAAGTCACAACATGAAGTCATCATACAAAACGTAAAAGTGATCGCAACCTAAACCGATGTCGAACTCAAGCTAGAAGAATAGAAAGACAATGATGTCGTGGATACGTAACCGAGGTCGCGAAGCATCAACACCGGCGAACATCGAGCAAATGAGGTCATGTAATTTACAAACGATGTCGCACCACCATCAAAGCGCTATAGGATAAATCGGTTGCAACTTAAAGAAAGAAGTCACGATCGATCACGAAAGCAATCGCGAAACTAAGTGCCGCTGATATCGAACTGAGGTCGCTGAAAGACATAGGACAAAGGTAGGAGTCGGGCTTTTTCTTTGGAGTTCGGATGTTACGCCGATTCGCCCAAATTCTTTTTACAAGATAAATAGATAGCTTTAGAAGAGTGGCAGCGCTTTTTTCCGCCTTCACTACCTTAAAAGGGAAAAGAAGAGTGGAACCGCTGTATATTTTAGAGTAGATTTTATTTATTTTTTATTTCGGTTGAATCGAACCGTGCGTAGATGAGTAGAGTCGATTTTTAGTTATATTATTTTTCTACGATATCGTCAATATTTATGAAATCTAGACAAATTTCTGGAATTCATTTCTTCCTCGCTTTTATTGCAAATATGTACAATGTAAAGGGACTCGTGCCCATTTCTTGTTCATATAACTGAAGAATCAGAGCGCAAATACTGATTTGATTTACATTTAGTTGGCGCTTTTTCCGCACACCAGGAGAATTCTTAATTGGGGTTCAATTTTTACTTAATTGGTGTCGCTTTGAAATTTGGATAAGTTCCCAATAATAGTACCTAATACCGCCTGGAGGGAATGTATCTTACTCCGATATCAAGGATGCCCTCACAAGTGGACACGTAGACTGAGATTCTCGAGCTCGAGAGCATTCTTTCCGGTGCATGTTAGACTACTCATCGACCGAACCCATTGAAATTCGAGTTCATTTTGATAAATTCCCCATTCGCTCATAATTGAAGCTAGAGGGGTGTATTTAACAATATAAATAATCATAGAGTTCACCTTAATCTAAAGGTAAGTTCCAATCCCCGTGTTAGCTTAGATCTAATCAAGGGAAAGGGATAAACCCATAGATCCGAGGTCGAGCCACCACCAAGTGGTAGAAACTTTGCACAAAATCGAGAAGGAAAAGAAAGTTCCGCTGTCAACAGGAATGAGTGTGAAGTATTGAGAAAGAAAAATACCGATCTTGCAAGAGAATTTGGAATACAGTAGTCGGTTTGATTCGTTTTCGAGAGAAGCAAGGATATCTAATCATGAATATGGAGAAATCCAATTCCAAAAACTAGGAAATTGACAATTGTGAGCTAATATATGTGGTCAGAGCAATGTACTTAACCGCCGGGAATTAACTGCTTTCATTAGAGGCTCATTTGATAGTTTTCAGGCTTACAGAAACTCCGATTTAATCCATTTTTATATATGCAATTTATTTTCTTCAATTACGCTTGTTTTAAGCTAGGCTCGACATTATTCAATATTATAGAGTTTTAATTTTTGTTGTTTGTGGATAAAATTTACCACAGTGAGTTTTATCCAAATAGTATGGAATTTTAGTAGTCAGTAGTTTGATCCGCACTGCCATCAATCTCTGCGGGAATGATACCGGACTTTACACCAAGTTTACTACTTGTATGACCTATGCACTTATAAAGGTCGCGCACGAACCCTGTTTTTAAATCATGAGTATTTAGAGAAAATTATTTTATCACAATTATCCAAAGTAACATGGATGCAAGAGGAAAGTGTAAGGCTCTTGTAATTATGTTAATTTGAGGGGTTTTAGTCTATATAGAAAAAGGCAAACATGAGTATGCCGCTGTTTCTGGGATTGAAAGAATTAATTAGATCAATATTCGACAAAAGAAGGAAATGCTACCTGGAACATTTTATATAAAACGAAAAGAACAAAAATGTTTTTCAAGCTGGCTATATCAGCCACTAATCTTTACTCCGTCAACCACCAAGACCCAAACGAGCACCGGGAAGATACATCTCAGGATGGAGAATACAAAGGAAGTCGAATGGTAGTGAGACCGTATGCATACAAAGTTGCATCTCAACATTTTCAGAGATATGGTGAGCCACATTGCATGAATCACGTCATATGGTCTCTGGCTGATACCTTGTAAGAGCTGGTAGAAGCTCACTGGGCAAATTCTTTCCCCATCCCTCACTTCCAGAGAGAAGAAGAGAGATACAGTATTCCATCAAGTGGGAAGATGAGAGCCTATATGTAGCTCTTCGGGAAAAGATTCAAGAGGTCAGTCAAGAGGTGCTCACGTGCTGAATAGATTTGAAGACCCGTATGGATGGATAGTGTATCATGCTTTAAATGATACATCTAAGGGCATTATCGATGCTTCATGCTGAGACAACGGTGCGTCAAGAGGCGAGAGATCCGATAAGACTTGGCAAATGCAGCGTGAAAGCTCCATCCGAAGTTTTCGCGGGGAAACAAAGCCAGGAAAAGGGAAGTCAGTGGAGCCGAGCAAGATGACACCATGGAGGCAAAGTTGATGCCATAATGCGGTTGTATAGACAAACAAGAGAGAAAGATGCACACCGCTTCATAGCAGAGCAAGGGAAAGAGAACTATGAGAAGAAGGCGCATGTGCCAATGTAAGAAGATCTTATGGTGCCTGGTAGCAGCAGCAAAAAACAATTCAGTTTGGGTAAACCCATCATCAAAGTTTTCTCCTCCAAACCCAACTACCATGATCTCACAAACCAGTATCTAAGGAACCACTTCTACAGAAAGGCCATAAGCGTCTAAAGCATGGATAGCATCCTCAACAAGGATATCAGTAGCCACCAAGGTTCCAACCACTACAAGAAAAAAGGCCTACATTGACATATTTTTTGTTGACTTAAGCCCATATATGTCATTATATATTGTTTTAATCGACAACAATGACTCATAATTTGTTTCAGAGGGAAAACCATGACATATATGTAAATAAATATGGTGAAAATCTCATTTATCAGTCAAAGCCAGCTTGACTAAAATGATAAGTCAATATATGATTTTAGAAATATATGTCATCGTAATTTTAATATAATGATCTAGAAACGACTACAAATGGTGCTGCGATATCATATTGTTATAATTATCCATCAGATCTTATATGTCTATAGAAATAATCTTTATCTTTCTTCAAACCCCAAATTCGTTTTGGGAGCTTAGGGTATGTGACTCTTTACTCTAAATCCTACCTAATCAAAATCTTCCTTCCATTTTGGTGTATAATCCGACTCTTATTGCAGGGAATTTCTGTTTGAGACCTCAAAGGTATGAAATTGTTTTTTAAGTTTCCTATATATCTTCTTGAAATGGGTATGTTAGGGTTTAGAATAACTCTTTTCAGTTATAGGACTAGGTATAGGTTAGGTTTTGTATTCTCACACCCGCTTTGAATTATCTTCATAGGTTTCACAAACTAAGTTCTCATTTCCTCGCATTTTCATGGCTTTGAATGGGTTTTTACCGCTTAGGATAAACTTAGTAAAAATCTTCAGTTTTCATTGCCATCTCGAAAATCTTCATTTTGATGTATAATTTGGCTATTATTTTAGTGCTTTATTTTCTAAGTATTTTCATCCCAAACTGCAATTGGGGATGATGAGAAGGTGGAGAGAGATGCAGAGTTTTTCTTCATCTTAACATTTGAAAGAGTAATGATAACATAAGAGTTAGTTAACCTTGACACAAAATCAAGTAAATCTTTAACCTTGACATACATGTCCGCTGCTTGGATTTAACCTTGATATAAATATAAACAACTTTGACTTATATAAATGTCAAGCTTGCTTTAAACTTTTCTATTAATCGGCATAGACATGACATATATGAAAAGTAACCTATCTTAATGTGATACTCTTGTCTGACGGTGAAAACTGTCAACGGTGAAGCCCTTTTTCTCGTAGTGAACAAAGATCAAGGAGGAAAGCGTAAATGAATATCAGGTCGAGGGAGGACTCAACCATTTGAAGAACAAATGCCGGCAGCTCATGGGAGATAACAAGCAGGCTATTACAATTCCATGAACAAGTAAACTGGTCCGACTCGAAGTCTTCAAGTCTGATACTCAAATGTTTTAGAAGAATGCTAGTGCCTCACTGAAAAATTTAGAGACACAAATAGGGTACCGTCCCGAATATGCCAAACGTAACAAAGGTACATTCCCTGACACTCGTATGAACCCAAAAGACTGGGGATGGCAATTCACTCACAGTGAAGGATTTCAGCAAAGAATAAAAGGGACATAAAGGAAAGAAGAGACTCGAGGCGTAAGAAGAGACTAAAAAGGGGAAGGAGAGAAGAGCACCTAGATTGAACAAATGAAAGGAAGTAATGACCGAAAAGAAGGAAGGAGTATCGCTACTTTATACACCTTCAATGCTATTTCCACATAGACTTCAGGTCAAGAAGAAAGAACGCTTTCTAAAATTCTCGACATTTTCAAGAAAATAAATAAATATCCCATTTGCAAGAAATCGCCAAATGCCTCTTTATGCAAAATTTCAAGGAGATACCGAAAAAGAAAAGGAAGATAGCCGAAGAGGGAATAGTAAATTGACTCCGCTATCTGTAAAGTGACATTATCCAAGAAAAGCTCTCAAAGAAAGATGAAGGACCCCGGCGCCACCATTCTCGCCTTCTCCATAGGGAAATATGAAATTCCAAAAAAGTTTTATGTGATTCGCGCTAGTATAAATTTGATGCCTCTATTATTGTGCGTAGACTTAATGGGAACTTACCTAAATGTAATTACATCACAGATGGCCGATAGATCAATGGTACAAACCAAAAGGCATTCTGAAGATGCATTGTCAAGGTCGGGAAATTCATATTCTAAATGGATTTTGTTATCATGCAGATGGAGGAAGATACCCCAGCCTTTGTTATCGGAAGATCTTTCTTAGCAACCGAGTTGCCTTTGATAGATGTACGTAAAAAGGTGAATCGACACTGGTGGTTGGAAACGGCGCTGCATTTTAATATTAATAGGAGTCCGAACATCCTAATGTGGGATGCATACTGTATGGTCAGAGGGAAATAATAGTCTTCAATGTTGAATTGAATTCCTGGACATCCTTCAACACTCTATCAATGAAATTGAGATGAATTCTTAGTATCTCGTGAGACTCACAGAAGTTCTACCTTCAAATTTGTTTAACAAGGAAATAGTTCCAGTATAAATGAAAATAGCCAAGATGAAGTATGTACTCAACAACAAACTCATGAGCAGGAAACTAGTGCAGAAGGGTTAACATTGAAAGAATTGCCCAGTCATTTAAAATATGAGTTTTTAGAACCAGAAAAGAGAAAACCAGTTATCATATCAGCTGCATTGATTGAAGCTGAAGAATAGAAGTTGCTAGTAATTCTGAGAAAATACAAGGAAGCAATTGCTTGGTCAATTGAGGATCTGAAGGGTATCAGCCCCTCCATTTGCATGCACAAAATATTGTTGGATGATAATGCAAAAACTTCTATCGAAAGCATCAAAGAGTGACGAACCCAATGACGAAAAGAATGGCCGAAAAGAAGTTCAAATGGTTAAATGCGTGTTTTATATATGCTATATTAGATAGTTCTCGGGTAAGCCTAAAGGCATGTGGTTCCTAAGAAAGGTGGGATTCACTGCGGATCGTAATGAAAAGAATGAATCGATTCCTACAAGAATCGGCATGGATAGGATGGAGGGTGTATCGACTACGTAAAATTGAATACTACAACCGTAAAGGATCATTTTCCCCTCGCTTCATTGATCGATGTCGGGATAGGTCAAGTGTGACACCTTATTTTTGTTTTCGATGGATACTGGATATGCAATCAAAATTGCTATTGCCCCCGAAGATCAGAGAAAACCACATTTACATGCCCATTCGTACTTTGCTTTTAGGAGAATGCCATTTGGTTTGTAATGCTCCCGGTACCTTCCCAAAGATGAAGTGATGTCTATGGGTTTTCGCATCTACGTAAGAAGGCTTGAGATCTTCAGGATGATTTACAAAGGTATGATCCGCTTTGAACAAGGCTCGCATAACTGATAAGTACTGGGGGCAAAAAGACAAGAACCTAGCTCGAACGAAAAATGCCATTTTATGTCGCAAAAGGAATTGTCTTGGGGCACATGGGATTTCTCAGAAAGGTGGCTCGAGGTAGACTAGGAAAGCCAATTATAAGAAATCTAATGCCACCCACAACAGTCAAGGGAATTAGAAGTTTCTTAGACATGCTGATTTTAGCAGAAGGAAAATTTATCGTATTTCTCAAAATTGCTGACCGCCATGCGTATTGGTTTCGAAAAAGATACTAAGTTCTTATTTCTTGATGAATTCCGCATAATGCATTTGAAGAAATCAAATCTCAGACTAGTTAAGTCTCCATCATGGCAAAACCGCATTGGAATGTAGAATTTGAAATCATGTGTGATGGAATTAATATCGACACGGGATGTAAGAAGCGAGTGCGCACCTGGCGCCATCTATTATGCTAGCAAAACTTAATGAAGCTCAAGAAAATTACTCTACTAACAGCTGCAGATGTCGGCAATAGTATTTGCATGTGAAAAAATTTAGCCATATATTTTGGGGTCCCATGTTGTTATACACTGATCATGCAAAAGAATTAAGTATCCAATGGCAAAGAAAGAAACAAAGCCTAGATCACTGTGGGTACTATTATTGCAGAATTTGATTTAGGGAAAATAAAAGACAAGAAGGCCAGACAATGTGATAGCTGATCACTCTGGTCAAGCAGCAGAGAAACCCATCAGACAAGAGGAAGGAAGAGAAATACGTTAAAATTTTCCGTATGAGCAAGCTTATTCCACTTGAGCCATCTAATCACCCCTGTACGCTGATATTGTGAACTTACCTTTGTGGGAATTATGCCACTGCATTCAGCTACCAACAGAAAAAGCCAAGGACCGATGTGCCAGTACTACATCCGGGATAACCAATTATCGCTTTAAAAAAGGAGCCTGATCCGGACATAAGGAGATGCGTACCAAAAAGGTGAGCAAAGCAAGATTTTATAAGAATGTCATGTATCACCATACAGACATTTCAGAGATAAACAAATTCCCACAAAATTCTCCAAATAATTTTGATCGTCTACTATTTTTAAGGACTGCTTTTGAATGGGTGAAGTTAAGTGTGATCAATGCCAAAGAATGGGAATATCGCAAAAAGCATGAGATGCCCTCAAGTAAGGTATCCCGTGGTACAATTGTTTGATGTATGGGGAATGGATTTTATGGGCCTTTTCCAGTTTATATTTGAAATATATACATATTCTAGTCAGGATTACGATCAAAATGGGCTGAGGCAAAGAACAGCTCCAAAGAATGATGCTAATATACAGGATTTTTACAAAGAAATATTCTCAGATTGGGGATTGCCACCCATAACTATAATTAGTGATGGAGGGAGCCATTTTGGTAAATAAGGTGTTTGACAAACTAAGGAGTGACATGGTATCAAACATATTATGAGCTTGGCTTATCATCCTCAAACAAATGGGCAAGCTAAAATTTCCAACAAGGAGATAAAGAGAATTCTGGAAAAGGCCGTGAGTTCAAAAGATAAGAGATTAGTCGTCGTTTCGACGACGACTTCGCATACAGGACTGCTTAAACTCCCATCGAATGTCCCCATACAAAGCTTGTCTTTGGAAACCTTGTCACCTACCTCGAAGCTAGAATATAAAGCTATGTGGGCCATCAAGAAGCTTTTAATTTGATTTTAAAGGATGCTGGGCGAAGATAGACTACTCCAAAGTCAAATAAATTGGAAGAGTCGAAACGCCTATGATAGTGCCGTAATCTACAAGGGATAAACAAAAAAATGGCATGATCAACGAATTTTGAGGAGGGAATTCAAGGTAAGAGATCGTCTTGTTATTCAACTCCGCACTTTCAAGACTCCTTTCCAGAAAGCCGAATCCAAATGGAGTGGACCATTTACAAGTGGGTATCAAGCACACAGCTTAGGGTAGTGACACTTAACCAAAGAATCACGTAGAGTTCAAAGTTAATGGTCAGAGATTAAAGCACTACCTCGAGAAAGCAATTGAAAGAGTAACCCTTCATTTTGGAACAAGGAAATTGAAGAAATGTGTAACAATGGCAAAGAGAAAGTCCAGCTAAAGACTAAAAATTGAGCAGCTTTGTGGAAGGCAATCCACACCAGTTTGTTTTTAATTTTTCTTGTTATAGTTTTAAATTTCTGTGTTTAATAGCATATTGTGATTTTATTCATTATTGATTGAAGAGTAGGTAAATATATTTTTTAGTTTTACAGGACAATGAAGATTGTGCAAAAAGGAGAGCATCTGCAATCAAACTTCAATCAGCATAAGAGACCAAAAAGGCGATATTCTCCTTCTTGATTTGATTTTAAAATTTGTCTTTTGAGTATAAGATGATTTAAAGTTCGGGGAATTTTTATCTGTTTGGTGCTTAAATTTTGAATGTGATGCATAGTAGAAGTAGTCAATTTTTGCATGATTTAAGATGAATCGAAGTTGTAGTTGTTTTGATCGAATTGAATAAATTGAAATTGTTGTGAATTTGAGATTGATGTTTTGGTCGCAACATTAATCCAAAAGTTGCAAATCGAAGAATGCCGAATGAAAAATAAAAGTGGAAAAGAAAGTCAAATACCGAAACTCCGAGGTCACGACTAATTAAAGAAGTGGAAATAACATTTTATGTTGCAACATCAAACTCGTCGACTACTGTGTCACTACCAAAATTTTGAAGTCATGGCTCAAAATAGTCCAAAAGTCAATAAAAGTGGATTTTAAAACCTCTATTGGGCGTTCCTTACTAGCTAAAATTAAATTCATCGAAATCATTAATTTATAAAGCTCAATACTTAATGTCACGACTCTCATATCTGTCATGACATTTCACTCTACCGTTTATTCCACTTCAAATTCCATTAAACTAATTATCCCAACCTCTTACTTCCACATTCATACTTCTAAATCTTGAAATTCTAGAAACCGTAAAGCTCAAGAATACTCGCAATTCTTCAATCATGGCAAGAAACTAAGACGAAATACGACCAAATAACCGATCGATGAAATCATGTGCGAAATGTCGGGCAAGAGAAGAAGTTCAGTCGGAAAATCAACCTGAGGAAGAAGTAAATGTTGAAAAAGGAAACCAACCGGAGGAGGATGAGCTACCCGAGAGAGAAGTAATGTATACGAAAAGACTTCATTTCGTAAGAAGCAAAGAATCGAACACAGATGTTCGACAAAGAATTTGTCTACGAAAGAGGTTTTAGCAAATTAATTTCCCATTTTCTTAAAGTAATAGAAAGAGGTCGAGTTCTTTGCGAGCACAAAGCACTGTGGTTTTCACTCTTGCAAGGAATTCTATGCAAATATCACGGGTGGGAATGAAGGATAATTGCTTATGAGAGGAGTTCGATGCCCTCTTCGATGATAGAAGAATAAATGAAGTGTTTAAATTGAGAGAGATTTCAAGCATGGGTCGAAATAAAAGTAGTTGTTGGAAAACCTAAATTATGAAAAATAGTGAATCGCTTGACTGAGGAAAAGGGAATGGAAGTGACGAAGAAGCAACCTCACCATATAAAAAGGTGACCCCATGAAGAGGCAAAGGTTTGGTTTTATTTCATATGTTCTGTAATAGTGCCTACTAAACACCTTTGCACAGTCAGAGAGCAAGAGGCCATCCTATTGTATGCCTTTTTAAAAGGATACAAAATGAACATGGGCATTATGATAGAAGAATCAATCAGAGGGTACCACCATAGTAATAAAAGAGGATTGATCCCTCACCCTGCCACTATTACTAGACTTTGTTTTTGGGCAGGGCTAAAGGGAAATTGGGAGGAAGAAAAAAGATGTCCTTGGGTTTCCCCGCTAACCCTAACAGGAGTGACAAGGGGACCTAGCGAAGGAAGCAAAAGTTAAGTGACAAGCAGCGACGCAAACAGAGCGTGAGACAAATGAAGAAACCGACAGAGAGAAACGGGAGGAGGTGCCGCATCGCCTCTTCCTGGGGCGTAAGAACAATCCTCGTGGTAAGCCCAACTTATCCTTTATTTCCCGTATACAGAACGCGTTCGTCAAGGTATGATCCGTAAACGTAGAAGGAAATATCAAATCATGGAAATGCTAAGAGCAATGAAAAATAAATGGCGAGAGAGAACTTAAACGGGAAAGGCAAGAACTGATCAAAGAATAATTTACTATAAGCACAATGTAAGAAAGGAGCAGATATGGGAAGAAAATTGAGAATCGGCAGTTAAGAACACAATGAGGAGCTAAAGAAACAAGAAGAAAAGATGACGGAAGAATAAAGACAAGCATGCAAGTTTTACAATAATCAATTCAAAAGGGATTTAATCATCGAACATCATGAAGGAGAAGGAGATAGAAATGGAAAAATAACATGCTAAGGAAGATTGATGTCTAAGCATATATATAAGGAACTGCTCAAGGAGTTTGAGAGGCTAATGAAAGAAAGAGATCAAGAGGTTGGAAGATAATGATGAGTATAGAGGAAAACATGGTTGGAAAGTATGGAGTTGATCAATCAGAACTTATCCAAGCTGCTAGAATGTATCTCTGAGGTGGAAGGAACAATTAATCAGGTCGGGGAGAGGCAAGACACGCTCATTCGTGCAGTGCAACTAAACAATGAAATATCTGCAAAAGGCAAAGGAATTTCCCCTGCCTTAGAAAGACAAAAAGATGAAAATAAATTCCCTAAGTTTAATCCCAGCTAGGCCAGTTTTGATGTAGATCCTCCCAACATAATACCTAAAAAGGCCTATAAAAGAAGAAAGGGAAACTGAAAGTTTGTTTCTTGTTTATAGCATGCTGTCAATATATACATTTCAATGGAAATCCATTTGGTTCATCCTAATCGCCTGCTTTTCATTTTATAGTTACTTTTTGTTTGCTTGTTGGATTGCTTTTCACTTGTTGAATGAGAATTTGATTGTGGATAATTAGATGTCTCTGAATTGATGAACATGATATATGAAATTTTGTTTTTGTGTCATTTTCTGTTTAGCATGATAAATAAATAAATGCCTTTTAATTGCAAATCAAATAAATATTGTTCTTTCCCAGAAACAGTAATTCCGGGAAGAATCGAGTGAATGAGTCATGGAAATTAGGAGTATTGCCTACATTGTTTAATTTCAGTATAGATTGCAAAAAATTGAAATTTGGTTATTGTTGATGGAATAAAATACTTGGTTGAAATAATGTAAATAGAAAGTAAATAAATACAAGTCTTGAAGAAATAATACACTTAGGTCAACAAAACTTATGAAACTTTGAGAGGGTAGGAACATCTTCTAGGAAATTCAAGACTAAGAGTCCATAGTCCTGAACTGTTAGATTATTGATTGAGTGAAATCTTAGGTGAAAAGCATTGACAGAAATGATAGAGGTCATCCTTGAGATTTAGGCTTTTCTAAGCCTACCCTCGATATATGTTTAAGCATATTCTCTAGTTCATGATTTGAGCCAAATAAGCCTTATTTCTTCAATACTTGACAGCGAAAACTAAATTCCCTTCCTTGCAATAAACTTATGCCAAAGGCCCAAATTATCTAGTTTCAGTTGGAAAAGTTTACATAAAGAGAAAACAGTTTGGGGAAAAATATTTCAAATTTTACAATGAAGGAGGTGAAAGAAGTAAAGCTGAGAAGCTAGTGAAATAAGGAATAAATTTTGTCTTGTGGCCTATTTCATGAACAATTAAGCTCGTAGGGGTGTTTTAGCACCTAGTACCTAATACCAACTTGTATGGAGTTGCTTCTTCCCAAAGTTCTCTAGAGTAATAGAAAGCGCAAGAAATGAAACATTTATATTCGATCCTAGAAAAGCAAAGCAAAAGAGTTCAAAGGCGCTTTGAATAGTGCATGTGGAAGTGGGAGCCTAAAGGGAATTCAACATGAAGATGAATCGGGCCAAGATTGAAGAGAATCAGCAAGAAAGAAGAAAAATAGTGAAAGTTGAAGGCAACAAGTATAGAAAAAGGAATTAGGCTGGGTGATTTACAACAAATTTTTCCATTATCTACCCAATTACTAAGCCCAACATTACAAACTGAAAGACCTCATTGATTTTGAAGGTTGAATTTACCTACATTAGTGGAGATCAATATGAAAAACAAGCCTATGGGACTTTGACAAGCGAGTCAAAGAAAGCTCCCGAGAGAAGATTTACTACATTCAAGCCTATGGGATTGAACTTGCACACACAACGAGAGCAGACTTCTTTGAATATTGTTTAAAAATACATTAGTTCATCAAAAATTTGTGATAAGTATACCATGTCTTATTCTTGAATCAAGCGAAATTTAAAATGATGTTGGTATCTCTTATTCCATATCAGAAGGTGGAATGAGAAGGCGCTGGTATGAATAGGAAAAATGTCCTTAAAATTTTCTAGCTTATTTGTTTGAGGACCAGGCAATTCTTTCTTCGTTGCTTGAGGACGACAAAATTTTAAGATTTAGGGGAATTTGAGTGGTCAAAAAACTCGATAGATTTTAATCCATTTTCCAGGTATATTGAGATAAATGTTGATTTGTTTACAGAAATGTGGATATTTTACTCAAATTTCATTTTGCATGAAAATACAGCATAAGCTCAGATATAGCAAAATCGAGAAGAAACCCTTCTGAATGGGGTGGGGGTCTGGCGAAAATTTAAATTCGCTGACGGGAAGCTCAATTCAACATTTCCAAGTCACGAAACGTAACAAATTCGGCTTTGAAGAAATAGAAAGCTGGAATAAGTGAAGTCGTGACGAAGAGGAGTTCTTGACAGTGAACGTGGTCGAGACTAAAGGAAATCAAGGAAGAAATTCATGTCGCGACATCACTTTGATGTCGCGGCGCCATGAATGAATGATGTCCCGACACCACTCGGTCGCGGTAAGGATCCGTCTATGAAACACAAGAGAGGTCTTTGCAAAAGAAGAGGTTGCAACTAGTTTTTTTAATGCAAGGATCATTTCTTCATGTTGACACCACTCACGATCTGTGACGTAAGCGACAAGATTCGAGTGCAACCAAAAATAGAGTTTGAAAGGAGGTCGCAACCTGTAACCAAATAAACGCACGAAGCGGAACTTGCGGCCTTTACAAATCAAGGATTAAATAGATGTCGTGACCACTCATTAAGGTAGAACTGAAGGCGAGCATAAGGGATTAAGGTTCTGCGACACCACCTTGAGTGTGACTGGAAAATAGGTGGGAAGAAGGAAATTTGTTGCTAGCGTAGGCTGAGGTTGCAACGGAAGAAAAGTGAGCAAGGGTGTAACATCACCATGAGTCGCGACATACAGATTAAACGTATATGAAGGTAAGAAGACCACAGACAAGATTACGACCAAGAAATCAAAGTCACAACATGAAGTCATCACACAAACGAGAAAAGGCGTTGCAACCTAGCCCGATGTCGCGGCTTCGAGTTTGGAAGAATAGAAAAGACAATGATGTCGCGACATGGCGAAGGTCGCGACATCAACCTTGAAGAACGCGAGCAAATGAAATTCGCGACCACAAGCGATGTCGCGACACTAATCAAAATGGATTGCGAGGATAAAGCGGTTTGCAACTTAAAGAAAGTCCTGACTGATCGAGCAATCAAAGAGAAGTCCATGCTCGCGACATCGACTTGGTCGACATAGGGCGATGGTGGGCTTTTTTCTTTGGAGTTCCACCTGGAGCATTTTAGGGATTCGGCCCAAATTCTTTTTACAGTATAAATAGAATAGATAAATTCCCAGTTCACTCATAATTGATGTTGGAGGGGAATATTTATCAATTTAAATAATCAGAGATATCACCTTAATATGTTGGAATGCTCCACGAACCTGGCATTGTGAGAGATCTAATCAAGGAATGGAAATATCCACTAGATTTAAGGATTTATCAATCAAGTTGTAAAATTTTGCAGCAAACACTTGGGAAAGCCAATCTGCGATCTCGAAATGGGGTGAAGTATTGAGAAAGAAAAATGCCCGAATCTTGTAAAGATTGTGCAAAACACAAATGCTTAGTTAGACCCTTGTCTTCAGAGAAGCGAGGACCTCTAGTCGAGTGGTGGAGAATCAATCAATTGTTAGGCATCTTGGACAAATCCAAATCAAGCACAAAACAGAGTAACAATGCATGATGGTGCAGAAATTGGTTGTTTCACAGTACTTCCTTGATAGTGTTCATTTCTCACACATAAATGATTTAGTCCAGTATATTTTTTTGTGTTATTTGTTTTATTATCATAAATTCAACTCTCTTTTACTTTTAGGTGTATTCTCTAGAACAATTATTTTTCGATTATCTTTGGCTTGTCACATGGAGGTTGAATAGTATGGTTTAGTGGTTAAGGGTAGTTGAACTTCAAATTCTTGTCAATCTCTGTGGGAATGATATCTGGAGTTACATCCAATTTTTACTACTTGAATGACTTGTGCACTTGCAGTGTCATAGACTAATCCCATTATTAATTCCAAAACATAAATTAGTTTATTGTTTAACATTCTCTTGGCTTTGACCTAAATCTGCAAGAGAATTGTAAGGCTCACAGCCCATAAGTGTTAAAAGTAGTGGTTTAGTCTCTATCTTCACGGAAAGCGGTCACCAATTACTTTGAAGGCATGTTGTCTGTCTATGGGGCAATAACTTCAATCTGATGGTTGTGAGAAATCTTGGTTTAGGAAAAACAACCTAATCTTAGAAGGAGAATCAAATCTTAAAAGTAGTTGTTTAGACCCATTGACCAGGTTTAGGAATATGGTGCTCTAAATGGTGAAATGCATAGTGTCAAAAGATATTCCAAGGAAACACTACTTTGCTCTTGGACATATCCAAAATTCAAGGCCATGACTATACTGATTTTGATCAATATACAAATTGATGATCATAACACAGATCCCATTCCTAGTGTTATTAAATCTCAGTGAAATCTCTAATCCATTTTAATATCTTTTTCATTTAAAGAAAATTCACAAAAACACTTTTATTTCAGTTATGCTCGTTAATCCATTCATCAAATTAGATGTTCAAATAGTGATGATCTTGAGTAGTAAGAGTACTTGATCTTTAGATTTTCTCATCAATCCATGTGGGAAGGATATATGGACTTATAATCCACTTTATTACTTGATGACCTATGCAATTGCTATGATTTAGACCAAATCAAATTTTAAATATATTTTTATAGATAAACATTAGAAAAACAGTCTCAACAATCAATCAATCATATTTTTGGCATTGCTACTGGGGATTCTAAACAAGTCTCTAGTGGTGGTGTTAGAAATATTGTATGAATTTTGTCTATACATAATCAATCAATCATTTAGATAGAGCCATGGTTACACAGTTGTAGGCTTTAGAATTTCCTACTAGCATTGTTTATAGTGCTAAAGCCTCAGAGTCTAACTATCTGCCAATTTTCTTAGACTCCATATCACAACAACAACGAAGTCAACCTAAGAGGTTCCGGTTTGAAAATTCCTAGATTCATGAGGATGATTATGGGGAGGTGGTCCAAATTAGTTACCAAAATTTAGTTGGAAAACAAATGCAATACATGATCAAGGATTATGGCCATGCATTGGCAATTTGGGGAGGATCACTGGCTAGGGATTTTCAAAAAAAATATTTGCTACTTCGAAGTAGAACATGGCTCGTTATAAGGGTAAGAAAAAAAACCTTTAGTTTGGAGAATTTGTGAAGGCAAAAACTAGGTATGTTATCTTACCTAACCAACAAGAAGTGTTTTGGAAACAACACTCGAAACAATTTCTGTTAGGAATAGGTGACTCGAATACCAAATATTTTCACTTAATGGCTTTGACCTGCCAGAAAGCTTATAATGATTGATATCACTAATAATGATTTTTTACTAGTACCTTTCTCAGAGCTTGAGATCAAAGAAGCGTTGTTTTCCATGCATTTGGACTAGTCGGGGCCGAATGGCATGAATCTGGCGTTTTTCCAATGGTTTTGGCATGTTGTGGGTCAGGAATATATTAAATATAAAAATTCAAGCTAAAAGTAAGAACTCTGGAACATCCACAACCCAATCACAATGACCTGGCATTGAACTCATTACCCTAGCTATGGTATAAGCAACTGAATTCGCAGATCTTTTAACAAAAGAAAAGACACTGTCCTCTATACTTGTTATTAGAACCTAGCAAACCTCAATTAGCATGGCAAGAGGGGAAGGGGTAGTACGTGAATTGCTGAGGGCATTAAATACAACTTGTGCATCCATTTCCACAACAACTTTAGAAAGGTGACACCATTTAATCTGGGATAGAACCTCCTGAACCCCCATAGTCTCAGCCACATTCTCACGTAATTGCATGTGAAGAAGAGTGCCATGCGCAGAGAGAAAAGCTCATGAGGAATCACCCATGACCCATCCCAATCGAGTAAGGGAGGGCTTTTTAGACATTTAGTGCAAAAATAAATAAATAATTCCTTAAATAATATAGGTTTAGAAATATTCCTAAATGTAATGTAGTTCTTGCCAAGTGGAAAGTGTCTTCAGAAAAGACACTTTCTAAAAGTGTATTTTCAAGAGACACTTTCAAAAAATTAGGAAATTTTACACAAAAAGTGTCTTTTGAAAAGACACTTTTATAATTTTGAATGTTTTGAATTAATACTAAAAGTGTCTTTTGAAGATATATTTTTTATAATTTTAAAAATTTTGAATTTAAGTTAAAAGTGACTCTTCAAGAGACACTTTTAGTTTTTCAAAATTTTAGAAAGTGTCTTTTGAAGAGGCACTTGTTGATGTGAAGAAAACTACATTATATTTGGTATTTTCAGCTGTTTTTAAGATTTTTAACTTTTTTTATTTTTGGAAAGTTCCATGGGCTATCCCAAAAGCATTGCATCGGCAACATTGAACTTAAGCAATAGTAAGACTTGGTTTAACCCACATCACCTCAATTGTAAGCGGCATCTGCTAGAAGATAATAGGACCTCTGGTGGCTTCACGCGCCATTGTTCCAATCCGATGAGTCCATAACGACCAACATAACATAGCCGCCAATGAGACTTCCTGCTGGGAGCAAGAGCTCATAACTCCACTAAACCATGACATAATCGATTCATATAGGCCATGTGAAGGGAGAGGGGTTGAAATCCAGCACGACATAGGTAAGGAACATTGAAACAATAGATGCTTCGGGACTCCCTATTTGCAACACACACCGGGAAGATTGGAAAGATTGGAAGCATGTGAGACCTAAGCTTGTCAGCGATGGGAAGAATTCCATCTAAGGTTCTCCACATAAAAATACAAACCTTTGGCAGAATACGTAAATTCCAGAATCTCGGCCAAAAAGGAAAGCTGTCAAATTATACGTGCGAGAGATTATACGGTTACATGGAGTGCCAGTCTCCATGGTATCAGACCGGGATCCCACGTTTACGGCGCATTTTTGGAAGAGCTTCCAAAAGGCCATGGGGACACAGTTGCTGATGAGCATTGCTTTTCATCCACAAACAGACGGTCAATCGGAGAGGACCATACAGGTTTTAGAGGACATCCTGCTAGCATGCATCCTGGATTTCGAGGGTAGTTGGGAAGATCATTTTCCCTTGGTAGAATTCGCCTACAACAACAATTATCAGGCAAGTATACAGATGGCACCGTATGAGGCTTTATATGGGAGGCCATGTAGATCTCCGATTTGTTGGACGAAGGTGGGAGAGAGTTCCACCATAGGCTTGGATTTGATTAGAGACACCGGCGAGAAAGTAGATTACGTCGAACATCTCACGCCGAGCCGACAAGAGCTACGGCCGATAAGCGGCAATGACCTCAAGTTGAGATTGGGTGATCATGTCTTCTTGGTAATGCCTAAGAGTGTCGGATCCGGCTGGCAGAGGGAACCTATCGCTAAGGTTTATTAGACCCTTCGAGGTACTCAAGAGGGTGGGTGCAGTTGCATATCAATTAGCGTTACTACTGAGTTTATCAGGTGTCCATGAGGTGTTCCATGTCTCCATGCTCCAGAAGTACACTCCAGATCCAGCTCATGTAGTGGATTAGAGCGAGCTTGGTATCGATGCAGATGGGACCTTCGAGGAGGGACCTATGCATATTATGGATAGCCAAGATCAGGTTTTGCGACGCAAGATTGTGAGGCTAGTAAAGGTGTTGTGGCAACACCAAGGAGTTGAGGAGGCAACATGGGAGCATGAGGACACGATGCGTGCCAGATATCCTTTCCTCTTCAAGGACAGAGGTATGTGGTTTAGTCATTTGGCGTTTGAATGATTGTTGCATATGCATGTGATTGTATGTATATGTGTGTGTGAATTTTGGGACGAAATAATTTTAAGGGGGGCGTGAGAATGTGAGACCCCGGATAAAGTAAACCGATAGACATAGGTTGCAAACCTGGAAATTCTCTAGATCTCAAATGACGACACGGATCACGCCGTTGAATTCGTCTCGCAAAATCTGAGTACAGTCGTTTAGTTAAGTCACAGGCGATCCAGAAATTTCGCTATTTCGAGGCGAATGGAAAATGGTGGCGACACATGGCATGAAGTTCATGCCATGTAGCTCAGAGAAAGATTTAGCAGCAACCAAGGCCGTCTTTGGATTGCGTGAGAATTGGCGAGTGGAGGCTAGGTGTCGAGGGAGATCATGCGTGTGAGAGAGAGTGAATGGGCTTGGTTGGCTTGGCATAGAGAATCACAGGTGTCAGAGGGTTAGAAGGTGTTCTCCACCAAGACACCACCCATCAATTAAATTGAAAATGAGGAGGAAAGCTATTTTGAAGTCCTCCAAAAAATTCTGCCCGAAATTCGAGTGAGAGAAAAGAAAAATAGAAGAGAATAGAAGAGAGGGAAGAAGAAAAGAAATGAAGGAGAAAGAAAAGGAAATAGAAGAGAACCAGCATTTCTCTAGTAAACATACAACAACTGTGAGTTTGATCTGCACTTCATCAGGTAGGGGTCTTCTCCTACCTCAACTATTTGTTATTTAAGAGCCATGAAATGGCCATGAAAGGTAGCCCTAGCTGTGGGTTGATACAAGAACAGTTTCTACAGAAAATGTTGATGTTAGGAATGGTTTATGGGTCCTTGTAAATTCCATAATTTCTCTGGAATTGATCTTGTTACTATTGGTTTTTAGGAACCTTGTTTTCTGGATTTTGAAGAAAAAAAAGTAGTTTAGTTATTATTGCTTGCATGACTAACATGAAGAATTTTCTGGGTTTTAGACTAAAGAAAAATCATTTTGGAGTATTATTGCTTGCATGACTAACATGGAGAATTTTTATGGGTTTTAGACTGAATAAAAAATCAGCTTGGAGTATTATTGCTTGCATGACTAACATGCAGAATTTTTCTGAGTTTTAGACTGAAGAAAAATCAGTTTGGAGTATTATTGCTTGCATGACTAACATGGGTTTTGGGTTTAGTGAAAAAAATCAGTTTGGTGTATTATTGCTTGCATGATTAACGTGCAGAATTTTCTGGGTTTTAAACTGAAGAAAAATCAGTTTGGTGTATTATTGCTTGCATGGCTAACACGCAGAATTTTTTGGGTTTTTAGATGGAAGAAAACATCAGTTTGGTGTATTATTGCTTGAATGAAAAACATGCAGAATTTGTGAATATACATGTTGATATGTGCATGTTTGATGATTAACATGATGCTTAAGTGATCGGGATGAATCATGCGTGCAATTCAGTTGAATTCTCAGTGTCCTTTATAGCTAAAATGCATGATTCACAGTCTTTTTCACTAATATTACACTAATCCCTCATATTATATTGTTCTATAGAATATGGCGATGTTGGAATCAAAAGGGAGCTAAAGACGAAAACGAACATAAGAAAAATGGCAGCGACAACGGAGATTGCTCTTTGGTATGCGGCGGCAGAGAGACCCTTCACCACGGTGCTGGCGCCGCGCGGCGAAGACCCCGTTCGCGGCGGTGAACTGGTCGGAGTTTAAAGAGATCCTACGACTCTGTGATGAGTGAAGCAACCTTTGCCACAGCGTAGCGAGGCACCCTTTTCCAAACGGGAACTCGAAGAACCCTAATTTTCTAGGCCATTGATGGGCCCGTGTCTAGAGGTATAAAAGGGAAGTAATTTCGAAGCAGATGGGGAGATTGGATCGACAAGAAGAAAGAGATACAGGCAAAGGGAGATCAATAGGAGACGGATTAGAGAAAGATCGCGAAGACGGATTTTTCTGTTCTTCTCTCAACCTACTTCATGATTCGAATTCGTCAATTTGTAATGAATAATATGATGAACTAATTCTTTTCTCTAGGGTTTTGTCAACCCTAACCATAGTTTGATGGATTGATTTTCAGTTTTGACTTATTTGAATATTAATATGAGTTCATATGTTTGCTTTAATTATAGATTTAATTACATATTTATTGTCGTAGCCGTGATGATAAGTTGGGAGTTTGAGATCGAGAAGATGACTTCTAGGGACATGGTTAAGCGACACTTGGGTAGTCGAAGAATAAGAGATATTCCAAAGCTGAAGTACAGCCTTTGGGATTTTTCACATTTAGGCGTTTGGTCGAGGTTGAGCGAGATGTAGTACATCCCACTTGCGAGAGATAGGTAAATATATGCGAGAGAGAGAATATCTTGCTAGGAAAGATCAACTACATGACATAACTCATATGAATACTTGATAAGTCTAGAATTGAAATGACATGTCCGAGTGTGGTAGGAGGCAATGAAACCTAGGTTTTCTCATCATCGATATAATTCAATACATCCAATTTTAAGTTTTTGTTAATTCTAGTAATTTAGTCGTAATTCGCTTTAGGATTAGATTCAAATATTGTTGAAGTCATGAAATCAGTAGTCAACAAGCTTCTCTTCAAGGGAACGACACTTGACTAACCCTTTACTATGTGACTACGGCAGCGTATGCACGCCGCGGGTTCGCATTTCACTTTAATTTTACACACTCACGCTAGAGGCTTGTCATTAAGATAAAGCATGAATGATTTATATGTTGCATGTAGTTTTTTATTATGCATGTAACATGAGATTTTATGTAGTGGCATTAGCATTAGATGTGCACGGGGACGTCGCGTAAATCTGGTATGAGTGCATGAAATGGATTTTGAATGAATTAAATTCGGAGGGTTGTCCATTATATTAAATTTCGGAGGGTTGTCCACCATATTTAATTTCAGAGGATTGTCCAGTATATTGTACTATCGGAGAATGACCAGTACAATATAATATCATATTGAAGGGTTGTCCATAGTACAATCAGAGTCTATCCAAATGAAATATATCGAAAGGTTGTCCACAGTATTATCGGAGTCTGTCCAAATTAAAAAAAAAAAAAAAAAAAAAATTTCATACATGGCATATGCATGTGTGAGGGAGTCTGTGAGGACTCAAGATATGGGACATGGCATGTAGACATTCATATAGAGACATGCATGTTTTACATGAATGTGTGTAAATTTATAGCATTGCATGTGCACTTAGGTGGGGAGTAGCCCTTGTAGGTTTTGTCTCTACTGGGCGTGTTAGCTCACCCCATCGTGGGACCCCCCTTTCAAGTACAGGACACACGTAGGCAAACGGCGCTCCTTAAGGGCCAGAATCTTGAAGCGGGCCGGATTGTGGCCTTGACTTGATGTTTTGTTTATGTATGAGGACTGAGTGGTTTTAATACATATCCTGTTTTGTATATTAGAACACACTTGGTTCTAATAGATGTATATTTTTGTACCATATGTGAGAGTGTTGTGCTCGGACTCTTACGGACTGTATAAGGTAATTCCTGTATATTTATGAATTAAATGAGTAGGAATGAGTCTCAACACATGAGGCATTATGGGTGTAATATCAGGGACACGATATTCACATGTTGTAGTCTCGATAGGTTGTCAAGCGGGACCCCAGTTTGAGCTTCACTTCCTCCCTTGAAGGGTGGAGGATGATGTGCCTTAAACCTCTATGGAGATTACTCGGCCCTCCCTGGCCCATAGTTACACTAGCATGTGTAATGGTGGTAGCCATAACACTTTCGATACAGCGCCCAATGGTAGCGACTACGACGCAATAGCACTCCGTGAAGGCTCGTTGGTTAAAGCCGGTGCGGTTAGTTATTGCTCCACCGCCTCGTCTCTTCTCAAACTAGCCATCTACATATGTCAGATAGCTATTTAGTCATACACAGTATCCCAAAGAAATAGGGATCAATTATAAACTTTTAGATTTTTCTCCTTGTCCAACTAGTAGTGCATATGCCAACTACTAATAGACATCTACATCTCGAACTATCTCGTTCGTTCTTTTCCCGAACCCCTAAGGTTATGTTTCAAACCCTAGTGTTCCTCTTTTTCCATATACATTGTACCATGTATATAATTCACCTGAAACACAAACACCTGATCATGTAGCATATTAGAGCCTGAAACATGAAATCTGATGAATCTGATAGTCTAAACCCATGCCCATCAAGCCCTAGGTAATTGCACACCTATGCTCTAATGCCAAGTTGTGATGCCCCAAAATCTAGGGGTCTGTTGATCACCCATCAACCCGCGGAATACCAATGGATATTGCATAACTCGATACCACACAATTGTGTCCCATTTACAAGGAACCATAAATTGGTGAAAACTGAGATCCCTTCATACTAAAGCTCGATGAGTCAAAACTCACCCACCTTTAAGTCCCATATTCGTTTAGGTGAATGAGGGCTCTCCTAAGTAAACAACCCAAAAAAAGGCAACAAAAGGCAACAACAGTCCAATGTTGCAATATCAAGCCAATGTCACGACATCGAAGCCCAATGTGGCAACATCAAAAGAGGAATGTCGCGACATTGATGGCTCAATGTTGAGACATTAACTGCTCAATGCCACGACATCGGGCAGTGTTGTGACATCAAAGCCCAATGTCGCGACATCAACAAAGGAATGTCACGAAATCAACAGACGAATGTCGCAATATTGACTACTCAATGTCGTGACATTGATTGCTCAATGTCGTGACATCAATCAAGAAATGTCGCGACATTGATTGCCCAATGTCGTGACATTGACATCTCAATGTCATGACATTAAGCCAGTGTCGCCACATCGGAACCCTATGTCGCGACATCGGTTGAAACTATAGCCACCAGCCTTCTGACTCTGTTGCGACATCATAACTCAATGTTGCAACATCAGGCCAATGTCGGTACATCGACTATCCAGTGTCATGACATCGGCAAAAACTGGAGCCATGACTTCCAGGGTTCTCCTCGGCGAACTAGGTCACTCGCCTTAGTGTAAGGTCTTGCCCAATACCCGACTCTTACAATACATAAAAATTTGACCCCTCAGAGGCCCAATATGACACAATGACCGCTCCGAGTCCATATGCCCATATTCACAAAAAAATTGATGTAAGATTAAATTGAAATAGTCTACATGAGTTCAACTACAGCTCATTAATACATTAGTACATGTCAAAATGGATTTACTCCAAACGTTTTACAAAAATGATTACAAAGCCACAAGCCTACTTTCTTCAATCTCACGGCTCCAGATGAGGACCGCCCATTTGCGCATTTCCTGCACCTGAAATGTTACCCATATAGGGTGAGCCACGCCGGTAGAGTAATTCCTATAGAGGCTACTCTCCACCTAAGTGCACATGCAATGCTTACACTTAACAATTTTTCACATTAATATCACAATTCCAAGCAAGATATGCAATCCTAAGTTGGAATTCTACATGTCATGCCATGACATGAGATGCAACTCACTCATGCACTATGCAGAGGTCTTCTGAGCTCATAAAACCCCGAGTCTTCTGAAACTCCACCATATTGCAATGCCCATGTGTGATAAAATCGTCGTGATGGATTACATCAATGATTTTCAAATAAATTTCGTTTGTTTTATAAACCAAAAGCTTTTATTTAGATGTTACACATAAATGATCATTTCATTTACAAAACCATGTCTTTGTGGGCGTGAGTACTGAGGTCTCCTGCTTGAGCTATGACCTTCCAACACTTTTTGGACTTTCACCATCGGAGTATCTAAACCAGTCTAGGTCTTTCACCTGAGGGAGTGTTTAGCCCTTCTTGCTATTACTTGACATAAGTTTTTACCTTGTAATTTAACAGTGCGACTATGTTGGACTTCATCCAACGGTACCGAGCACACTCATCAATCACCAATTGTGGTGTTGATCTCAACCATGCACTCACACCTATGAAATGCAATGTTTCCTGTGCATAATGCAATGTGATGCACCATTGCATATCAATGTTATGCCCAATATGTAATGAATACCATATGGACAATACAAACCCCATTCCATACACAGACATATGCCAAAACTAGTTCTTTCGAGTCTTCTGAAAAGAAATATATACCCGACCACGGTCGACTTTCTTCAACCTCATTGAATGAGGCAGATCCACTAGTGTATACCACACTTTTGTAAATGTTTTCCCATAAAGGGTGAGCTACGCCCAGTAGAGAGACTCCTACAGAGGCTATTACCCCCCTAAATGTACATGCAATGTTCACTTGGACACATTCACACACACACACACACACACACACACACACACAAATATATATATATATATATATATATATATATATATATATATATATATATATATATATATATATATATATATATACTCTATATATATATACTATATATATATATATATATATCAACATTCCAATAGAATGATGCAATTCTAATGGAATACTACATGTCATGCCATGAAATGAGATCAAACTCATCCAATGCATGAAAAATCTAAGTAATCACAGACTCTCATCACACAATGCGTAGCCAATATGTGATAACATCTATCGTCAATGAATTCATCAGCCAGTCACTTTGAAAAAAAAAAATCAAGTATTTAGAAATCAAAAACTTGTTAGATATTTCGCTACAGGATCATTTTATCAACAAAACATGTGTCTTTTGGGGTAGGCGAATTTTTTAGGTCTCACCACAGGCTTCACACGTCTTCCTACACTTTCATGGGCTTTCATCGTTAGACACATATGTATAACCAAAAATACCGGGGCTTTCACCCTAGGGGGTACTTGCTATCACGACACAGTTCTGCTCTGAGCAATGGAACTCTTTGAAATTTGTTCAATGGTATTCATTACTCTGACCACCAAGGAAGAAGGTGTTTGATGGCACCATGCACTTCTACCCATGAATCACGATGTCTCAATGCATATGCAATGCATTATGCCTTGCACCATCAAATTCCATGTCTCATATGTAATGAATGTCATATGGATAATAAATCATGTATCATGGATAGTTATGTCAAAAGCATGTAATTTCCAAACATTTCATCCAATTCCCAATGTATTAAAACATATATATCAACAAGAACAATTAAGCAAGTTATCACAAAATCAAGCAATAACACCTTAAAAAAAATCCACAATTTCAAACCTCACAAGTTGACCATAACAGACCACCAAAATAGGGCACAATTAGTCCCAAAACAGTTGTGAACCAGTCCTAGTTTAGGCCACCAACCGGTCATTAACAGACCACCAAAATAGTTCATGAAGTCAACATGAAATTTGTAGCAAAATCAGTCAAAAAATCCGGGCACAACAAATAAACGACCCAGCGTGAGTCATAGAAATGGACTATAACTTAGGGTACATGAAATTAAGGTTAGGTGATTAAAAAGACTACATCAAGTTCATTGATGCAGCTACAACTTACATAAAGGACCCGAGTCCAAAGTTCCTTAGTTTCCCACCTAAAAATCAGTCCTAAAATCTAGCCAATGTGTAGGATCAAAATGAGAGACATTCTAGTATTCGAGAAATTCAACCAAACAGCCCCTTAGGGCAAAGACAAAACCCCACAACCCTTTTGGTGGAAAATAAACCAAATTAGGAAGAATCCCTACCTCTTAGAGTGTAGCCCTTGTTGAATATACAGACTTTACTTCTTGGTCTGATGAGTTCTTAGGTCAGACCTTGATTTCCCTTTCCTTTTTTTTTTTCTTATCTCTTTTTTTCTTTCCTTTCCTTTTTGTTGCTCCCCTCCTCTACGAATTGATTTGCCTCCCCTTTTATAGATTTCTCCTATTGACATGCATCATGTGTCACACATGCATTTGCCTTTGCATGCCTTGTGACACATGCTTGTCACGTGTCACTCACATGGCTTGCCATGTGTCCTGTTTCACGATTACTTACTCAGCAAATGTGAAATTCTAACTATCTCGGAATTTAATAAAATTCGCTTGGATAACTAGATTTCACGAAACGAATTCAATGGTGAAGTCCGTTTCATCATCCGATATCTAGAAAAATTCTAGATTTTCAACCTATATTGTAGAGGCAAGTTCATCGTGTTTGCCCTTTTTTTTTTTGGAAAAGTTCAAATTTACCCAGATTTTACAAATGTCCTCTATACTTGTTATTAGAACTGTAGGCCTCAATTAGCATGGCAAAGGGAAGGGTGATACGTGGTGCTGAGGGCATGCATCTGACTTGTGCATCCATTTCCATAACCATTTTAGAAAGGTGACACCGTTTAATTTGGGATAGAACCTCCTGAACCCCCATAGTCTCAGCCACATTCTCAAGTAATTGCATGTGAAGAAGAGTGCCATGCGCAGAGAGAAAAGCTCATGAGGAATCACCTATGACCCATCGACCCAGTAAGGTTTATCTGAAGCAGTTTGCATCGAAGCATTGAACTTAAACCAATCAAGACTTGGTTTAACCCACATCATCACTAGAGTGGAAAACTGGCTTCTGCTAGAAGATAATAGAGGACCTACAGGCTTATCTTCCTACCATTGTTTGAGTGACTTACTCATAACATCAAGGATTTTACATGGTGACCATCGGCTATTCCTCCAGACCATAATGTTCCGGTGAGTCCATAACGACCAGCATAACATCACCGCTAATGAGACTTCCTGCTAGGAGCAAGAGCTCATAACTTCACTAAACCATACCATAATCGATTCATACAAGCCATGTGAAGGGAGAGGGGTTAAAATCCAACACGACATAGGTAAGGAACATTGAAACAATAGATGCTTCGGGACTCCCTATTTGCAACACACAAAGGGAAGATTGGAGAGATTGGAAGCATGTGAGACCTGAGCTTGTCAGCGGTGGGAATAATTCCATCTAAGGTTCTCCACATAAAAATACAAACCTTTGGCAGAATACGTAAATTCCAGAATCTCGGCCAAAGAGGAAAGCTGTCAGACATCATGTGTAGTGCCCACTATCAACAATCTGCCTATAACTGAGTAAGATATTAAGGATCAACTCCTTGTCCCTTTGGTTGAATATGTCTCAAATCAAATCCATGTCCCATGGAAGAGAACCTGGAATCATTAAAGCCTTGACCCGGGCATTTTTCAAAGTGCACCCGAGAGACTCTTGATGATCTTGGGATCTGTTTGGGCTTCTTGGGGTCTTGCTTTACCATAATCTTTAGGCCATCTCAACACATCAATCTACCATGCTTTCGTGGGGTCCTGGTAGTGAAATCTTATCTTTAGGTGTAGCATGGGTAGTAGTATCCCATAGAATTCAAAAAAACGTGGAGTTAGGATAATAGCTTGATTAGTAAATCTTTGCTGAGGAGGTTTAGTCATCATCTTCTAACCTTGTTTACATAAAGGGCAGGTTAAACTCATGCAACCTACGAAATCTAGCCCTCCACAACTTGGGAATACATAATCGACCCTATCTTGCCTAATGAATACCACACCCTCCATTGGAATTTCCACCTAACCAAAATGAGTTGAGCATCAACTCTATATCATGGCACACACCTTAAGGGAGGAGTAACACTGACATAATGTAATTCGACCCGATAATACGGACTATAGTTTTTAAAAGAATTTCTTCCCCACTTGAGTGAGTTTCTTAGTGTTCCAATTATGCAGTCTCTTCTACACACATTCCTTTCGTTGTAAACGCTCTCATTTACTCCGACCTATCTTAGGGTGTTGAGAATGATTCAAAGTTGGTTTTTAATAGTTTCTATTAATTGGAAATGCTTTGTTTTATTTATTTATTTAATTGTGAGTGGGAGGTCGAGGTTCATTTGAGATTTTATTTATTTTTTAGCTATGTGATAAATATGGAGAGTTAGTTTTGAATGGGATAATTAATGGATTTTATTTATTTCTTGAAATTTTGACAATGGTATCGAACCCCGGGTTCTTGAGAAGTGCAGTAGAGTGATTTTGATGTATGAAATAATTTTACGCTCCTAACCCTACTCTTACAATGAGAAAAATTATCACATATATGGGCTATCAAAAGGAAATGAAGGCAAATCTAAAAGGTATGAGTTCGTGGGAGGTTGTGAAATGATGCGTCGTGCTCTTCCATCGTCGACACTATCACGGTGAGAAAAGCATGAAGAAGATTTGAGCGAGAGAAACTTTGTTCTGAATTAATTGGTGAGAAGTACACTAAGAAGATTTTTTAGAGAGAAGTGCTCTAAAACCCAATGAAGGTTGATGAGAGAGTGCATCAACAAGATGGTGAGACGTGCATCATGAGGTGGAGAGAAGTGCTTCACAAATTTGAAAAGATGGAGAGATGTGCTCCATGAAAAAAAAAAAAAAAAAATTCTGCAACTTTGAATCAAGGGGGAATGTTGGAGAATGATTCAAAGTTGGTTTTTTTAATAGTTTCTATTAATTAGGAAATGCTTTGTTTTATTTATTTATTTAATTGTGAGTGGGAGAGTCCAAGGTTGTTTGAGATTTTATTTATTTTTTAGCTATGTGATAAATATGGAGAGTTAGTTTTGAATGGGATAATTAATGGATTTTATTTATTTTAATTTTGATTTATCTCTTGTAGCCTATTTAAAGGCATTTGCATTTAATAAAAATAGAGAGAAGGGTGTTACGTGAGTAGTGCAAAATCATTTTTCTCTCTCTTCTTGAAATTTCCCAACAAAGGGATACCCAAATATTGACAATTATTTGATGTCCCTCAAACTCCCAATATTGAGCAAATTAAACCTTGTCGAGAAGAAACCACATTGCGGCTAAAAGAGATTGAAGACTTATGAAAATTAACTCTCTACCCAATCAAAAGGGTTTGTTTCATAGTTATGGTTTCAACTTTATTAGCTTTGAAATATATAAAACAATTGTCATCAAAGAACAAATGAGTGATTAGAGAAGCTCCACAGGCAATTTTACACCCATGGTTTGGCCAGACTGCCCGAATACATGCGACGTACCGACACGGATAAAGAACAAGTAAGGAGACAATGGGTCCCCACGGCGTGACACCTTCTTCTAAGTGGATCTAGCTCATAACCGACTTATGGAAGTGTAAAATAGCGTATTAATATGCACCATTATGAGTTTAACCCAATGTGCGTGAAAGCCTATCTTGAGCATTACTTTCTCTAAAATCCATTCCACCCTGTCATATGCCTTTGCCATATGTACCTTTAATGCCGCATATCCCTTATTTCCTTATGTCTTTCATTTCAAGTAGTGCAGAATGTCATGTAATAGGAATATTTTGTTGATCTAAAGTAATAAAGCTCCCAATTATGTAGAACTGACTTATGGCATAAATTTCCAGAGTTTATTCATCATTGCTTTCGCCACTATTTTATAAAGCACATTACAAAAGGAGATTGGCCTCAAGTCCCCCATACATTCAAAAAATTTCTACTTTGGAATAAAGACTAAATGAGTGTTATTGTTTATCTCAGAGCCTTTGTGCTACTAGAGATTATTGAACAAGAACATGCCTAATGACTGACATGCAAGCGATTGGAAGAACTCGAATTATTGCCTGTCAAACCTCGTGACTTAATGAATAAATAGAAAACAACGCTTCTTTGATCTGACTCAGAAAGTCTTAGAAATAAAACAATACTTGGTGTATCAATCATAAGTATTCTTTGCATTAAGCAGTGTGTCCTTTAGCCATCAGTATGCAATTTAGAAAATACTCCAAAATAACATCTTGAAAACCACTATCTTGATCTCTCTACAGCCCATTCTCATCTTTTAGCCTTAGAATCTCATTAGCTTTCCGCTTGGTCGAAGCCATTGAGTGAAAATATTTGGTATTCTGAGTCAGCCACCACGAGCTAGAATTATTTCGGCGTTGTTTCTGAACACTTCTTGTTGGTTAAATCAAACGATACCTAGTTTTTGCATTGGTAAATTCTTCGAACTCAATTATCTTTCTTACCGCTATAGTATTTGTAAGTGTTGTGAGAACGAAACTAATTTTTAAGAATCCACTGTGACGATCCTCCCAATTCAGAATTGCATGACCCTGATCCTTGATCAGCTATATATTGAATTAGTTTCTATTTGAATTACACTTTACTAATTTGGACCACCTCCCCAGAACCATCCTCATGAAGCCATGAATTTTCAAACCAGGGCCTGTTTGGAACCATTGCTCAGCACCACTGATTGGAGAACGTCAATTAGAAGCCTTCATCAGACATGGGGTTTGTGACAAACCCGTTAGATGATGCTCGTCTTCTTGCACTTGGCACAATCCATGTGCTAAACATCCACGGATAAAGTAGAAGGTTATGAGTCTTTCATACTCGAATCTCCATCCATATCCATTCCAATATCTAGTTTCTTTAACACTCAATGCCCGTTTTAACGATTTGAGACCTCCGTCACTTAACATTGGATAAAGGAATGAGTTACGCAGCTTTCGATAAGGTAATGCCTTCGATTATCTAAACACACCCACATAATTGTCGTTTTCTGTAAATCTGCGGCCGAATCAGTTCTGCTTTTTATCAAAGGTCGATTTCGCCACTTTTTAAAAACGTAAGGTTATATTTTGGATCAACGGTTGATTTTAAATTTGAAGTTTGGTCAATAGTTTCCGTTGATTTCAATGTAAATATGATAATCAGCGATCGGGTGAACCAAAATCAAATCAGTGGTTGAATTAAATCACGATTATTTTTGACAATCTAATGACTATTTTGACTCAAAAAATTCTATAAATACCCACTAGGTATAAATTTCTTCTGAAACTCTTCTGCATCATCGAGCTCTGTTGACTCTCCAAATTATTTTTCTTGTGATTGTATCTCATTATTTTGAGATCTTGGTTTTAAATGTCTTCAATAAGATAGGATCTTAATTAAATAGACATTATATTGAATGTGTAGTCTTCATTTGGTTTAGTATTGTTGTAACACCAGATTTGTATGGAGGTATAAGTTGGGAAAATATGTGAGTAGAATTTGTATGGGTATAAGTTACGGAAAATGTGGGGGTGCCTGGTTGTAGTGAAAACAATAATGACATGAAAGAAAGAGGTATAATTGGAAATGAGAAAATAGTGTAATGTTGTAGAAAGAGGTACTGTGACAAATCATAATAGGTATAATTAATTTAATAATATAGAAAAGAGGTATAAATTAGGAAATAAAATAGGTATAATAATGACACAGAAAAGAGTATAATGACAAATCATAATAGGTATCAAATTAATTTAATGACCTTAGAAGAGGTATAATGACAAATCATAATAGGTATAAATTAATGAAAGAGGGGTAAAAAGGTAACTCCCTAATAGATACCTCAGGTATAAATTGGAGTAAGAGAAGGAAATCCTTTCTATTCTTCTTTGAGTTTATATACGGTGAAAGTATAGATCTCAGAGGGGCGTGCGGCTTTGGGATCTAGGTTTTGAAGAATAAATTTCTAGGTAAGATCTTAGATCATTTTATTTTTTCTAGATTTCTTTGATGTAGATTCTTTAATCTTCTTTAGGTTTAGATCAACCGAAGTTAGATTACACTTCGTTCTTTGAAATGAAATAAAATAAGAATTGGTGATGTCGTCTTTGGTGCTTAGGTGTAGAATGAAAGTGAAAGAAAAAAAAAAAAACATAGGTGGGGTGTAGAGATGAGCAGTAGTATAATAGCGGGAGTAGATTGAAAGTCAAGTGATATATTTGCATGATTTTGATATTGGTATAAGTAAAAGACAAAGGGAATGTAGTGGTAAAAACCAAAAGTCCTTGTTGTAAGAATAAGTCTTGAAAACTTGGGTATAAGAAATCTGGAAATTTGATTCATGTGGTTCTTGAAAAAAAAAAGAATAATGTTAGATATTAAAGATTTATTTTACAGAAAAGGAAAAACAAATATTTAATTATAATTTTGAAAGAAAATAATATAGTGATAAACAAATAAGATAAATTTGAAAGAACATTTTACATAAATATATGTATTTGATAAATATTTAAAGATATATGTATTTTGGAAAGTAAATATTTTATTAGGAAGACCAAATTAGGAAGTTTTAAGAATACATAAGTAATGATGATAGTTTCTTCCTTATTATTTTAGGAGAAATATTTCATTAAGGTGAAATTCTTCGGATTAGCTATTTCAAAGCTTTTGATGTACTCTTGGAGTAGTTCTAATACGGCTTTTCAAAAATTATTATTTTATATATATATGTACTTTTTTGTAGGGATATTAATGCGATTTTGAAAGAAAGGAAGAGAATTGTTTGTTTTTACTCATTTGAGGATGAAAATTGTTTTAAGCTGAATTATATATAATCTTGTAGTTTATGAAAGCTTTACTTGTTTATTTATTCGAATTAATCTTCTTGGATCGAAAGTAATTTTACAGTTACTTTTGAGATTATTTTGTTCTGAGAAAGAAAATGTGGAATATGATGTTTTGTAATTTGAACTTTTGAATGAAATGTTGAATGCAGTTAGTTCGTACAATCAGCGGAATAATAGTTGACAAATGATAGACATATGTAAGGATGTCATGCGATTGACCTTTACATTTCTTGGTGGGAATGTAATTGGTTCCCATTTCTAGGGGTTTGATTAGAGGTTACTAATTCCAATGGTATTTTGATTAGTAGCTTACAGGGATGATTGCATTATTTTAGCGAAATTACATAGCTGAGGCGCCATTTGATGTTGATGACGAGAGAAAAATATTTGAAATGTATTTGATTTTGGATTTGATATGAAAGTGTTTGAATCGAAATTTGATATGAAATTGTTTGGATCACATTTGATAACCAAGCAGGTTGAAATGGATGTAGAATGTTTTGAAGTATAATATTTTGTTAATGTTCGACTTATTTTTTGAATCAAAGTTTTGATGAAAAACATCTCCTATTGTTATATGATTGAAAACTTTTTTGATCCATGAAGCGTATTAGTATTTATTGATGACTGCTCACTCCCACGTCTCGTTGACATATTTTCAGAAATTGCTTTTAGTTTCAGCGAGGAGTGGCTGGGAGTTGGGGTCGTCATCATTAGGATTTGATTAGAACTTTATGTTGGATCATGTGTTGAACTAATAGTTCTTGTTTATGTGAAATGTTAGGTTTTGAAAGTCAGTCTTACTTGGATGGATAGTTTACTTTTTATATTAGTACAAGTTGGATTTGAGATCCTCAAATATTGTTATAATCTAAAACGACTTTATATATGACAGCCATAGTGTAGTTTGGATATTTAGAAGTAATTTTTATCGGTATGAAATTTTGAATTTGGAGAATTTATGAATTTAGAAGGTTGCGCATTTACTCTGAATATGTGTTTGGTAATTGGACAAAAATCCAGTTACAAGAAAGGTTAGTGTCGTTTCACACTTCAAACCTTGCCCGAATTTGAGGCTTGAGGGTGTGGTGGCTTGATCATGTGTCCACAAGGTGGGTTTGGGCGTGACAATTGTAATGTCGATGAAATTATAGTGAATATCATCTTGATAAGTGTACATTTGCTTATTTATGTTTTTATAGTTTAACAAAGTATTTTGAGAATTTCCAATTATTTTTGTTAATTTTCTTCTTCACCAGGTATTTTGTCAAAATATCCACCTATATTTACAATATATCCTGTAAAATCCAAGTCCCGATATATCTGTGATTACCGATATTTTGATGCTTGCTTAAGTGAGGACTGTCAACACATCCACTTCATGGTAGAATTGGAAAAGAAATCAACCCACTCCGACAAATATAATCTTAAAGTACATACCATCAATCTGAATATGTTTTATCCATGTGTTGGAAAACCTCATGAACCCTTCTCTATCCGCACTGGTATGATATTGTTCACTTTTGTCCTAAGCCCTCATGGTTTTGTTTTTGAGCTTTTCCCCCTAAAAAGCTTCTTATCAATTGGATGTTGTCCATGCTTATATATTCATAAGCCTTCCCATTTCTAACCGATGTAGGACTTTGGCACACACCCAAAAATCCTCCCCTCGAACAAAATTCCACTGAGCCTCCTCTCAAACTAGGATTTCCTTGTCTTTCATTACATTTGGGCACACGCCTTACGTGAAGCACTACTGGAAGTGGGGGCTCGCCCCTCATTTGTGTTCGGCACCCGCTGTGATTCGACTCGAACCGTCTTTGATCGTCTGACTTGTTGGAAAGCCTCATGGACCATTCCTATCCACCTTTGGTGTGTGTGTCACTTTAGGCCCTAAGCCCTCATGGTTTTTGTTTTCGGCTTTCCCCCGAAACTCCTCGTACCAATTGAATGTTTTCCATGCTTATGTGCCTTAAGCTACTCTTCTGCTCCAATGTGGGACTTTGGAAATCACACCCATCATGGTTGATGGAGTTCGGCTACGTGCCCATAATGGTTCATCATCCAAAATCAACGAGAAAAGTGTCATGGAGTCATGACTTAGGGAAAATGAAAAAAAATTATTTGCAAAAAGCGAAAAGCAAGAGTCCGTTAAATTGAAAAAATTAAAATATTATTTGTAAAAAGTTAATTGATAAAGTTTTAAGAATTAATAGACTTTGTAAAAAAATTATTTTAAAATAATTTTAAGTGCTATAAAATTATTATTCGATTTTATATAAAACATTTTTACATATTTTCTATTATTTTTAATTATGTTTAAGTTTGTGGTAAAAAATAGACAACTGGCTAAACCACATTCATTTCGATTCTATTTGAGACTTTAAAATATAACTCAATCCCACTTAAAAAGTTAGGCCAAATGAGTTGGCTCATCAGTTCAAATATGAACATCTTATCCATGATTGATGGGTTGAGTTCTAAATCTGATTTACCAAGTCCACTAATGCTTTGAAGTTTGAAGTACATAGCAATAGCAATGGGTTATCTTCTATCCATGATTGATGGTTGAGTTCATGTACCCATGATGAAGTTTGTACAAAACTATAAGTGGAAGCATACCTCCTTCAGTATTCTGGGAAAAAAAAAAAATGACCCTTAAACAACATCATATTACCACTAGCCACTCTGTGCCGAAAGCAGAAACAAAATGATATACATCGGAGGACAGCCTTGAAAACTTCTTGATGGCGTGAATCATATTAGAATTTGTAGTGTGATTTTCATATTTTTATGTAACCTAAATGCTAGATTCACACCCGTATTCTTAAAGATTACATTAATCTCTCATATGTTGATGTTTTGCAAGCATTGAAAGAAAATCAAGCAAAGAAAAAGGGCAAAAATCTAAGCAAGAAGAACCACTTATTGCTTGAATCACTAGTTAACCACGAAGAAGAATTGCTGTGGTGCGGCAATGACGATTCCCAGGTGAAGAGCCGCTAATCTGGCCCAAGGTGCGAGATAGAAGTTTCGGGTTCACGAGGCGAAGTAGCGACATTCGCCGTTGTGAGTAAAGCCTCGCTCGGCGAAGAAGAACCCGAACAAATTTCAGAGCGATCTCTGGTTCGTTCCAGCAAAGACTTCATGTTTTATTCAATTGTTATATGCTAGGTGGTGAAGTTGAGACTATGGCTGAAGGTTTCAGTGAGTGAGTATACCGGACTTAATTTTCATTCCCTAATATCTTCACGATTGATAGAAATTAACTTCAATAAAGAAGTCCTAGAAAATTAGGAATGTCTAGATGGATTTATTAGGAGGTTGTCATTTAACAGTATGTGATGATCGTATGGACCAGAGGTGCTCGATGCGAAGAGCATAACTAGAAATTTCATTGCATGGGCGAGTGACAGTAGAATTTCCCGAGGTGGTTGCCTTGAAACAGTATCACACTATTTGACTAGATGGGCCAGGGGAGAATAGGATTAGGTGTGAGAGGTGTGGGGAGACTGAAAGAGTGAACCTAAATGCGAGTTCCTTGTGGTGCCACGCGAAATTGCTTTCATAATCGACCTTAATGAATATAAGCCATGGTACCTTTGAAGAAACAACCAACCTAGTGTTATTCTCAGGTTTTCTTATAATTTAAATCAGATCATTTGCTAATCTTGAGAATCAATTTTTATAGTTTAATTTATTTTTATTTTCAGTTATTGCAATCGATCATTTGTTATTTGAAATAGTAAAGCTATCAGTAGCTGAGAGTACTTAATCTTCACTTAAGCCGTTTCTTTCTGTGGGTTCGACATTTACGGTTTTAAATTTGAAAGCAGTTGTATTACTATGGCTATGCATGTGGGTTTAGGTTGCTTTTACGATTTTATATAACACACAAACAACGAAACAAGTTTTTGTAATTAACATTGTGAGGAGCTAGTGTATAGTGGAATAGTTGATATTCGACAAAAGAGACATTGCAAATTTAGAAAATCTTTTTTTTTTCAAGAATTTTATTCTATTTCTTTTTTTAGATTTATTTATGTTTTATTTTGTGTTAGACTTGTTTACTTTCACATTTTAGTCTTTGTTTTTCTTATTTGGTGCAATTTTATGCATGAATATCCAACTCACAGGAGTTATTGCCATTTTATCTTGAAATAGAAGAACATTGTTTTAAAAGCCCAAGAAGGTTAAAGTCATGTGTGAGATGGAAGATCAAAACGGTGACAAGTTCGAGTGAGGTCACTGGACGAAATGAAACACAGAATTGACAGGCCGGTGGCGTATTGGAGATATGATGAATGAAGATTACTCAGGAATTCGACATTAGCCCATAGATGCTATCAACTTTGAGCTAAAACCTGTATTAATTTCTATGGTCCAACATCAGCAATTTGGGGGAAGCTCGTTTGAAGTTCTAAATGGACACTTGTCAAATTTTCTGCAATTATGTGGTACTATCAAGATAAATGGAGTAGACCATAACGTGATTAAACTGAAGCTCTTTCATTTCTCTCTAAGGGAAAAGGTAAGAAATTGGTTCAATAATTTGATGTCAGGTTCAATAGATACTTAGGGAGCTCTAGTGGAAGTTTTCTTGATGACCTTTTTTCCACCATAGTTGACTTCGCAATTTAGAGCGGCAATCACACAATTTCGACAAGGAAATCAAGAAATACTTTATGACGCATGGGATAGATTTAAAGAATTGTTGAGAAAATGCCCACAAATAGGTGGAAGAGCTGAAAGGCCAAGTTAAAATATTCTATAATGGTCTTAACTATTCGACTAGGGCATTAGTGGATGCGGCTTGTGGAGGCTTGATCACAATGAAACAGCGCTAAATGATAGTTCTCAAGAATTTAAAGAACAATTACCAACATCCTTTTGAGAGAGGTGATGGAAGAAAACAATGGGGAATTCATGAAGTAGACAAAATATCATCTTTGGTGGCGAAGTTTGAAGCTTTGATGACTAGGTTAAATCAACAAGCTCCAAAGGAACCTACCCTTGGGGAGATTGCATACATGCAAGCACATGGTGCTCTTATGGAAACTACTCCACTTCAAATTGAAGATGCAAATTATGTAAACAATAGGAGTTATACATTTCGCCCCAACAACAACTTGCCTTCTCACTATCATTCAGGGTTGAGAAATCATGAAAATTTGTCATACGAAAATCAAGCAATAGTTCTTCATGATCCCCATCAACTAAGCACCACTATGGCACCCTCGGGATTCCAAAATCAAGGAGCTTCGAGCTCAAATTATCAAGGGAATGCAAGGCAGCCTAGGTTCAATGAGTTGTTATTAGTGATAAATGATTTGAAAAGGAGCAATGAGGCACAACTTACTCAGCTAGAAAACAATCAAGCCACCTATGGAATGAATATGAAAGGCTTAAAAAGTATTTAAGCAACCATGGGGACTTGTATGAAAAATCTGGAGCATAATCAAGCGAATATAGGGACA
Source organism: Tetrastigma voinierianum (assembly GCA_016808115.1). NCBI lineage: Eukaryota > Viridiplantae > Streptophyta > Magnoliopsida > Vitales > Vitaceae > Tetrastigma > Tetrastigma voinierianum. The sequence continues at coordinate 112,548 of JAEQBH010000351.1, forward strand.
TGTATGAAGAATATGGAAACAAATCAGCCAATTGGGAGCATCTCCGAAAATGTTCCGTATGGGACACCGCACAATCTCTGAGAGAAAAACCCTCCAAAATCCTTTCTGTGTGATATATAGAAAAACCCGAAGCAATGCATGGTTGTGACATTGAGGAGTGGAAAAAAGCTTGATGAGCCCAAAAAGATCAAACATGATGAAAAGCAAGTGGATCAGAAAAATATGGAAGTTGAAGAAAAGATGGAAGCTGAAAATGATAAAAAAAAGGAGTCTAGTTGAACAAAAAATTAAAGAAGCAAAAATCAGATGAAGTTGTTTTGGGAAGAATGATGTTTCCTAATAACCCTCCCTTGTATACTCCACCCTTGCCTTTTCCCCAAAGATTTCGAAAAACCAAGCTAGATGAGCAATTTGCTAAGTTTCTAAACATGTTTAAGAAACTCGAGATAAACATTCTGTTTGCTGAAGCTTTGGCTCAAATGCCTAATTATGTAAAATTTATGAAGGAGATAATGAGCAACAAAAAAGTCGAGGTATCGTGATGCTGAATTTTATTTGAAAATTGCAATGCAATCATTCAAAAGATGCTCCTCGAAAAACTTAAAGATTCGAGTAGTTTCACTATTCCTTGCATCATTGGGGAGCATACATTTAGCAAGGTACTTTGTGATCTTTGGGCAAGCATAAATTTGATGTCATTCTTAATGGCTAAAAAGATGAATTTGGGGGAAATTACACCTACAACTCTATAACTTTAAATGGCAAGATAGTCAATGACTTCACCTAAAGGTATTATTGAACACACTCTCAAAGGTAGGCATTTTTCCTGTGGACTTCATGGTATTAGACATGGAGGAGGATGAAAAAGTACCTCTCATTCTAGGGAGACCTTTTCTAGCCACAAGTAGGGACCTTATTGATGTAGAAAGTGGAGAATTTACTCTAAGGGTTGGAGATGACAAGGTGCATTTAAGCATCTATAAAAACAACAAGCTTCAAAAGAAAGAGAATGAAGTATTCATGAGAAGCCATACCATGCAAGGAGGGAGAATATGAAAAGTTCCTAAAGAGGCACCCGTGAAAGCCTAAGTGCTACCTCACCGAATGAAGAACAATGGGGAAGAAAGTGGAATTCAAGCATAAATTCAAAAGTTAACCAAAATGAATGGTACCATTTGTGAGGAAGGTGGGTGTAATGAATTTATCAGTTGAGGGAATTGAAAAATTGACTAATGTGAAGAAAAAGAAGAAAAAGCAAAAGACATCTATCCTACCGAAGAATCTCATTCCTATATGTTTTGGCAACCATGATCAAGAATCACCATTCACGCCTGCGTGTGGACTTCAATGTCGCCACCATAAACAAGGTGTACAACTGGGTCGATGATGATAGTGATGCTCTTGCCAGGCAATGTTCCAATAAAGTGATTACCACATAATGATGCGAGCCCATACAAGAGGTAAGGGTGAATGGAAACAACACCTCTCCATGTCCGAGGTGACTACATTCCTTATGTCTTCCCTAAAACCTGTCCCAATGGCTTGGTACAATTTTATTTATTCAATCTTGAAGTCAAGCCTTCATATTTCAACAGTCACAAAAGGGACAAGACGATTCCTGGCCAGATAATCGTCTGTGACATAAAAAGACGGGGCTTGTCATTAAGAGGGGGATCATTGAATCCACCCAAGAGCGATGTATCGGAGCCCTCATTCATCCATCCCTCATCACCCACTATGTAGGCTAGCTAAAGTTCCAATGCTAGAACTAAGAGAAATCACCACATAGGCCTCGTTGCCGCTACCCAAGGCAAAGAATGGATCATCCGATGACATGGAGGACGATGAAGCAGGAAAAGGAGAGCCTGCAGAAGGAGCAGCAGGAGAGTAAGACGAAGAAGATTCCGAAGAAGACGACGAGATTGATGAGGCACCACGAGGCTATATGGATCCATGGCTACAGAGAGAGTTCACAAGACTCAACTGGGCTAGATACTTTTGCCATCGACAACAAAGCAGCAGCGTATAGAGTGGAGCATAATACCACCTACTTGCAAGCTTGATGTAGTACTACCACGGACCAACCTCTTCATCAACAACACTTCCACAACCTTCGCCTCATTTCAAGTTCCCACCATGGCCTCCAACTACATATGAGCTAGCGATAGCCCCCATCGATGAGCATATTGCCGACGAAGATCTTCCTGATGTTTGAAGGGAGTTTCTTTTTACTCCTATATTTTGCATTGCACTAAGGACAGTGCTAGTTTTAAGTTTGGGGGAATTTCTTTACTTGCATTACACCTGGAACAATTTTAGTTGTTTTCAGCTTATTTTAGATATTCTGTTTTGGATAATATTTAGTTTGTTTTTATGATGTTTTTGGATATTTTGGATATTTTGGTTTGTTTGAATATCATTTAGTTGGTTTATACTATTTTGGTGTGTTTGATCATTTTTAGCATATTTTGTTTTTTTAGTTTATTTAAAGTCATAGTTAGTTTTTTTTTTTTTATGCATTATGGATGATCACCACTTGTGGTTTATTTGTTGGTCGATATTTGACTTTACTGGTGATATTTCTTTTTTTTCTTAATTGTTGAGGTTTAGTGCCTCACCATTGAGTGATTCATCCAAATGCCTTAATGCATAGCAGTTTTGAAAAATTTTGGAAAATTTCAAAAAGTGTTGTTTTGTTTTTGTGGGTTTATAATGGAGATACTTGGGAATTCTGTTTTTCCTCTACATATGAATAATGTGAGAGGTAGTTGTTTAAAAGTCAAATAGATGACCATGTAGCTATACACTTAATGTAGATCTTACACGACTAAGCACAAGTCTCATACACCCTTGTTGGCCAAGTAGACTTGGTTTAGAGAAAAATTAGAGGGATATCATCAATGTCTATATCTCATAAGACTTTAGAACTTGCTCAATTATCATTTAAGGCGAAATCTTAGACATCATATATTTTGGGAAATGATATAGGTCATCCTTGGAATTGGTGTAGCCTTTTTAGCCCACACGGATTTGCATTAGTTCATACTCACCCAATTTGATCCATGATAGCCATATTCTATCTTGAAAACCAAGAATGAACATTCATATCCCTTTGTTTTACCCTTAACATGTAGCTTATAGTGCACAAATCATCAGAATGACATGTAGTTCGGTGGGAAGTCTAAATGAAGTGGTTTTGATCATTACAGAATGTCAAGGAATGGGTGTTGAAAAGAGCAAGAAAAATAAAAGTAGCTAGAAAAAGTGCAAAGAAATGAAGAACTCAAAGGGGAGCAAATTTAACCTCGTAGCCTTCCTACCTCGAGCTACTAAGTCTGTAGGGTGTTTTAACACCTAGTACCCCAAGGCCAATTGGTCTAGGAGTTATTGACCTAAAACTCACTACATGGGGTTGAACATTGCTCTGCTCTGTACCTTGATGCTAAAAAAAAAAAGCAAAAAGTCTTGGTGATCTTGAAGAGAGATAGAAACAAATAAGTTTAGGGGTGAAGCGATATGAAAAGCACACTTATGTATTTGGGTTGAGTTTGAATGACTAAAATGGAAACATAGTAAAATTTTGGAGGATGAAACACGAGAATAAAAGGAGAATGTGCTTGAGTTTTTCGAGTAAAATCTGAACCTAAATGACTTATTTAACTACCCTCTCACCCAAGCCACACATTACAAGCTTGAAAATACCTATTGGATCCTAATAGTATGTAATGCCTACATTAGTGGAGAATGGTATGCCAAGAAAGCCTATGAAGTCTTAATCACTTTTCATTCATGAAAACTCCTTATAAGTGAGAGATCTTCCACCTCATGCATTCTCCTAATTTCATATAAGCTGCATTTGAATTAATGAGGGTAAGACTGCACACACTCACACTAGAACCTTGAGCTAGGTGCATTTAGCTTGTGGTCAGCTTGTTAGCTTTGAAGAACATTATCTTGAAACATTATTCATGTGTTGAAATGCATAATTCCTGAGGCAAAACATCACAAAGTATATATCTCCACAAACTCACGTTTTTTTTTTGTTTTTTTAAATGGAAAATGCGTCTCGTCGCTGAGGAAAGAAAATGTTAAGTCTGGGGGGTGTTTGATAGCCGTGAATCATAAGAGCGCTTTATAGCATGATTTTCATGTGTTTATGTAACCTAAATGCTATATTCACACCCTATTTTAAAAGATTTTGGCACTAATCCCTAATAGGTTGATGTTTTGTAGGCATTGAAAGAAAATCAAGCAAAGAAAAAGGGCAAAAATCTAAGCAAGAAGAACCACATGTTACCTGAAGCATTGGTTTGTTGCGATAAAGGAGAATGTTCGCTGAGGCGAAGGAGTTTGCCAAGGCGAAGAGAGAGCTTCACTACTACAAAGCTAAAGATTGCAAGATAGAATTTTTATGTTCGTCAAGGTGAAGGCCAACCTTTGCCGCTGCGAAGCAAAAGCCTCGCTACAACGAAGAAGCGGACAAAGTTCAAAAGCAGTCTCTGGTTCGCCGCTACGAAGCAACCCTTCACCATAACGAAGAGGTTCGCCAAGGCAAAGCTTTCCTTCGCTAAGGCGAATGAAGAAAATACAGAAAGAAGACACATGTCTTCGCCAAGGCGAAGGACCTTTCGCCTCAGTGAAGAAGATCCTGCTAGGACAAGGATACGTCCATTTTTAGCCCAATCATTAACCCATTTTCCAAGGGTATAAATACAATACTTGTAATACATGATTAAAAAAAAGGACCCGAGGCTGAACGTTTCATTTTTTGTGGCTTCTCTCTCTAGGTTCAGATTTTGTGGTTTTTGAATTTGTTTTTTACCGAAAGGTAAGATCCAAATTTCGCTAGGGACTTTTGTAACCTCGGGAGCATAGTTTTGGAGGATTTTTATTTCATATTTGTTTTGTATTCCTAAACTCTTCTCTATCTTTAATCTTTCAAAGATTATGTTCGTTTAAACATACTTTAGTTTTAAGGTCATTTAGCGAGTAGCCAACTTTCCTCTGTAGGTCGGGTTGTCGATATCGTGTTCGTTTATATGTTTTCTTGAAATGATTTTGGTGAATATAATCTTTGTCGGTGTTTTGTGGATGTGCTATCTGAACTTCCATGTTTTTATTCAATTGTTGTATGCTAGGTGATGAGGTTGAGACCTAGAGCTCAAAGGGTTTCCAGAGTGACAGCTAGAAGTATACCCTTAGGACTTGATTTTCATTCCCTAATATCTTAGAATTGATAAAATCAAATTAAATTAATCAAATAAGTCTAGGAAATTAGGAATGTCTAATACTAGATGGATTTTATTATGAGGGACATCATTTAACCTTATGCGATGATCGTATGGACCAAGAGGTGATCGATTCGAAAGATAACCCAGAAATTCCATCACAGTGGACCGAGAGGTGACCAATAGAATTCTAAGGACTCGGCTCGCTCTGTAACAAGCATCGCTACTGTTCTGACCGCAGATGACCGAGAGGAGAATAGGGATTAGGTGTGAGAAATTTGAGGGGAGACTCGAATGAGTGAACCTCATACTAAGTTCCTTGGGTAAGCACGATAGTACTTTCACTTAATCAACACTTAATGAATATAAGTCATAATTGCACCAATGGAGACAACCGGCCCTAGTGTTATTCTCTAAGGTTTTTCTTATAATTCAATCCAATCATTTGCTGATCTTTAAGAATCAATTTTTAGTTTAATTTTTAGTTAATCATCAATCCCAATCATTGTTCCGCTCAAATAGTAAAGCTATCAAGTAGCCGGAGTACTTAATCCCCACTTAAGCCATTTCTTCCCTATGGGTTCGACATTTATGGTTTTAAATTTGAAAACCACTGTATTACTTGTGACCCGTGCAATTGCGAGTTTAGGTTGCTTTTACCAAATTTTTATATAACATGCAAACAACCGACCACTTACTATACCCAATTATGAACAACTTTCTTGCACTTGGACTCATCTCATAGGGCCCTTAAATTAACAATCGAGTAAATCTTTCACTGGCATTTAAGGGACTGAAAGTCCATTAGGGAAACAATCCCCAAGATCTGACCAAGTGAACTACCTCTCTGTGTTTCATAAGTTATTTCCTTCATTTCCATTAATATTGGGTATCATCCAATGGGTTCCAATTGGAGGTTTAGCTCAAACAAAAAGAAATCCCTAAGGCATCAAACACACTTGTCATTCTCCAAAATCATGGGCTTTGCCATCTTGAATAGCAAAAGGAAACTCATTGAGTTTGGTTTTTTCTTTTTCAAAGCCATAAGAAGGTTCAATGTAGTAAAAATATTGATCATATTTTTAAATCATGTGCTTTTTGTGCAAGGAATTTGAGATCGTATTAAGTATAATTGTCTCACTCCTCCTTTTTTTTAAGGTAATTTCCTTTCTTGGCAGTTTGAATTGGTTTATAAAAACTCTAAATCCAATTTTAAACTCTTCCAACATCCTATGGAAAAAATTTCCATTATCATTTAGAATATTTGGACACATAGATATCAAGTCGTGTTTAGAAAATTCAAACCTAATCCTTCTATTATCGAAGGCTATCATAACTTTTGAAAATCTTCATGAGTTTATAGGTGACTTTATCTAACAACAAACGATGTGATGTTCCTCGAAGTTGAAAAGGGGATCATGGATTCTTCCTGATCAATAAATACTTAAATTAAATTTCGGCGGTTCAAGGATTAACAGTATAAGTGCTTTATGATGGGTTATTAGGGACTCAATGATCTATTAAGATGGAAGGAAGCATACATTTAGTAATGTTTCGAGAAGCTACCAATGTAATGTGTGGCTTTGAGACATGGTGTTGTATCTGCAAAATACAATGGTTTTTCAAACTTGGATATTGAAGAGGACTCCAAAGTACCTAGTTCAATTATTCTCTCGATGGAAGATATATGAAACTTTCTCAGACCTAAATATTTATAATCATACATATTTATATGGAAGAAAATAGAACAACGGATTTTAATAAGAAATGTATTTGCAATAATGATTCAAATAATTTGTGGTCATAATTTCCAGATATTTTAGAAATTTTTCCTTTGAAGATTATTAGGATCATCGCTTAAACATTTTTGTAGGTTTCCTTATACGTAGTCTTTTCATACCAAAAAGCCATAAGAAATTTGTCTTTGATTTCTATCTTTAAAGTTGTATTTGGTTCATAAAAAGTACTAAGAAAAAGAAATATATATATATATATATATATATATTTTATTTGATTGTCTAATGTTGAAAATATTTTTTGAAAAAAATTATATAAAATAAAACTATTTATTATATATATTTCAAATTATGTAATCTTTATATTGATGAACTAAAATAAACAAATAAGTTTAAGGTAGCAAATAACAATAATAATAATAATAATATATTAGGTTGAACTTTTTATTTTTTCTTTTTTTCCTACATTTTCTTAAGTATGTCTTAAGTATTTGAAGTGTATAAACATGCAAAGGATCTCTGTATGAGTTTTATGAGTTGTATAGTGGTATGTTCATATGGGATTACAAATCCTAGGATAATTTTAGGTTCCGTTTGGGACCCGAAAGTACTAAGATAAGAAAGAGTTATTAAGAAAATAATAATAATATTATTATTATATTAGATTGAATTTTTTTATTTTTTCTTTCTTTCTACATTTTCTTAAGTATTTGAAGTATAAACATGCAAAGTGATTTCCAGGCATGTTTTAAGGAGTTGTATATGGTATGTTCATATAATTACAAATCTTAGGATACTTTAGGCTCTGCTAGAGACCCAAAGTATTAAGAAAAGGAAAAAATGCATGTTGAAGCTCAACGAATGATGTGTCACCTCACCTTTTTTTCTTCGCCAACGACTTCTAAGAAAAGATGATTAGATGGTCATAGCTCAAGTCCAAGAAGGGATATCCCAAATAACTTTTTTTAAACACAAGAATTCCCAAAATAATGCAAATGTCAAAACAACGTCCAAACTAAATAGATACACATCATAGAAAGCTGTGAAGGATGACGTGTCCAACCAAAATTTTAACTTAAATCTAAACCAGTGACTAACCACAATTTTTTAAATATTTAAAACCGTAGTCACCAATTACACAGATGTGGCAACAAATGCACCACTCAAGCATTATTTTAACGCATGTATTATTTTGGAATTTAAAAAAAAAAAAAATTTATTTTGGGACAAAGCTCTAAGTTCAACTCAGCCATTAAGAAGATTCCTCCAAGACCTCCCAGAAGCTTCTCACCCTGAAATCAAACATCTATTTAATTTAATCCCAAATATCAGGCAATAAATCAAGCAAAATATGACCCCTCAAGCATTTCCGTATATATCCAGCTCAAGATTGAAATGTGGGAGAAGCAACATCCACTAGTTCAAAGAAACATGCACCATAGCCCCCTACATGTCTGTCTACAGGCCAATACTTACCACATTCACAACATTGGCCAAAACTAAAGAACATCTAATTGATTTGTTTGAATGAGTCTTAAACTCTTGGATACATTACTAGCATTATTATTTATTGGTTCATTGAGGATCTTTACATGCACATGTTCCAGTCAACACCCAAAAAATGATGTCCGCAAAAACTTCTCAAATGCTACAAAAAAAGTGACCAAATTAAATCTCCCAAACACAGAAAAATATAGAAAAAGTGTGTTTTAAAAGAGAGTACAACTCAATCAAGCACAGCTCTTATTCTCTGAAATAATTGAAAAAGATATTAAAAAGAAGGCCAAAAACAATTCTGAAACCCACCAAATGTTTGTCTTGAAACTACAGGGAAAAAAGATGATCCTGAAAAATTTTCGACTTTCTTGACAATCAAACAGAAGATAAGCAAAAACAAACACAATCCCATGCAAAGGTTCACAAGGGGTAACCGAAAATCCAAATTGACAATCAAAGAACAAGAAAAAGAAATTAAAGATCAGAAATACCCCCTCAGATCACTAAAAATTCATGGATTTGTTCGGACAGCAAGAAAACAACCGTGGACTCCTACTAAGCAAAAGAAAATCACAAGAAATAATAACAAACCCAGAGATAAATGAAGTGCTATAAAACAAAAGCCCGGAGCAGAATAAACAAAAATGAAAATATATCAAGGGGCCGAATAGATAAAATGGTCGTGGCTTCGATGAGAAATCAGAAATTACCTTAGTCCTCGGCAAGAAGACAATGGGTTATTGAAAAGGGCAGTCGTACTCCGTAGCTGTCCGGATTGATGAGATGAAACGACTCCGACTCACAACCCGCTGAATCACCTGACCACAACTCGGAGTTGAAGGAGGAGAGAGGGTTTGGTGTACAACCAGACGTCGCCGCCGGCGGTGGCCGAAGATGGTCTTGGAGGTGGAGAGGCGTTTATTTGTGGTGGCAATGGAAGAAACGGTGGTGGTTTGGAACGACACGACGGAGAACGTCGATTCTTGGTTATGGTTTCTTGATGGCTAAGGTAGGGTTTGGAACAAAAAGAAGGAATTAAAGAATCGGTTGGGATTGAAGAACAAGAAAATGAATTCGTTGAGAGAGAGCTTCAGCGTTGAATTTCTCTCTTCCTTTTTCTTTTAAATTTGAAGTCGTTGCCTGGAAAAGATGAGGCCTGGCGTGGCATTTAGGTTGACACCTGTAATCAAGAAAGTTCTAGACACTTTTGAAGCAATGTTTTAAAATTTTGAAGCAAAGTTCTAGACACATGTACCAATGGACTCGTTTAACCGATATAGACAATGATGAATAAATATATAATTTACATTTTATTTAAATTAAAATATTTTAAAATATATAATTAATAATATTTAAGATATTATTTATTTCATTTTATATAAATAAATTAATATTTTAAAATTAATTATGAAAAATGTATATAATATTAAATATAAAAAAATAATTAAAATGGAAGAAAACTTATTTATACAAATATATATTAACTAATACTATGTATAATATATTTTGTTGTTTAAACAATTGAAATGGTGGTTCGTGGCGAGCACCCAGACTGGTAACACTTTGATCGTACTGCTCAACCAAAGATTTAGAATTCAATATGTCTAAAGCCATGGTATTTTGAAACTCTATTCGAGATAGGTTTTGAGACTTTTGCAAGACCAATCATATCAATTAAGCCAATTGAGGTGTTCATGTCCACTTAGCATCACTTATGCTCATGAGGTTATTTTGGTTATTTCGTGTTTCGCACGCCTCGCCACTAAGTTCGAGTTCGAGCATCGAGATATGTGCTGAACCAATGTAAGATTGAAACTATTTTCAGCCATCAAAATATCAAGATTCAAGGAAGAAATGAAGGCAAAGTGATGAAAAGGGACGCAGTGAGGGAGAAGTATGGTGCAAAGGAAGAAAACAGCAAACCTGCAGAAATTTCGCTATGATCATGGAAAATTTTCTACCGGGATTGCGAAATTTCGCATCCTAGAGAATTGAAAATTCTCGCAGTTAGCGAAATTCTCGCCATCTAGCTAATTCATCGCGCTCCAGCGAAATTCAACCACCTCAAGATTCACATGAATTCGCTTAGCCTAGCCAATTTCGCTAGGCTAGCGAAATTCTCCTGCATAGCGAAATTCCTGCCCCTGGTAATTTTGTGTATTTGTTCCTAAACGACACACGTTTTTGGTGTATTACCACTCTCATTCTCAGAGGAGACAATATTTTAGGCTTTCTTGTATTTTCACACTTTGGGTGGCCTATATAAGCCCCCATGATTTTGTAACCCTAAGCAACTTTTATGCAACTTTTCATTTTCCCACAAATTTTCTTTAGGTTTGCTTCGCTTCTTTCTCTCTCCTCCTCTTTCTTTCTTTTTCTACACAAACACTCCCCTCGAGGATGACAACTCAAGGGATGCTTATTAAGCTCATAACTTGAAGAGAGGGTCGGGTCGTTCCGGGCTACTGCAGGTTGTCCTCTTGTTTTAAATGTTACAGGTACAACATTTATGGTTCCATATCTTCCAAACTAGGGTTTAATGCCATTCAATGTCATTACTTTGGCCAATACTTGCCATGCTTTAGGGTACAATGCATACTTATTGTTAGATGCACTGATATTCTTTAGATGGCCTTTACGAGCCACTGAAATGAAGTTGAGTGTTAGGATTTTAAACCGAAAGTGGCCGTGGAATGCATGTTACCCGTGGGCCGACTAAATTAGAGTGTTTCTAGGTTAGGTTTTATAGTTAAAACAAAGATCCTATATGGCTTTGACGAGGCGTTATTTGGCCATAATGTGAGGATATGACCCGAGGACACTTGTTAGCCCCATGTTATCAAGCTAGTGACCTAAACCTTCAAAGTTACCATTTCACACTTCACTTTCAGTCATTACAGTTAGTTAGTAACCAAACAAACCTCACTGTTTTGAAACAAATCCACAAATCCAAACAAAAGCCTCACCATTTTCCAAACACTGATGCAAGTCATTCATAGGATGAAAACTCATCCCCGTGTTCGACCTTAGATCAAGCATGCCAAGCAGAAATTTTGACTACTAAGCAGAGGAGGAACTTAGGACTACAACCTTGTTGATTCCGACCACCCTACCGTGGCACTAATCAAATGGCGCCGCCGGATGGTGCCAAACTACGCTTCGATGAGGCCAAGTGTACTTGTAATCCTCATTACAAGTGTAGGTGACCTTTAGACCCTTTTGAATTTTCAGTCAGTTGTAATCGCAGTTTTCACTTACTCGCGCTATCAGACCGTTCGTTTTTTCTTACAATGAGTTTTTATTCGACTAACATTAACCCTGCAAGTTTGTTTCAGGTTCTCACAGGTTTCATTTTGTGTAACAGGTGTTTATGCACCAGTGGGATAGAGACAATTCAGGTAGACTGCAAAGAATCAATACACCAGCTTGAAATTAGCCATAAATTGTTCACAAGTGAAAATACGGATCCTCTACTCAAGAACAATAGAAGTCACCGGCACCAGTTGAATCCAACAACATACAAGTCAATGAGGGAACACATACACCCTCCAAGAGTTAGTGCTCCCTCCTGCATCATACCTCTTGCTGAGGAAGTGGCATTGAGACCCTATCTAGTGCCCCTGCTTCCCACTTTTCATGGTATGGAGAATGAAAATCCATATTCACACATAAGGGATTTTGAAGAGGTATGCACTACGTTCAAGGAAGGTATCACTGACATGGATTTGCTCGTCGAAGATTCCCGATTAATCGAAAGATAAGGCCAAAATATGGCTCAACTCATTCAGGCCAAGAACAATCAGGAATTAGGCCGAACTTCAAACAGAGTTTTTGAAGAAATTTTCGCCCAACCAAAACCAACATTAAGAGGCGATCTACACTTTCTCGCCTTATGACAACGAAATTCTACCAATGCTGCGAGAGATTCATGGAGACCATCAGTGTCAGCCCACATCATGGTTTCCTTACACTGATGTTAGTGAATCATTTCTATAATGGTATGTCCCCGCTATGAAACAGCTTGCTAGAAACCATATGTGGAGGTGGATTTTCTAAGCAAAAAACCCTGGATGAGGCCATGGATTTCGAGTTATGGTCGAATCTCCAAGGGTCGGGATGAACCAACTGAGAGAGGTGGAGAAAATGAGGCCTCTCAAGACACTAAAGGAGGGATTTTTACACTTTCAGAGGACATGGAAATGAAAGCAAAATCTCAACCCTAAATTTAGGAAGGTGGAGGAGCTAGAAGGCAAACGACCCAATGGCGTGTGCGCGGATCAAACACTGCACAGCTAACTTGAGCCCACTGCTTGTCAATCCACCGCCAATCCAGAGAACATCATCCGAAGCCCTTCGTTGAAGGATTTGATGTCGAATATGCAAATGGGTCGAGGTCAATACAAGCCACCGCAACCTAATGCCCCATATGGTCAATTTACAATGCCAATCGAAAATCAATTCCTAATCCCATCCCTAAACCCAATCCCCGCCCATGCACTTCGTGCCAAACAACAGCTTTGGTTCTCATCTCAACCACCCACCATCATCCACTTCTCCAGCTTGAACAAGCTGACATCAATTTGAGCAAGGTGGTGGGCAACTTTGTGGAAGAACAAAAAGGATCAACGATAATCAAGTAATAAAAGGATTGATATCAGAGAGAGCACACGAACAAGAGAATAGATGGGCTTGAGAGCAATCTAATCGAAAATAGACAACCCGCAAAGATTCAATCACAAAGATCAACAATATTCCTGAGAGACAGAGAGAGGAAGGTTCCTCTCCCCAAACATCGCAACCGAAAATGAGTCCACGAAAAGTTCATCCAAAGAATTCGTGAACGGATGAGGTGAAGGCACAATCACCTCGAGGAGTGGAAAAGAGGTTGATCAACCAAAGGCCCAACCTCGCTGAGGAAACCAGTAGCGGAGAAGAATTGGAGCCACATATTTCCAAAGGAGGACTCACTGAAGCACCGCATGCCACCCCATTTCCACAAAGACAAAGAAGCAAGATTTGCGCAAACCTCGCCGCCAGCGTATCCCGGGTCCTAAGGCAGTGAAGGTGAACATACCTGACATCATCAAACAAGTCCCTGCCTATGCAAAGTTTTTAAAGGATCTTTGTACAATCAAGTAGCGGTCAGTATCGAGAAAAAGGCGATTTTGACCGAGCAAGCCGCCATCATCCAAAGCAAGAACCCGGCCAAATACAAGATCCCGGATCTCCAGCCACCTTGGTTAACATTGGTGGAACTTATTCAGACAAAGCACCGCTAGATTCGGGGCCGCGGTGAACCTACCGCCATACTCAGTACAAGGCTAAAGTCCCAGAGAGCTTAAACCTACCAACACTTATCATCAGTCGACGACGGCGTGAAGATTCCTAAGGAATAGTTGAGGATGTGCAGGAAAGTAGACAAATTCTACTACCCAAGACTTCAGAGTGCTCGACAATCGAGCCAAGAGAACGGGCCCAATCATGTGCCAATTATCCCTGAAGACCATTGCCACCGCCAATGCAATCATCAATCACAAATAGTCATGCAATCCTACTTTTGGAACATGACATTGAACTGAACATATTTCACTTGAATAACAAGTACAAAGCCGGGTGGAAAATGAAAATCAAGGATGTGATGAAGTTCGTCACTGGTCGTGATGGTGGGAAGTCGAATATCCAAGAATTGCAAGGAATAGCCAAACTGGCGTGAAGCAAAGCCTGTATCGCCTCGCAGCCACTCTGTAGAATTTGCTGGGGCCTCAAATTTAATCAAGGAGAACCAAGGTCAACAATGGGAAATCAAACATCAAGGGAATCGGCCAGCTACCGCAGTGGGTTGGAGGAGATCCTCCTCCTCACCCACCTACGAGTACTCAGGATATCGACTGCTCGCTGTTCCCTAAAATCAATCATAGCCTAATAAATTCGTTTTTATTTTAATTTGGTCAATTTGCCAATTTTGGCTATTTTTAGTAAGTTTCCTAATTTAGTATCTTTCTATTTTAAGCAATTTTGTCTAAATTTTATATTATCTTATATGAAATTATTAGATATATTTTATATAATAATTTTAATTTTTATTTTTAGTATTATTTTAATTTTCATTTTAATGTTGAAAATATGAATTGTAGGGAAACTTGGCTCAAATTCGCTATAATAGCGAAATGACTCTCCGGCTGCCTTCTGAGCTTTATTTAAACCAGGGGAGGGCCAAAAGTCTTCATTCCAAACTTTCCTCCCTCCCCACCTGAGCCAAAGAGTCCGGAGAGCCCCTCTCACACAAGGCACGAGCCACAGCTGAGCCCCCGGGGTTTTCCACAACCCGCACCAAACACCGACACGAGCCCTTTCCCGTGCTTCTCGCGCCTCCCCGTGCTAAGCTCCCGACCGACACGTACGCCTAAGTGTCGAGCCGTCCAAGAACCAGCCCCGCCCAAATTTCGCACAAATGACTTCAAGAAATCATTTTGAGCACTCGAGCTCACACATCACAACTCTTAATCAACGGCCTACCATACCCTCATTCATACCAAGAAGTGAGCCTGCTCACCCGCTCATCGCCCGATCCAGCCTGTGGTCCCAATGCCTCGTGCCTCGTTCAGCGCGCTGAGCCTCGTTCCATTTTCGTCAGAGGAGCCCTGCCCCAGTGCCCTTTTCAGACTACAGTCATGGTGCGCACCAGAGGTGGGTCCCGCCAGCCCTGTCGTTCGCACTCAGCTGGGAGGAGGTGCCCGCCTGTAGCCCCTGCTCGCCAAGATTAACCTGGGGCCCCGAGGCAACCCCGAGGAGCCCTGTGGATTCGGTGGAGATACTGTGACACGCATGGGACCCTGGCCCTTCACTGGGGGCACACAGATCCAGAGGGTCCGCCTCCAAGCTGGCTCAGACCCTGGACGGTGAGTCCTCTTCATCCAGCCCGAGTTATCACCATATCAAGAATGAGGCGACCATCTCCCCGCGCATCGCCCCGCCTTGCGATCGTGAGGCCCTTTATTCGTTCGCACCCTATTCGGAATGTGGCTTCAATTGTAGATTTTCGGCGGGGGAGTCGTGACTACGATGTGCCTAAAGCGCTGATGGTCGACCCTGCATCTCGTGGACTCGGGATGCGCTGATCGAGCATTACCTATCACCGTCGTTCATGACGGCCGAGGCGCCTTCATTACTCCCTGGGGCGGTGCTCCACCCTACCATTCTATGACCCCGGGCGAGCTGCCTAGTCCACTCGAGTCTTACCACTATAGATGATCGACCGTGAGTGCTCCGAAAATGGGACATATCTACAGACTGGGCCTCAGACGCGGCAGCCACCGGAGGATATCAAGACCGGCCTCACCGACTCTTCACCGAGATGGTCCACGCCTCGCCGGTAGGTCAATTGCCAAAGAGACTGTATTTCATTCTGAGGCAACCTCGCCATATACTTCTTTATCGATCATCCGCCGCTGACCAGCCTATTCCCACTCAGCACCACGCACAACCAGTAGGGGGCCATCCTCGAGGCTCTCAGACCTGGGATCTCGAGGATTCTGTTCAAATCCTCCGAAATGTGATGACCTCCTTACTGCATTTTAAAGACAAGGTCCACCGCAAGGGCCTGGCTCGAGCAGAGAGTCTACCCTTGCTGATGCCACGACTCCCGAGCCAGTCCCGAGCACTCGGGCTTCTCTCCGAGGAGCCCCCATAGAGAGGAGGATTAGATGCCCCCGGTCCCTGGTCGATGAGCGAGCGATGGTGATGCCGATATCTTTCTCCTCCAAAGAAAGGACCAGGAGGAGAGGTGCACGAGAGCCAGAGGACTTCATAGGAGAGATGTGCATGCTCCCGAGGATCTAGATGGAGACTGTGCCACTGCCAGATATATCTCCACCCTCCTCCACCTACTTCAGCTGCAGCCCCGCTGAGGACCCTGTGCCCATCATATACAAAGACAACACTCGCCGGAAAGTACGTCCATGTCACCGAGAGATCACCGTGTTATGGATGTTGTCTGCTCGCTGGCATCTACACAGCGCCGATGGATCAGATTGACTCGAGACGACCACTTCAGCGCGGTCATGCCATGCCTAGTAGACATCATGCGAGTCACCCTGGCCTCCCGCATGTTCCCGATCATCGTGACGAGCTAGCAACAAAGACTAGCCTCTCTGTGACATGTCGCCACAAGTAGCTGCTAGCCGTTTATCTACCACCACCACGAGATTGAGGTGGTCGCACTCGTCTCTAACTTTCCTATCCCTATTACATGTCTATACTCTTACTGGGAGGAAAAGTTAGAGATAGGAGTGTCTTTTGTTATGTTTTTGAATAGTTATCAGCTTTATCAACTCCCTACTGATTTTGTTTAGGATTCATGTATTAGCCAATAGTAGGCAGTGATACTTTTTGTACAGTTCACATTAAGATGTACTAGCCATTTTGGTTATATCAAAACGCTTTACAAGGTTACGCGCTATTACACTTCTTTGCAAATCACTTTTTGTGCCTCCATTTGGTATCTATTTTTTCTTTCAACGGGATAATCAATTCGCTCTAATCGACAATTGAATTGCCTTTAATTGGAGAATTGAAACCCTGTTGTTACCTTAATGCTAGGACAATCCCATGCATGATTCAGTTTTTGGTGAATTGAAGTTCCAGCATACTCAACCTTGAACATTCCCCCTTAAGCTAAAATCACACACTGCACACCAGATCATGCCGATAGGTTGTGAAATTATATGCCTCCTTTCACTTTGCAAAGCCGGCCTTAGGCATGTTGACAACCCATGATAGGTTTGTGTTACCCTTATATGAAGACCAATGTAGTCTTCCAAAAAGGAAAAGAAAAAGCAAAAAGAAAAAGAAAAGAAGAAAGAAAAGAAAAATAAAAGCTCCTGACGCTGGCCTTGAAACCCGAAAGCAATCCAAGGTCCGAGGGTATGGCGGGCTAGCCTCAGCCCGATGCCCTAAACCTAATTGGTCGGGAGTCACGACTTTAGTGTCTGCCACGGGTGAATGGGTAGAGTTTAGCGTGTGTTGTAGGTGCCACCTCAAATCATTTTGAGTCCCGGTGAAGCCTCGCAGTTAGTGGTTAAGTGATCCTTTCGTCGATGCCCTAAACTCCAATTGGTCGAGTCACAGGACCCCATTACACCTGACTTTGGTGAAGTCGAGTTTTAAGTATCGTGACCCTACAATGTGAAGTCAACAAAGAAAGAAAAGTATAGCTTTTCCCATAGGTTGTTCACCAAATTTAAGGCCATGCCAAAGAGGGCTGGGGTTCGGGGGAGGAACACTGGGCACTTTATCGCTCAACTGCCATAATAGGAACCATTAGAGCCAAGGAAATTCGTGTTGAATTCCTTGAATCCGATGTTGACCAAAAAATTGTTCTTTTATGGTTTTTGCTCTCATGCCTAGCTTTCTCAAACTGCATCAATTGTTCATTTTAAAGGCATCAAGCATGTGTACATACACCTTTTGAACCATATACACTTTTTTATAAAATCACAAAGATGCATGTCCTCGGGATTATTTTAGCATCGCTAAGGGACTAGCAACGTGTTTGGTTAAGGTAGATTAGCCCAAAAGTGCTATTTTCAGCCCTATTCGAGATAGGTTTTGAGTACTTTGGCGACTAATCATATCAATTAGTTTTTAAATTTGAGGTGTTCATGTCCACTTAGTATCACTTATGCTTATGTAGGTTATTTGTTATTTTTGTGTTTTTGCATGCCTTCATACTAAGTTCGAAGTTCCATATCGAGATATAAAGGAACTAGCAAAGATTGAAGCTATTTTTCAGCCATCAAAATATCAAGATTCAAGGGTGTTAAAACGAAGGCAAAGTGGATGAAAAAAGAGCAGAGAGCATGCGTAGACAAATGCATACATAAATGTGGGGAAGATGTAAAAACAGCAATCCAAGGGTAAACAGTGGCAAGGCTTTATGATCGTTAAAATTTCGCAACTTAGCTGAATTGAAAATTTCGCTAGGCTAGCGAAATTCCTCGCTATCTAATGCAAATCATCATACTCAGCTAAATTAACCACTCTCTATCTCACATGGAATTCTCTAGGTTGTTAAATTTCATTAGCTAGAGAAATTCATCGTTTTCTATAGCCAAATTCTTCAATTTCGCTATCTCTGTGTAATTCATTAGTTAGCAAATTTTCGCTATGCTAGCGAAATTCTCCCGCACATAAATTCTACCCCCGTTAATTTTGTGTATTTGTTCCTAAACGACTACGCTTTGGTGTACACACCTGGTCCTCAGGATGAGCCAATATTTTAGGCTTTCAGATTTCCACACTTTCGTGGCCTATATAGCCCCATGATTTTGTAACCCTAAGCAACTTTTATGCAACTTTTCATTTTCCCAGCCTTTCTTTTAGTGGTTTGTTGCCTCTTCTCTCCTCTTCTTTTTCTACACAAACACTCCCTCGAGGATGACAACTCAAGGATGCTCAAGCCTCATAACTTTGAAGAGGAGGGTTGTCGCTTGGTTCTCACACGCAGTTGTCCTCTTGTTTTAAATGATACAGGTACAACATTTATGGTTCCATATCTTCCAAACTAGGGTTTAATGCCATTCAATGTCATTACTCTGGCCAATACTTCACATATTTAGTACAAAGGCATACTTATCGTTAGATGCAATCGGGATATTCTTTAGATGGCCTTACGAGCCACTGAAATGAAGTCGAGTGTTGTGGTTTTAAAACTGAAAGTGGGCTTTGAATGCATGTTACCCGTGGTCGACCTAAATAGATTGGTTCTAGGTTAGGTTTTATAGTTAAACAAAGATCCTAAGTATGGCTTTGACTATATGTTATTTGCCATACGGAGGATATGACCCGAGGACACTTGTTAGCCCCATGTATCAAGCCAGTGACCTAAACCTTCAAAGCAAAAGTTACCATTTCACACTCTCACTTTCAGCCATTACAGCTTAGTCGCAAGAATCAAACAAACCTCACTGCTTTGAAACAAATCCACAAATCAAACAAAAGCCTCACCATTTTCCAAACACCGGGCGTAAGTCAACTTGCAGGATGAAAACCCATCCCCGTGTTCGAATTAGATCGCTTATGCCGCAAAGAGTCGACTACTTCGGGCAGTTAGGAGGAACTTATGACTACAAAATTTTGTCGATTCGAATCACCCTACCGGCAATTAATCAATTCTGGCACTGGCTTTGTATGGTAATCCAAGGGGTGATTAATAACCAATTTTACGAAAAATTTAAATTACAATTGAACCGTTCTGTTCTTATCAAACCGGCCGGTTTCAATTGTTCACCGGCTCAATTAGCGATTTTCACAATTCATAAATACCTGGAAGGAATCTGCTCCAAACGCATGACCTGACCGCATCGGATTCGCCACGATTTAGCTCAATTTGTAGAATTAGTGCAATATAATCAAGAAAAACTAATACTAACAAAATATATAGCTAATGTTCCAATGATAATTAATAATATAACCATGACATTACCACAAACCTATTTAGTACCTAGTATAAGTTTGTATCCTTCGATTTTAGGTTTAAATTTTGTATATTTTTTACAAGGAGGTATAACAATACAAAATAACCAAGTTAGCTTTCACCCTAAAACTACAACAATTGCTTACACAAACACAGAAAATAGATTAAACACAACCAATAACATAGTCTTACATTATACAAATAAAATAGAAAAAATAAAAGATAGTATAGTTAATGATTATTCAGAAAATTTAAAAAACGCATTAAAATTAAAAAACCTTTTAACTGAAGTAGAAAAAATATGAATTATAGGAGAAGACCCTCAAAAACATTGGAATAGGAATAAAACAATTTGTAAAATACCAATAAAAAATCCATATTTAGCCATAAAACGCGATATCGATGTAACCTCAGACACCGATGATGCCTTTTTCAACCGAAATTGGGTTAGAGCGTGTTGGGATCGTTGTGCCGAAATTGGCCCTGCCACTGGGCCGGTCCGCTGGCTCTGGATGCTGGACTCATCTGCAAAAGTAAGAAACAAAGAGGATCGGCAGGGGCTCGCCCATTGCCTCTCCGATGTCTAAGCCGGGGCCTTCCGATGAAAGAAAAGATCAACCCGCTGTAGGGCTAATGTTCCCAGTACCCACCATGGGGTGGCCTAGTATTTACAGCAGGCGCTTTCCACCGATGGTGGTAAGGATTCTTTCCATTGACGGGATATTTTCCCGCCTTTATCGCTATCCGGGATTAATAAGGGATAATAAGGAGCAGCTTTATTTGAGAATTCTCATCCTACCCTCATTGGTGATTCGGTTTGTTTTATAGGATAAGCTATTATTGTGGAATTATCTTACTCCTCATCGGGTGAGATATAGTTTGATTTACAAAACATGGGCTTTCTGATGGTCCATGTTATTTGGCTCTTAGATAACAAACTCGGGCTCCCGCTTTGGGTTCTGCATGTAGCCTCGCATTTCACTGGCTTACCTTTTCCTTGGGCTTGGCGAAAGTGGGTTCAAGGCGCCATTTTTTAAACCTTATCACAGGTTCCCCAAATTTCGGTACAAGAGCGTGTGCAAGCATATCGCTTTCTCAATCGTGCAACTTCAACGTGTTTGCTCGGGGCTGGTTCGTTTGGGCTTCACGCCATATGTCTCTTGCGGATAATGATGACTTTTCGGCTCTCGCCGCCCACTCTTTCCACCCTTTCCGCTTTGAAAACATCTCCGACCGGTCACTATGGTTCCCCGACTCAAGCCTTTATTTTTCGCGGAATCTCAGCCTTTTCCTTAACATTCGCTCCAACCTTCGTGCAGAGTCTTCCGCCAGTGATAATTCGCTTCGAGGTAGCCTTTTCGCTCGTCTTGTGACGGTGTGACTTTCTTCCTTTTGTGACTTTTTTCGAGTAATATGCAGGAGGTTTCCGCTGGGGATTGCTGGGGTCTTATTCTACTAATTCACTCCTGGGCGGGTCCAGATTGCTTCTTCTTCCTCGCGAATCGAGGTGACTCCGGTTGTATCCGATCGCTAAGGCAGCAAGGGCGCCCGATCGCTTCGTCAATGCCGAGACGCCCGGTGAACCTCCTCCTCTCCCTGATGTGCTGGGAAGGGTAAATCGAGATTGGCATCCCGCGGATCTAATATCTGAAGTCATGTAGAATGCTTGAGGGCGGATCCTAGCCGAGTCGAAATTTTTATATGGGGAACTTTCGCAGGCAGGTGCCCCCCTTGGTGTCAAGGTCCGGTCTCCATTACTTTCACCTCCTACATGGTCCAAGTGCCCAAGATGGTGTGTTTCTTTGAGGTGGCCTTCGATAATGGTCTCTGTTTCCCTCTACATCCCTTTATAAAAAGGGTCTTGCAACATTTCAACGTCTACCCCTCTCAACTTTCACCCAATTTCGCTATTCCGGTTGATGTTGAATTTCCAGCACAAGGGGCTTGATGTTCCCAAAGATACTGTTTAGACCTTTTTAGAGTGAAAGAAGCCGAGGGCTTTCTTTATCTATCTAGGCGGCGCTGCCGCCTCCTTTTAATCATATCTCGATCTCCCATCTTCCCACAGATTTTGAAAGAGGCATTTTTTTGTTAGTGGGTCGCAATGTGGTAATTCTCTGACAAGTGAAGACACACCGCGCCCCAATCGCATAGACCACTCCAGAATCTACGAGCTTCTATTTTGATTTTGAGTTCTGTCTAGTCTTTGTGAGTTATAGGATGTCCCACTTAATTGGCTGCAGGATGTGTATTCGCCCACCCACCTCCAAGGATGAGGTCAGAAGTCAAGTCGGCTAAGGTTCGCAAGCACTCCGAGTTGATCAGCCTGACATTCCCGATCTCGTGTTCAGGTCCTCCGCCGCACTCAGCCCTCTGTCCCCTCCCGCGAACAGTCCTTCCATGTCACTCCTGCCACAAAGCCCAATTTAAGAAGGTCTCTGCCTGCAGAGCACCGTCCCCAAACCTGAGCGCAGGCTGTAAAAACCCCACTCCCCAGATATCAACCAACGTTAGTAAAGCCCCGAGGTTGGGAACGCCCTTGTCATCACCTTCACCGCCACCCGAAAGCGTGCAAGTGTCGCCGCTTTGTCGAGGCAACAAAAGCCCAAGCTCGCACTCTCCGCTCCGCTTCCACAAGAATAAAGATTCCTGGGAAGGTCGAGCTCCTTTGGAGGTTATGCCTATAATAATTGAGTCCCTCACAGAGGCCGAGCCTCTCCTTCAAAGTAAAGAGTTGGGGAGGAAGGCTTCAAAGTTTCATGAGATGGGACTTTTCGCTTCCACGTTAGAGTCACAAAGCGGCCATCCATTCTCAAGGATTTACACTGGAGAGGTCAGGGTGCCCCGCCTGAGGAACCTTACCTATCCTTCCAGGCCAGCCCAAGTTTCCGTGTCTTGCCATGTCCGGCTTTATTCGAAAGGTGTTGACTTTATGTTGTGTTGCGGTAAAAGCCACCCATCCGTTATTCGGGCAAAAGGGTTAGATCGATCGAGGACAGGCGCCAAAGCCGCCAGATCTGCTGGCGGCAGGTGGCTGCTCAAACTTCCTGGTGTGCGAGCCGAGCCGCGATCAAATGCATTATGATGGAGGAGGCCATGAAGTTTACATGACTGAGGCATACCGATGGAGCGAGCTGGCTGAGGATAGAAGGAAAGGCTCAGATGGCTTAATACGCCTAGCATAACTCGGGAGGTCGTGGATACTGCAGGTCGCCCAGATGACCTGGAGGTCAGTGGACAGCTACAAGTCAGCCAGATTCGTCGTTAGTCATGTTTCTAATCGCTCGCATCGAGTCGCGAGCAATAGGAAGAGTCAGGTGTTGCTAGAGACGAAAGCCGCTGCACAGCAAATAATACCGACGGAGCCCGTCATGGCTTCCAAGGTTGCAAGCTCTATTGAACTACCCGACCGAGGAGGTCAAGGGCTGCAAGGATCTGCAGTATGGCAAACCCTTGTTCAAAAGGATGAGTTTGGTGAGCGGTAGTTTAAGGGATGAGGTCTGCACCCAATGGGCTTCTGGATGGCTTGCCTTTCAGAGGAAGGCTACTAATGCCTACTCGGGCTTAGACCTTAACTTTGATATCCCGAGCGATGAGGAAAGAGTCCTTTTCGCAGATCGCCCGGGAACTGCACACCCCTGTACTCGAGCCCACTCCCCGCTCCCGCCTCCTCTCTCGACGCCCGATTCCTCTTCATATAGCTTTGCTTGCTTTACGCTTTGCTTCTCTTTTTTTTTCGCGGGCCTCAACCTTCGAATACACGTGATGTCTCTTCAATGAATGTTCCATTCTATCCCCTCGCCTTTATTGTCTCGCCACTGGTTACCACTGAAGCTTCTAAGCAATTATACGTGTCATAGTTCCCGAGCCACATGACCCAAGACCTCGTCTGCTCATATGCCCTCGCAAAGACAACTGGGGTGCAAGACCTTCCCGATCGTTGCTTCGTGAAGTGAGCCTGGCTCTTGAAGTCATCGCCACAAACAAGCTCGGCTAACGTGCCTGGTTTAACGTTCCAGGGCTATGGTGTTCTTTCCAACAGCTGACCTCTTGAAATCCAGCCACGAGTCTCCATGGGCTAAACTCACCCCGACCCACTAGCCCGGGCTGGCCAGGCCTTAGCTCGAAATCAAGTTTCAAACTCGAGCCATCGGGTTTCTCGGGGCGCTCGAGGCCTTACCGGAAGGCAGCTCTTCTGCTTACTGAGCTCCAAGGCGCCAGGCCTTCCTGAAATAGCAGGTTTCATGTGATTTAAGCTATCGAGCCCGCGCGAGGCCTTCCTAAGCTATCGAGCCGACAATTCGAGCCACCGGGCCTCTGGCATCGGAGGTCTGTGCCAGGCCCAACTCCCAAAACCGAGTCGGAAGCCGGCGGCCCGTGGCTAACCGGCTTTAGCCGAATCGCTTTGCGGTCGGCGGCTCTTCTGCATCGCCGGAGTTTTCTAATCGAGCTTATTAGTTTAAGGCGCCGAGGCCTTCCCGAGTCGCGCTCGCAGACCGGAGCTATTGGAAGCTTCTAGCGCAGCCGAGGCCTTCCTGAGCTATCAGCTCGCTTAACCGAGCCATTGGAGCCTTGGTGTTGAGGTTTTATGCAGAAGTTCCAGCTTCAAAAACTGTCGCCAGGTCTCCGTGGCATAAACTACTTGCTGAACTGCCTCTGCCATGGGCCTCTCGAAGGGGGCCAGCTCTTCAAACTGGGTCGCTGAAATCTGGGCTAACCGCCTGCAGCTCAATTGGCCCCACGGCCATATAGCCTTTCCGAGAAAGTCAGCCTTCAACCGGAGCCGCCGAGGCTCCTGTGGGGCTAATCCGCCTGGAGCCGAACTGGCCTCACAACTATATGGCCTTCCCCAGTAAACAGCTCTTCAAATCGAGTCACGAGGTCAAGGCGGGCTAATTCACAGGCCGAACTAGCTCGCGCTATATGGCCTTTCCGAGTAGTTGAGCTCTTCTAAACTAAGCTTATTGAGCCTGTGGCGCTAAGGCCTTCTCGAGTCGTTAAGCTCCCGTTGCACTGAGCTATCGAGCTTCCCGCTCGGTACCTCTCTCCAAGCTATTGAGCTCTACTAACTGAGCTATTGAGCTCCTGGGCGTTGAGGCCTTAGTTAAGAAGTCTAGCTCTTCAAAACTGGTCATGGGGCCTCACGGGCTGGTCCTCGGGGCTTCCGAAAGTGTCGCTTATTTGACTTCCACTTGAAAGATAAAGCAAAGGCCATTAATGCTGGGTTTATGAGAACGGAAACGATCGCACTACTTTAGAGTGCTTTGCCTCCTTAATGGTGACTTCTTCGCTATGGAGCTCATACTTCAACCTTTCTTCCTTTTCAAAGTAATTGAATTTGTGCGTTCGAACAACGTCATGCCTGTCGTCTTCTGAGGCCCGCCTAGTGATCTCGCCTGCATTTCGAGCTGCTCCTGCCCATGGGAGCTGTTTTTCCCTTGTCTCCCTTTGTACGGAGTTATGTTATTCCTAGCTTCGTGCTATAGGGGATTGCACTGAGGAGAAAGCGGCCGACTGCATCGCTTTCCTCCATTTTCTCCTTTCTTCTCTTTCCCCTCCTCTTCTTTTCCATTTCCTTCTCCTTCCCCTCTTCTCGTCTCACTCTTTTTTTTTCTTTTTTTCGAGAGAACCATTTGGTAATTGCTTATTTCAGATGTAAGGGATGACACTGCTGATTGTAATCAATTGTACCTTCATTGGAATATAGAAAATTTTTCTTTTTTGGCGCATGAATTTGTGTATTCTGACATGCATAACTTTCTCATACGTTCCCTGGCTGAGCTATCGGTTTTTCTTTTATCGAGATGCCCCTCTTTTGATTTACGAGGATATTAAGCAAAGCAATCAACAAACACTCATACGTATCTAAAAACTGATGTTACTTTATTAAATTATCACAATCCAGGTCATTGATAAAAAAACGCCATGCGCTCAATGGCTCCAAGATGAGAGATAGGAACCCTTTCCTTCCTTGTCTGAGCTCAGAATAATTCCGGCCTCGATTTAATTTGAGATACTATACATGTAGGGGCTCGATTAGTGTCCAAAAGTACAATTTGAACCTATATTAGATAGGTTTTGAGCAATGATCACAACGTCACAGATCCAATTGAAGTGTTCATGTTACCTAGTAACACTTATGCCATTTTGAGCATGTTTCTCTCGCTGGCTCAGAGGTATTTATGGTACTTTCTAGGCTTCAACCACAATGCAAATGGATCAATCATGAGGTTGGGAAGTTTGAATCTCAGCCATCAACAAGCCCAAAATCAATGGAAAACAAAGGAAAAGTGAGGAAATGAGAGATGCGCTGAAGACAGATGAGAGGTATGCGCAGAACAAAGAAACAGAATTTTCGTAATCACCTCGTAATCTTAGCGACTTCGCAACCTGCTCAAGAACTAATTCGCAATCCCAGCTGCATTCTCAGAACTCGTTTCGCAGTCAGCTTCAAGTAATAATCTCAGACACACATTGGCGAATTCACAGCCAACTTCACATCGTATCATAAATTGCCTTTCACTGGCTACTCGCTAGCCAATTTAAATTTCATAGTTGAATAACCCCACCTTGCCAAATTCATTTAAACACTTGCCAAATTAAGTAGACCTCGCTAATTTCTCACATACACTGCTAAATTCGGCTAGTTACGAAATTTCAATTCAGAGGGGCTTAAAATGACGCCTCACATGTTTGTAATTAATGTCATTTAACCAATAAACTTGGTGAATTACTTTATCCATATAACTTATTAGTTGGTTAGGGTTTTTGTATTTATACCTTGATGAGGCCTATAAATATCCCTCATGTTTGTAATAAAGGAGGTGAGAGAAGTAATATAAGAATTTTGGTGATTTGTAAGTTTTTTTCATTTTTACTCGCTTTTGTAAATAAAGTTTTTTTAGTCTAGGCTTTTATTTTCTCTCTCTCTTCTTTTCCTCTTCTTTCTTTTTCACTTTCCCGCTAAGCCAAACACCTCTGGTGATAGCCAACTCAAGAGATATGTTTGGCTGCTCTTCCTTTGAAGAGTGAAGTAGCTTAGTCAGGTGGGGTTAAGTATAAGTGTCTCTCACAAAGTCACGGTAGTGTATTTATGGTCTCTTATTTTCAAATTCAGCTGCATAACACGTGATGTTATCGTTCGCCAAATACTCTCCATGCTTTAGATCCAGCTGCTTAGTGGTCATGTATCAGGCTCTTAGATGGTCCTTACCGCTTTCCCGAGGTAGCATTTACATGTTAGGGTTCTTCAAATTAGGTTAAATAACATTGACTTTATCGTTTTGGCCAATACTCTCCATACTTTGCAATCTGTCTTCAAATGCAGAGATGCACCGTGGATTCTTTAGATGACTTACTAGCCTCTAAAATTGATAATGGAATGTTAGGGTTTTAAAACAAAAGGCCATAACTCATCCCGTGCACCACATAGGAGGATAAACCCGAGGACATGTGTTTGCTCTAGCTTGCTGCTATGACCTAAATCTTCAAAGTAAATTTCTTCATTGTTGTTAATTGTGCTTTTAACTTTCGCTTACAATTTCCTCGTTTTTTCAAAACCATTCCCCGTTTTTGAATGAATTCCAAGAGTCCAGAAAGCCCACCTTCATGCCTTCCTTTTCAAATAATGCAAACCATTTCTAGATGAAAACCCATCCCCAACAATCTTGACCACTACATCGGCAAAGAGCTCGACTACACGCTAAAGAGGGAGGAACTTAGGTATATAACATGTTGTTGATTCAAATTTGAATTCATCGTGGCACCCAGCAGAATCAATGGCGCCGTTGTCAGGATGCAGCCAAACTACAAATGGTAAGCTTAGCATTGTGATCCACATCACAAGGCAGTAACCACCTCTTTTGTAACTCACATAGAACTCGCCATGCGTTAATTAGCAGAATCGTGACTGCTTTCGCTTTTTTATTCAAGCATTAATTTCTTGTTAGTTAATTTTAACCTTTTTGCAATTTAAAAAATAAAAAATAAAAAATAAAAAATAAAACAAATAATAAAAAAATAAAAAAGAAGGTGTTGCAGGACAATTTTTGTGTGCCATGATTACCGCAGAATCCACCTCAATGATTTTAAACCATAAGGCAAGCGCCTGTGTCTCTGTGGGAAAACATCTAGGTGAGGAAATGTGGAACTCTAAGGTGGAGAGCAATACAGCCTGGAGGGTAACCTCAGAGCTTTATAAGGACTATGAGGGATTACAGAACCTTCCACACACAAAGCAGAACAACAACCTCTGTATAGAAACCAAACCCACCTTAGGTTCACAGGGACTTTTAGAGACCAATGGATGAAAACTACAGCGGCGGTCTCAACTATGCACCCCCCGAACCTCCATACTTCCCACTTCCCAAGAAGAGAACCACCACCCTTATCCTCGCTGAACGTTTCATCCCGACCTGAGCAAACAAGGGACAATTTACGAGGATAATAGGGTGGGTGGAATGTTCAAAGCAATAGGGAAATTGAGACAAAGAAGAGCTCTCGAACAAGAGGACTGACACTCAAAGTGAAATGGAGCTAAATCGATAACTCAGTTGTTCAATTTTAAAGCTTGCCTAGTTGAATTTTTGACTCATGTAAGAGAGATAGAGTCATGAGGATGAGTGCTTGATCAAATACTTTGTGAGCAGTGTCTAACTCGCAACCTCGGGGAGGAATTGAAAGTGTGAATCATTAGAAGCTCCTCGAGAATCAAGAAGATGCCCCAGCTAATTTGTCAGACAAAAGAAGAACAAATCATCGCCTTGTTAAATCGAGGAGAGTGGGAGAGATATAGAAACAAGGGAAGGGACCAAGAGCCTATCATTCAACCAAACCCCATAGATTTGGACACCATCGCATCTGTCAAGATAAACAAATACCCACTTGGGTGCTTCTTCATACTTTATATTCTACCTTTCACTTGACCTCATGCTCTCACACCTCGCAAATAAATCAACACATGCAAAGACTACTCCTAACCATAAGTCCAACTCCTATCACCGCAGACAGTTCCTCGTTAACTTTAGAAATTAGTAACATTGGTAATGCTTTTGCCACTACATCAAAGAAGATGGCAACTGCCTACATTGCATGGCACAGTGGTTGGTTTGGGTGCTGGTTCTGCCTGGAGCACCCTAACCTCAAAGATTTCTAGTTCATAATGCCCGTTGTCTTCTCGATATGCGCCGCAAAGAGCCTAATAAAGCAGCCTTCAGATCCATCATGTATACACCACCACAGCAAGGAGGTGGTTAGGTTTCCTTTTGCGTTTCAGATAGTTATCACTTTATCAATAACCCGCTTCACCGATCTTGGATTAGATTTATGTATTGTAGCTTACAGTAGGCAAGGATATTTTATGTTGGGCCTTAGATTTCATGTATTAGGCCATTTTATTATATCAAAAGCTATTCACAAATATATATACATGTTCTTGGTAAGATATCATGTTTTTGTGCCTTACTAGGTATTGCTTTTCTTTCAACAACAATTGAATTGCCACAATTTCGACAATTGAATCGTTTTATGTTGGAAAAAATTGAATCACCGTTTGTCACTTATATGCTAAACAATGCCAGTGCTTGAACAATTTGTGTTCGGCCATCGTCGCATGTTCAACCTGGGAAAATTTCCCTTGTGCATTCACACACCGTGACTCCAGATTGTTCTTATAAAGCGTAAATTGTGCCTCGCTTAGGTATTGGGCCATGCCTAGTATGTTATAACCTAGGATAGTTTGAGTTACTCCACATTTGAAGACCAATGTTGTCTCCAAAAGGAAAAGAAAAGAAATGAAAAGGAAAGTGTGAAGAAAAGAAAGAAAAGAAGAAAAGAAAATAAAGTCGTGAATTTTTGCTTTGAAACCGAGCACGGTCCGAGGGGTATACGCATTTAAAGTTTTGAAACCCGATGCTCTTAAGCCTTAATTGGTCAGAGTCATCTACTTTAGTGTCGCCAAGGCCAGTGGATAGGCAGTCTAAGACTTTGTAGATGTTAATTTTCAAGTCATTTTCTTGGAGTCCGGGTAGAAGCCTTTGCAGCTAGTGGTCATCGATCCCTTTCAACACATGCCAGCCCAAACCTTAATCGTCAGAGTCATCGGGGACCCGTTGCACTGACTTTGGGTGGGGTCGGACTAAGCATTGCACCCTCACGCATGCAGATGAATAAAGAAAGAAAAGTGTAACTAGCCCTATCTAGGTTGTTCAACAACTTAAGGCCATAACAAGGTTAGGTCAGGGAGGTGGTAATTTTGGCAAATGTATTATTAACTGCTACACAAAGAATCATTAGACTTAGTGGAAATTCAAGTTGAGAATTATGATCCAATATTGACCTCGAATTGTTCTTGTATGGTTTTGATTCTTTCATCGGCTTAAACTTTGATTTCCCCACTTTGCAGTTAAAGTAATGTTAGTTTGTATGATAAGTACAATAACCTCAATCACAAACCTTTTTGAAAATCACCATATGCATCTCATATTTTATTTTGGTTGTGTTAAAGTGGACTAGCACCGCTTTCAGTGTGATTAGTGTCCAAAAGTACAATTTTTGAACCTATATTAGATAGGTTTGAGTACTTTCGATCATTAACGTCACATATCCAATTGAAGTGCTCATGTACTCAGGCAACACTGCGCCATTCGGGACATGCCTTTTACAGCTTTTGTAGGCATTTATGCACCTAGAGTAGGCTTCAAACTAATAATGCAAATGATCAATCATGAGGTTAAAGTTTGGGTCAAACATCAACAAAGCCCAAAAATCAATGGAAAACAAAGGAAAAGGAGGAAATGAGATGCAATAAGATGTGGATGAGAGGCACAGCAGAACAAAGAAAACAGGCCTTCTAATCAATTCAAGTAATCTTAGCGACTTCGCAACCTGTCAGCAATCCAATCTGGGTCCCAGCACTCTCAACCACTGCAAATATCAAGTAATCTCAAAGACACATTGCGAAATTCGCAGCCAACTTACACTGCGGCATTTGCGAAATTCATTCAATCATTGCCTGCACGAATGAAAATTTCACTAGCTAGCTAAATTCCCACTCTGCCACCACTAAACACTTGCCAAATTACGACTC
The DNA here is from genome assembly GCA_016808115.1 of Tetrastigma voinierianum. Lineage (NCBI taxonomy): Eukaryota > Viridiplantae > Streptophyta > Magnoliopsida > Vitales > Vitaceae > Tetrastigma > Tetrastigma voinierianum. Next base: position 143,568 of record JAEQBH010000351.1, read on the forward strand.
TGCCAATTTCGGGCTATACACTGCCGGGGCCCGCTAGTTAGCCAAATTTCACCAGAATGTAAAATGATGCCTCGCCATGCTTTGTAATTAATGCTGAACCGCCTCGCAAATCCTCGTGAATTACCTCTTATCCAGCAACTTAGCTTAGTTGCTAGGTTTTTGGTATTTTCATACTTGAGGAGGCCTATAACAATTCCTCATGTTTTGTAATAAAGTGGAGGTGGAGAAGGAATATACAATTTGGTGATTTGTAAGTTTTTTCATTTTTACCGTTTTGTAAATAAAAGTTTTTTTAGTCTTGCTTTATTTTCTTCTTCTCTTTCTCTCTTTCTTTCTTTCACTTTTCCGGGTTACAAACACACCTCTTTGGATGGTGACAACTCAAGAGATGCTTGGCTGCCTCTTTCCTTGAAGAGGAAGGAAGCTAGCTCTGGTGGTGGGTTACATGTTTGGCTCTCTTTGTACTAAAGTCACGTAGTATTTATGGCCCTTATTTTCAAAATTCGCCACAACATGGGATGTTATTGTCTCAAGCTAATACTCATGCTAGGATCCAGGCTTAGTGATGTGTAATTGCGGCTCTTGATGTCCTACTTCACCCTCCGAGGCATTTACATGTTGCGGTTCTTCAAATTGGGGTTAAATAACATTAACTTCTTATTGTTTAATAATACTTCATAATTAGGGTTCAAAGGTCGTGAGATGCACTGTGGATTTTTAGATGGTCTTTACTAGCCTCTAAAATGATAATGGAATGTTAGGTTTTAAAACAAAAGGGGCCATAATCGTATCCCGTGTCACCACAGGAGGATAAAACCCGAGGACATGGTTTGAAGCCCTAGCTTGCCAAGAAGCATCCAAATCTTCAGTAAATTTCTCTACAGCACTTAGTTTTTAACTTTCGCTTTACAATTTCCGCTTTTTCAAACTATTCCGTTTTTGAATGAATTCAAAGAGCCTAATAGAAAGCCTTTACTCATACGCCTCTAACGCAGAAACCATTTCAGATGAACCCATCTCTCGTGTTCGACCAGATCATACCAGAGGAAGCGACTACGCGAGGAGAACTTAGGTATAAATATTGTTGATTCAAATTCTCACCATCGTGGCACGACCGCAGCCTTCCCAATTGGGCCCCTGCCATGTGTTCGATTTTCTCACAGTGTGTTTTTGGTGAGACTAGGGTCACTAGGCTTGTAACCCCTGGGTTTGACCATTTGGTCGTAGTACCTTGCCGTCTTCCTTTGGTAGTCTTCTATACGTTTTAGGACCTGTTTGCTCTTTTCATCTAGGAGGTCCAGGTTTAGGCGGAGAGCTTCTTCGTTATGTTCCACGCTGCCATCCCGGGACTTTAATTCGATTCGACATGTGGCCACGTTTCTAGCACTAAAAGCCAGAGCGAATGGGTCACAGCTTCAGATTTGCGTAGTTCCTCAGATGCTCATTAACACCTGGTGGTACTTCACCCAATACTTTAGCCTCTCCAACTTGGTCTTCGCGCTACTTAAGAGTTCGGCTTGACTCGAGCTCCGTCTATTGGGATTGTGGATGAGCCGGGACAGTAGTAGTTCTTGATCCTGAGCTCGGCACAGAAATCCCTGAATGTAGAATTGTCAAATTGCTTCCATTGTCGTGACACCGTGCTTCCGGGATACCAAACCTCGCAAATTATGGAGCGCCAAACGGTTATATCTTCTCGTCAGATAGTAACAACCGTCGGTCACCATTTGGGTGAAGAATCACTACTACGGCGATAAATTTGAACCGCTCCTTTCCGACACGGGCGCGCGTAGGTCCCTTAATATCTAGCCCCATCACGAAAAAGCGTCGGGGGCTTGTAGACCAAAGTCACCGTCTCGGATGCTGATGGGAGGCGAGAGATTTCGCGGCTCCCGACAAATCCCTTTGTGACTTCGACTAGTTTTGTTACGCCTCCGAGCATCATGGCTAGTAGATCCCTGCCTTAAGACTTTTCCCTAACGCCGTGAGTCTGACAGGATTTACGATACACCTTCATGCACTTCCCCGCATGTAGTCGGCGCTCTTCCCTATGACGTGACTTCGAGGATGGTGTGAAAAACCTCGTCAGGAAGGCTTCCTTTATGAATAAATAGTAAACCTACCGACCGTCCTAAGCTTAGAAACCCTTTCGGGTCGTCTGCACAGCTCTCGCTTCCATTAAATAGCCCAAATGGGGTCCATCCAAATTTCTACCGTATACGATAGGCGACTCTCGTCATAAAGATCTACAGAGGGCTCTCAAGGTGCCTCGAGCAGTGCTAGTCCCCGCTGAGATCTTCTGTGAGGTCATCGCCTTTGCTAGTGACCGCCCTGAATTCCTCCCCAGCATGTGTCCGACCGAACTAGCACAAACTTCCTCGCACTCCCGTACCTTTCGTATAGGATCATTCACCCTTCAGCCTCCTGTGGTGTGTCTTCTATTCGCTTTACTACCAACCGGAGTCACAGATACTTATCGGGTCAACTTCCATCGAATGGGCGAGTTGATCTCAGGATGACTTCCGCCTATACTTACCATGGTCGGAGGCCTGAACCCAAATCTGAGTGCATACTCGATGTCTATTCCTTTTGTGGAGGTCGTGAATTAGCCCAAGATCGTCGCATTTATCATCACACTCGTTTACGAACAGTTTCCAATGGGGAGGTCAGCGTTGCTCGATCCTCCTGCTTGGCCTGTGGTGACTCCCATGACGGTCCTGCCAAACCTACCCTCTTTGATAGCTTTTGGTTTATATCTCATGTCAAACTCATTGTTCTAAGGCCCACTTTAATAATCTTCCCGAGGTCTCCGTTCCAGTAAAGACTTGCTTCATTGGGCAATTGGTCAGACTTCCAATGGTATGAGCTTAAAAGCAAGGGCATGAGCTTTCGGCCGTGCCATTAACGCCAGGATTAATTTCTCCATCCTGATACCTCCTCCGCTCCTTAGAGTCTCTGGGCTGCAATAGTAGACCGGGATGTCAGGACTCCTGGCCTTCCTTTGCCTTGACGAGGACTCGCACTAGCCGAGAAATCGAAAACTTCCAGTATGTAGGCGAGTTCCCTTCGTAGGGGCTCACCGTAACGGAGCTCAGATAAGCTGGGCCGCGAACGCTTCTTCGCAATGTGTATCCCATTGAGAAGCTTTCTTTAGAACTCGAAGAAGTGGTCGACATTTATCACCGCCTGACACAACCGCTTAACGCGGGCTATTCTTCCCCAAGTAGACATCGACTTTAAGTGCCTGATTTCAGTGGCGGTACGTCGGGCACACCTTTATTTTGTTCTGATTTAAGCCTCATTCCTAAGAGTTGACTATAAAGCCTAAGAATTTCCGCTTAGACTAAAGTGCATTTCTCGAAATGGATTCAAATTTCATGTTGTACTCTTGTGGATCCGAATGCTTTGGACAGACGAGTTATGTGGAGCTCGGTCGTGGTTGATTTCACCAACATGTCATCTATATATACCTCCATGGATGCCCCTATTTTCTTCCTCGAACATCCCTTGCCTCACCAACCTCCGTAGGTAGCTCCTGCATTCTTAAATTCTGCAGTATACTCACTGCCAGCACAGTCCCTCGCCTGGATGAATGTGAGGTCTTCCTCTGGTCGCTTCGATCCATGCCGACCGGGTTGTAGCCGAAGAAAGCATCCATGAAACTAAGGAGTTCATGGCCGGCTGTGGCATCTACAATGAGGTCGATCCGTGGTAGAGGGAAATTCATTCGGGCATGCCTGGCTGATTCTCGAAGTGGAAGCCCATGCAAGAGTCACCACTACCGCTCGCTTTAACGAGTACGACGTTAGCCAACCATTCAAGATACTCCACTTCTTTGATTGCCCCTGCCTAGAGGAGCTTGTCGACCTCCTCATTTATTGCTTTTTGTCTTTCTAGAGCGAAACTCCTTTTTTGCTTAATTGGTTTGAAGGATGAATTTGGCGTTTAGTCGTGAGTAATTATTCGCGGGGTCAATCCCTCCAGTGTCCTCTGCTTTACATGAAGACATCCTTTATTTTGTTTAAAGTGAATAGGGGATGTCTGGAATCTTTCTCGCTGCTTTGCAGACGATGTAGGCGAGGTGTTCGGGGTTATCATCGATTGCACGAGGGCTCCGGCTCTTCAGGCGCTCGGGTGGTGTTACCTCGTCAGTGTCGAACTTCGTCCATGTCGTTGTCGACCGCTTTTTACTTCATGGATCTTAAGTGGCACTCTGGCCGCGTATTTGGTCTCCTCGAACCATTCCTACTCCACCTGTGGTAGGAAACTTAATCATCATGTGGTAAGCGAAGGGGATGGCACTTTGTAGGCGTTGAGAGATGCAACGACAAAAATGTTATAAGCGGATGGGAGCGTCTACTGAAACCCACTTTGTCGTTGTTTCCTGGCACGGGGGGTCTCCCAAAGTAAGTACTAATTGTATTGATACTAGAGGCAACACTTTCTCCCTAAAGAATCCTCGTAGGTGGGTGTTGACTGGTTTTAGCCTCTCCCTTCCGATGCCTATCCTATCAAAGGTCGATGCGAAGATAATGTCGGTTGAACTCCCATTGTCGACAAGGACCCGATGGATCTTTTTGTTCGCCACAACTGCCCTTATCACCAAGGGGTCATCGTGGGGGTGTTGGCATCCTTCCGGTGCGAGATCTTGGGAATGTTGCGTTTGTGTCGGTCGGTGGTTTGGACATCGCTTGTACTTCCATTACCCCTCTTGATCTGATGTTATCTTAGTGAGCCTTCTAGAAGAAATTTGGATTCCCACCTCCTACCAAACCTCTGAGATAGATGATTTCCCACTAAGATTTGTTAGTGCTAAGTTGTTGTCTGAGGTAGTGTGGCTATGCGATTCGACCTTTAGGGTCTGACGGCGGGAAGTCTGCATCGAATTAAATATTCTATCTCCCTTCACCGAGGTTGTATGCAATCGTGCATTCGGTGCGAAAGTGGTCCTTGTGGAACTCATAATACCTCATGTTATCTCTTTTGGTAGAGTTGTGCCTCATGCGGGTTGGCCATCTCGGCTTGTTCATGTTGTACTCGCCTTGAGACTGCAATCTTTGTGGTACATCGAGGGTGAACGGCCCGGGGTGAATCTGAAGCAGCGTATCTCGAGCTAAGGTGGGTCCCAGCGTCTGCTTGCGTCTCTTCGAGACCATTCCACTGTCTTTCTTTGGGATCTCTCAGGTTTCTCTATCTCTTAGGAGCTTAAATCCACTTGTTTTATCAGTCCTTTCTCTCTTTGTGGGCTAAAGAGCTTTCTTTCTTGGATATGAGGGCTTCCTTGCCGTTTATGTACTTTTTCTCTTTGGCAACCACCTCAGCCATGCTTGCTTGTGGATTCTTGGATATGGAAAACATCAAATCTTTTAACTACACTCCTAACCCAGCGATGAATGCAGTGATAGTGAACTTCTCGTCCGATACATCTACCTTCAGAGACTCGGCATTGAACCTCTGGACATATGACCTCAGGCTTTCCTGCGGGCTTTGTTTTATGGTTGCGGGTGATAGCAGAAGCTATACCACTCTCGCTCCAATGAAGTGGGAAGCCGAGGGCGTGATGGAAGCTCTACGAATGAGGGAGGCGACCGATGGTGGGAGCTGTTAAACGAGCCAAAGTCGGGCCTTTTGGTGTGATAGCGAAGGCTCTTGCAGTATAGAGATCACTGGTATCATGTAGCTCATTTGATTCTTATAAGTGTTAAGATGGTGCGGCCAGGATCAGCCGCACCATCGAGCAGCTTCAATTTGCGGCATTACGAACTTGGGTGGAAGGGGAAGTGAAGCACCAGCCGTGAATGGTGACTCGGTTCTTGCACCCGGGGTGTCCGTAGGAGTCCGGTGCCGGGCCTTTGGCGATTTCCCTGCGTGGCTAAGCTCCTGCGCTCTCCGTTCCTTCTTGATGGGGTGACTCATCGTTTAGAGGTTCCCAAGGGTATTGTGCCCGTTGCGCTCCCTGCGGGGGCTAAGTGTGATCCATGCCACTGCTTCGGTGGTCTACGCCTACTTCTCGGGGGGTAGAGTGTGGCACTTCGTCTTGAGGGGTGGTGTTATGACCTTCCTGGGCTTGTCGCGATTCCCGCGGGCGTTGCATCTGCCTGGTGAGTTGCTCTAATTCTTCTATCAAGCGTTGGTTGGTGAGACAAAGTGCCTCCACCTCATCAGGTGTTGAGTGCACGAGTCCTGGCGCCTTTGGAAATTGACTATCACCCGCTATCTTTGGTCTTGCATTACGGAAGGATTAGTGAGACTCACCTTGTATTTGCGTTGATACCATCGGTTATTGAAGTCGGCTTTATTTGAGCTATCGTTCACGGCGGCGCCAATTGATGATGCCTTTTCAATCGGAATTAGGTACGGGCGTGTTGGATCATGGGCGGAATTAGGCGTTCTTGCATTGTGGTCAGCTGACAGCTGGACTCCTCTATGGCGAAAGCAAGAGGATCGGCGGGGCTGGATTGCCTCTCCGATGCCTAAGTCAGTTCTTCCTTGATAAAAGAAAAGATCAACTGCTTAGAGGGTGAATGTTCTGCGTACCTTTTACTGATGGGGTGACCTGGTATTTATAGCATATGTTTTTCCCAATTGGATGGTGGTAAGGATTCTTTCCAATTGGATGGGATATTTTCTGCCTTTATCGTTATCGGATTAATAAGGGATAATAAGGGAGCGGTTATTGAGAATTATCCTACTTCTCTCATTGGTGAGATTCGGTTTGTTTTATAGGATAAGCTGTTATTGGGAATTATCTTACTTCCCTTACTGGTGAGATTTAGTTTGATTTATAGAACATGGGCTTTTCAGATGGTCCATGCTTTTGGCCCTTGGGGCGAACAAACTGGGCTCCCGTTTTGGAGTGTTGCGAGGGCTTGATTAGATGCCACGGTAAGGGTGATCGGAATCAACAAAATTTATATCCTGATTCCTCCCTCTGCCGTGAGTCAAACTCACTATGATATAGTGATCTAAATTCGAACACGGGGATGGGTTTCATCTATGAATGATTTGCATCAGTGTTGAAAAAGGTGAGGCTTTTAATTTGGATTTTTTTAGTTTTGTTTAAAGCAGTGTAAGGTTGTTTGTTGATGATTAATTTAGCAAAAGCTGAAAGTGAAGTGAGAAAAGGTAACTTTGAAGGTTTAGGTCACTAGCTTGACAACATGGGAATTATGAAGTGTCACCAGGGTTTTATCCTTGCATTATGACAAGCAACCTATAATTGAAGCCATAGTAGGATCTTTGTTTAACTAAACGAGCTAACCTAGAATCACTCCCCATTTGTTAAACGATGTATGCATCTCTGACCCCTTCCAGGTTTGAAACCTAACATTCGACATCATTTCGGTGGCTCAGTAAAGGCCATCCCCAAGAACAGCGGTGCATCTAGCAATAGTATGCCTTGTATCCTAAAACATGGTAAGTATTGGCCAAGTTAAAGGCATTAAATGATATTCAACCTAGTTTGAAAGATGTGAACCATAAATCACAGTACTGTAGCATTTTAACACATGAGGACAACACACGCTACCCCTGACAAGCTAGCTACCTTCCTCTTCAAAACTGAAGCAGCGAAGCATCTCTTGAGTTGTCATCCTCAAGAGGGTTGTTTGGTAGCTAAAAATGAGAGAAAGGAGAGAAGAGAGAGAAAAACAAAACTATCAAATGAAAACATGGAGATATTTACATACAATGAAAATGTGCGAAAGATTGCTTCGATTTCTTGAATTAGAATTTGAGAGAGGGGGCTTACTCTCTGACCCTGATATATGAAAATACAAAGAAAGCTATGTTTGGCTAATATAAGGGACAAGGAAGTAATACACCAAAATGAAATTCGGTTTGCATTAATTACAAAAAGGATGACAAGGCGGGAAATTTCGCTAGGAAATCTGATTTCGCTAGGTAAGCGAAATTGCACGAGATCAGCGAATCGGAGAATTTCGGTAGGCAACTTTAGCAATTCGCTAGCTAAACGAGAAATTTCGCTAACTCATGAAATTTTAAGAGATAGCGAGTGTAATTTAGCTAGGAGCAGTCATAGCGAATTTACAAGCCTAAGCGAGGAATTACCTCGATTTCGCTGGGATTGCGAGTACCCCCATGATCCGAGGCGAGGCCCCTTGATCTTGAGTGAAATTTCTGATTCTTTGCTCTTCAGCACGCATTGCCCTCTTGCTCCTCTCTTGATCCATTTTCATCACTTTGCCTTCATTTCTTCATTGAATCTGTATGTTCAAGGCCGATAAATGGGTTCAACTCCTCGCGGTTGCACTATATCCTTGATATTGAACTCTCAAGGTACGCAAAACCGCAAAACAACCAAAATAACCTCTAAATGGCATAAGTGATACCATGGAAGACCTGAACACTTCAATTGGCCTTATTGACATGATTAGCAAGAAAAGCACTCAAAACTCATCTCAAATGGCTCAAAATAGCACTACCAACTCACACACCCCCAAACCGCAACGCGTTAGTCCCTTAGCAATGCAAAAATAATATGCATGCATGCAAGGATTTTCAAAGTTTATGATTCAAAAAGGTGTATATACAAATAAACATTACCTTTAAATCGAAAATTGACACCAAGTTTGAAAACCGTACGAGAGAACATAAACCATACAAGGTTAATTGAGGCCAACATCTGGTTCCATGATTTTCAACCGAATTTCCACCAAAGTTCAATGATTCTATAAATATAACTGGGATCGAGCCAATAAATTGAAAATTGTCCCCTCCCCAACCTAGCACTCGATATTGGGCCTTAAGTTGTTGAACAACCTAGATAGGATAGTTACACTCTCCTTTCTTTATCCAACCACATCAGAGGCGCAATGCTTAAACCCGATTTCACCACAAAGTCCATGTAACGGGGTCCACCGATGACTCCCAACCAATTAAGGTTTAGGGCATCGTCAAAGGATCACCTGACCACAAACTCTACAAGCTCACCTCGACTCGAATGACTTCGAGAATTGGGCACCTACAAAACGCTAAACTCTACCATCCACCCGTAAACAACACTCAAGTCGATGACTCCCAACCAATTAAGGCTAGTGGCAGATCGGGCTTCAAAGGCTTTCACCATACACCTCGGACCTGTTCGGGTTTCAAGAGCAAAGTGTCCGCGATCTTTATTTTCTTTTTCTTCTTTTCTTTTTCTTTTTCTTTTTGCTTTTTCTTTTCTTTTCCTTTTGGGAAGACTACATTGGTCTTCAAATGTGGGTAACACAAACCTATCCTAGGTTGCCAACATACTTTAAGGCGGCTATGCAAAGTGAGAAAGAGTATACAAATTTACAACCCTATTGAAATAATCTGGTGCAATGTGTGAATTAGCTTAAGGGAGAAATGTTCAGAAGTTGAGCATGTTGGGACTTGGTGACGAAGTATTTCAAACATGGAATTTGTTCTAACATAAAGGTAACTTACAATGATTCAATTTTCCAACAAAAGGCAATTCAATTGTCCAATTAAAGCAATTCAATTGTTCAATTGAAGACAAAAGCAGTTACACATGGTGAAGGCACAAAACATGATATGCAAAAGATGCGTATACCATATCTTTGAATAGCTTTTGATATAGCCAAAGTAACTAGTACATGAATACAAAGCTAAACATACAAAAGTATCACTGCCTACTATGGCTAACATAAATCCTAATCAAAATTAGTAGGCAGTTGATAAAGCTGGTAACTATACGAAAACATAAAAAGAAACCTAACCACCTCACTTCTTCATTGGTGGTGGTGGAATCTATATCTTCTTCTTTAGCTGCGGCAAACACATCAAGAAAGTCCTTTCTTGACACATCTAATAATAACTTGAAATTATTAAAATTGACTAATTAAACAAAATTAAAAATTGTTGAGCTGAATTCGGTTTGGAAACACCGAACCGAGTTCAATTCAAGGTACTCAAGGAGGGTCAAGGAGAATGATCTCCTCAACCTCGGCAGTGGCCTGAGCTGACTCCATGGTGTTGGACTTCCCATTGGTGACTTGGTTCTCACCGATTGATGGTGAATTGAGCATTTATGCCCGTTGAACGCGATGGCAATTCCAACACACTTCTTGCATCTGGTTAGTCATTTCACGCAATTCACAGACATAAGCTTTCTGCATCTTGACCATTGGATAACTATGGATTATTTGATTTTCATCTTCCATTAATTTGTGCTTGTTGTTCAAGTGAAATATGTTCAGCTCCAAGGTCATGTTGCCAAATGTGAGTTGCATGACTCCATTCCGGCAATTGATGATTGCATTAGTAGTGGCCAGAAATGGTCTTCCTAGGATAATTGGCACATGGTTGGGTTCATTTGCAAATGGCTGATTGTCGGCACTACAAAATCTTGGGTAGTAGAATTTGTCTATTTTCTAAGACATCCTCGACTATCCTTGAGGTTTTCAGATCTATCGGTAATGATAGTGTGATATTGGTAGGTTTAAGTTCACCGAGCCTGAGTATACCACAGAATGCGGCGGTGGGATTCTGCGGCTCCTAGGTCAGAGTAGAGATTTGTCCTATACAAGTCCCACCAATATTTACCGAGGGTGGCCTTGGGAGATCACGGATCCTTGTGTTGGTGGATTCTTGCTTTAGTTATGGCACTGACTTGTTCGATGAAATTCCTTTCTCAATACCTAATCCCTTCTTGATTGTGCAAAGATCTCAAAAATTTTGCATAAAATGGGGACTTGTTTGATTATGTCAAGAGGTATGTTGACTTTACGCCTTAGGACTTAGGATGCTGCTTCTTGAGATGCCTTCTTCTTACCTCTAGTGCCTGTGAAATGGGGAATTTGGCATGCTGTATTTCATGAGTCCTCTTTCAAGAATATGTTCATGTTCCATTTTTCTACTTCTTTCTGGTTTCATCAACGAGGCTTGGGGCATGGGCTGATCAACCTCTTTTCCTCTCAGGAGTAATTATATGGCCTTAACCTCGTGTTCGGGTGTTGGATAAACCACATCATGGACTCTTTTGGTTTGGCGGTGTTGGGAGAGGAACCTTCCTCTCTCTGTACCTCCAGGGAATGTTGATCTTTGTGATTGAGTTACGTGGGTTGTCAATTCTTTGTTTAGATTGCTCTCAAGCCCATCTATTCTCTTGTTCGTGTGCTCTCTACGATTGTCAATCACTTTGTACGATTGCACATTGATTCGCGCCCTCAAACAGGAGTTACGCCACCACCTTACTCGAATTCAAAATGGCTTGTTTTACTAGAGAGGATGGTGGTGGTTGTGGTGAATTGAGCCAGCTGTGGTTTTGGCAAGCTGAAGTACATATGCTTGGGGAGGTTAGGTCTCCATGAGAGGTTAAATTGATTCCTCCAATTGGAATTGTAGGTATTTCCATATGGAGCATTTGGTTGTGGTGGCTTGTGTTGACCTCTGACATTGCTTACCCGACGTCAATCCTTCATTGACTGGAGCACAAGCATCATGTTCTCTGGATTTGGATTAGGCGGTGAATGGTTCAGCGATACGCGGTGTTTCGATCCCACTTGCATGCACTTTATGGAGCCTTTTTCGCTAAGCTCCTCCACCTTCCTAGCTAAGATTGAAATTCTAGCTTTCATTTCTATATCATCGACCGATTGCATACATCCTCCACAGGGTTGGCTAAAAGGCATTTTCTTTCCATTTTCTCGGGTTTGGTTCATCCCAGCCCTTAGAAGTTTCCAGCCACATAGTTCAAAAAATCCATGGCTTAAATGGGATGCTTATGGAAAATCTCATAGTTCCAAAGGCGCTTCATGGCGGAGACATACCACCACGTAAAATGGTTTTACCGACATCAATGTCGAAACCATGATGTGGACAAGCTGTGATAGTCTCCATGAATCTCCGATCTTTGGTAGAACCTCTCACCATCTTATTTGCAAAGGTGTAAATTGTCTGCTGAGTGTTGGTCTTATGAGCACTGAATAATTTTTTTAAAAACTACGCTGCGGCTCATTGATTCTTATGGTTCTAGGCCTCGGCGAAGTTAAGCCAAATCTTAGCCTTGTCCTTTAGGGTCGAGTGGAAATGCTTTCGACTTTGTAAATCCATGTCAATCATACATTCCTTAAAGGTTGTACACCTCCTCAATCCCTTATGTGTGTATGAATTTTCATTTTCCATACCATGATGTATGTGGGAGTAGGGTACTAAATAGCAGGCCTCACTGCTACATCTTCAACATGAGGTATGATGCAGGAAGGGGCACTAACTCTAGGAGGGTGGATGTGGTCCCTACGTCGATCTATAAATTTGTTGGATTCATTGGGAATTTGCACAGTGACTCTTTGTTCCTCGAGTAGAGAGTCCATTTGGTCACATTGGCACCTTGATTTCTTTGCCTTGGTCAATTTGTGTTACGATTCTTTAAATCTACGATGTATCTCTATCCCCGCGGGTACATAAGCTTTGTTACAATAAGCGAGACAAAACAAAGAACTAAACAAACTTGTAAATTAGGGTTAGCGAAAATAAGCTATTGTAAACAAAAACAAAAAACGGTGCGATTCGCAAATTGATGAACACTTGCGATTCACGACTGCGAGATTCAAAAGGGTTAGAGTGCCTTCACTTTGGAGTGTTGATCAGAGTACCCTTGACTTATCAAGCGTAGTTGGCACCATCGACAATGGCCATTTGATTCGTACCACGATGGGGTGATTGAATCAACAAAATTTATATCCTAAGTTCCTCCTCTTTGCTGGTAGTCAAACTCTTTGCGGTATGATCTAAGGGTCGAACACGGGGATGGGTTTCATCACATGAATGATTTGCATCGGTGTTGAAAAAAGGTGAGGCTTTTTAATTTGGATTTTTGGATTTTTGTTTCAAGCAGTGTGAGTTGTTTGATGATTAATTGTAAGCGAAAGTGAAGTGAGAAAAGGTAACTTAGAAGGTTTAGGTCACTAGCTTGACAACATGGGGGTAACAAGTGTCCTCGGGTTTTATCCTCGCATTATGACAAGCAACCTATAGTCTAAGCCATAACCGGATCTTTGTTTAACTAGCAAACCTAACCCTAGAATCACTCCTATTTGAGTCAACACGGGTAACATGCATCTACAGCCCCTTCCGGTTTGAAACCTAGCATTCAACATCATTTCGTTGGCTCGTTAAGGCCATCCTAAAGAACAACAGTGCATCTAGCAATAAGTATGTAACGTATCTAAAAACTTTATAGTAGTATTGGCCAAGGTAATGACATTAAATGATATTCAACCCTAGTTTGAGAAGATGGGAACCATAAATACAGTACCTGTAGCATTTAACACATGAGGACAACCTGCAACTGACCCACAACCAAGCTAGCTACCTTCCTCTTCAAAGCTAAGAGGCTTAGCCAAGCATCTCTTGAGTTGTCATCCTCAAGAGGGTTGTTTGGTAGCCTAGAAAATGAGAGAAAGAGGAGAGAGAAGAGAGAAAAACAAAACCTCAAATGAAAGCTGCGGGAGATATTTACATACAATGAAAATGTGCCAAAAGATTGCTTCTAGATTTCTTCAAGATTACAATTTGGGGGGGGCTTATATAGGCCACCCAATGTATGAAAAAACAAGAAAGCCTAACATTTTGGCTAATATAAGGGACAAGGAAGTAATACACCAAAATGAGGTCGGTTTGCATTAATTCTGAAAGGATGACGTGGATTTCGCTAGGAAATACAATTTCGCTAGGTAGCGAATTTAACTAGGTAATTACGAGATAAGCGAAATCAGAGAATTTCGCTAGGCACTGGAAATTTCGCTAGCTAGCTAATTTAAGCTAGCAAGCGAGAGACCACAGAGATAGCGAAGTGTGTATTCGCTAGGAGCAGTGCGTGCGAAATTTTGAAACTGTGAATTTCTCAGATTAGCTAGGATTCATAAATTACCGCATTCCCAAGCGAAATTTTAATCTTAGCAGACTCACGATCTTGCCTTCACTGCATTGCTACTTGCTCCTCTCTTTGCGTCCATTTTCATCACTTTGCCTTCATTTCTTCATTGAATCTTGGTATGTTTGAAGGGTGATAAATGGAGTTTCAATCTTCATGGTTAAGCATATATCTCGATATTGAACTCTCGAAAGTACGCAAAAACACACAAAACAACCAAAAATAACCTCTAAGCGGCGCAAGTGATACTAAGAAGACTGAACACTTCAATTGGCCTTATTGACATGATTAGTGCGCAAAAAGCACTCAAAACCTATCTCAAATACGGCTCAAAATAGCACTTTTTGGGTACTAATCAGGGCTCGAGCATTTCACTAGGCTTACCTTTTCCTTGGGCTTGGCGAGTGGGTCTGCGCACCTATTTTTTAAACCCTATCAGATACAAAAGAATTTAAAATACAAATAAAAGAATTATTACAAAATAACCTTATTAAACCAAGTTTTAGTTATCATAGATTAGCAGCATTTTTAGTTAGAAACCATAGCGAAGAAAAACGAGGAAAAGCTAGGATTGTAATTAATTACAAAATATTAAATGATAATACTTATGATGATGCATATAAAATACCTAATAAAGATTCTTTAATTAATTATATTCAAGGATGTAGATATTTTCTCAATTAAGATTGTAGAGTGGATTTTGGCAAATAAAGATTAGATAGAGATAGCAAAACCATGAATGCGTTTTCTTGTCATATTAGTTATATGAAGGGAATGTAATGCCATTTGGATTAAAGAATGCTCCTCAAATATTTCAACGAATGATGGATATAATATTTAGTAAATACTTATTTATTCTTGTATATATTGATGATATTCTTTTTTTTTCTAAAACTTTTCATGAACATATAAAACATTTAGAACTTATTTTTGAAGAACTTATAAATAATGGGTTGATAGTTAGTAAAAAAAATAAATAAGTTATTCAAAAATCAAATTGAATTTTTAGGATTAGAATTAGAAAATGGTCAAGTAAAACTTCAAGAACATATTAGTACAAAAAATCAATAATTTCCTAGATAAACTAGAAGATTTAAAAACCCTACAAAGTTTTTTATGATTATTAAATTATGCTAGACCTTACATTAAAAACCTAAGTCAATTAGTTGGACCTCTTTATAGTAAAACCAAAAATACAAGGCAAAAATATTTTAATCAGGAAGATATTAAATTAATCCAAAAAATAAAAGAACTTGTGAAAAATCTCCCAACTTTACATCTCCATTAGAAGATATAAAATAATTCAAACGGATGCAAATCCACGAGAATGAGGGAGGAATTATTTTATGTGTAATAATTTAGAAGAAAAACTTTGTAGATATTGTAGTGGAACTTTTTAATGAATATCAAAGAGCGTAGTTAAATGATTTAGAAACAGAAGGCATAATGTTAGTTACAGAAAATTTCAGTATTTTTTAAACCAAGAACAATTTACTTTAAACTAGATTGTGAAAATATTAAAATTCTTTGAAAATAAAAATTCTTCAAAATTATCTACAAAAAGATGGATAAAATTCCAGAACGCTTTAATTGGTTTTGAACCCAAATTTGAACATATAAAAGGGAAGGATAATATATTAGCAGATTGGTTAAGTAGATAGATTTATATAAATGATTTAATTATTTATGACTAACTTTTTGTGTACAGGAACATGACTCAAAGGAGAAATTCAAAAGCAAAAACCTTTCAATTTGGAACCGTTAGTTTAAATGAAGTTTTAAACCCTAACCTTCAATTTCAGTCTTTGTATTCCCAAAACCTTTTTGAATAACATAAAGTAATTGTTGATAACCTTTGGTCTTTAAAACCCCAAAACTTTCAAAACCAAAACTTAGAATATGCTTATGAAAAAACCATTTCAACTTTAGCCCAACATCTTCAAAATTTACAAAACCAGTTTGTTGTTTTAGAAACAAAAAAATTCCAAATGATTAAAAACCAAGAAAAACAAGAAAACCATATTAAGGATTTAGAAACAAAGTTAGACTCTTTGAACAATGTCAACAAAACCGAGTTAATTAATATTATTAGAAAATCAGCTCTTCTTACCAAACAGTTTCAAAAACTTGTAATTAAAAACAAGTTCGGATATGATATTTATGATAATATAGAATCTTTCTTTTTGGAAAAATATAATGAAAAAGTATTTAAGGACCAGTGAATATTGTATGAACAATTTAGAACCAAAAATAGTGGAATTAAAATAGGATATATGGCTTACCATGATCTTGATTTATTATTATTTGTTTATTTAGCTTATGTAAATATGTCTATTTTAGATCAAAAATATTTAGAACTCATCCCTGAACTAATGGATCAAGAGATTTTGCAAAATATCTTTTTAACCAGTATTTATCAAGTACCTAAGAATTTTCCTGAAAAATTAAAAACCATTATAGAATATCTTTTTAGAGGCAGAAAATTTTAGATGATGATGCTTTTTCAAGCTGGGTAGGCGGAGCGTGTTGGGGTCGTTGAAGTAGGAACGGGGGCTCTTGTTAGTGCAGTGCACGGGCTTTGGTATTTGTGCTGCAAAGACAAGAAAGAAGAAGGGTCGGCGAGGGCTTCGCCCATGGCCGCTCCGATACCTAAGTCAGTTTCTCGCTGGGAGAAAAATAGAATGCTTAGAGGGTGAATGTTTTTGGGTACCTTTCATCGCGGGGGTGGTCTGATACATATAACGTTTGTTTTCCTAATTGGATGGTGGTAAGGATTCTTTCCCATTGGATGGGATATTTTCTACCTTTATCGACATCGGATTTAATAAGGGATATTGAAGGAGCGGTTTATTGAGAATTATCCTTCTCCCTTATTGGTGAGATCCAGTTTGATTTGCAAGATAAGCTGTTTATTGTGAATTATCCTGTTTTCCTTGCTGGTGAGATTTAGTTGGATTTACAGGGTAAGATGTTATTGGGGATTATCCTACTTCCCTTATTTGTGAGATGTAGTCTGATTTGCAGGATGTGGGCCTTCCCAATTATCCATGTTGTCGACCTTTGGGGCGAGCGGATTGGGTTTTCATTTTGGGCTGACGCCAGGGGCTTGGGTGTTTCATTGGGCTTGCCTCTTATTTGGAGAGCAGCGAGTGGGCACGGGAGCTGTTTTCCAAACCACATCGGTTGCCCCCGGGCCTTGTGTGCGGTGTCGCGTGGGCAAGGTATGCGTTTCGTGCTCCGAATTGCGATTTCCATTTGTCAGCTCGAGGCTGGATTAGTTAGGGCTTTGTCGCCGTCATATGTCTTGTGATAATGATGACTTTTCAGTTCTCACGCTCTTTCTTCCAATTATTTCGGCTTCTTTCTGTTTCTTCTGTAGATATCCTCTGACCGTTCACCTTGTGTTTCCTTAATCCTGAAGCTTTTTCTTTGCTTTTTAGTGAGTTCGGACTTCCCTTTCCCTTAGTATTCCGTCTAAACCTTCTGTGCAGAGTCCTTTTTTGGCGTCTTGCTTGAGATAGCTTTTTTCGTTTTATTCTGGGACGGGTGCGTCTTTCTCCCTTCGGTGTCTTTTCGAGTAATACAACGAGGCGCTAGGGCTAGATTGGCTAAGTTGTGTTCTTACTACTTGTTATCACCATGGGTCTCGATCGCTCTTCTTCTTTGCGCATTGAAGGTGACTCCTCGGTTGCTGTCGGTTCAAGGCGGGCTGGCGGCTCCTCCGACCGCTCGGCTGGAGTTGATCTTCGAGGGCCTTGGGGAGCCCCTTTTCTTCGAACAAGGGTAGGGAGAATTGGTCGTATCCCGGGGATCGGAATATCTGAAGTCCACCGTGCAAAATGCTTTGGCTGTGGGACCTAGCAAAGTCGGACCCTTGTATGGGGCCACTTTAGCGGGCGTTACGAGACCTGGCCTTAGTGTCGAGTCGGTCCCCAGACATTTGACCTTTTACGTGGTTCCAGTACCTAAGATGGTGTGCTTCTTTGAAGTGGCCTTCGACAACGGTCTTCGCTTCCCTCTACACCCCTTTATAAAAGGGGTTTTATAGCACTTCAATGTCTGTCCTTCTCAACTCTCGCCCAATTGTTGGGGTATTCTGGTTGGGTTATTGGTTTTCTTCAGGGACAAGGGCCTCGGTGTTCCCAGTATAGCTCTGTTCCTTGGTCTTTTTAGCGTGAAGGAGCCAGCCGAGGGCTTCCTTTATTTTCAGTGTCTTAGTGCTCCTACGGTAATTTAGATCTTAATCTTCAGTAGAGGCTTTGGGTAAGCGTTACTTCTTGTTGCGACGCGGTGGGAATTATGACCCTCTTGACAAGGATGACACCCTGGGCGTTCCAGTTGGCTGGACCACCCCCGAGAATCTACGTGAGTATCGCTTTGTTTTTAGTATAGTCTTTATGAGGTCATTGAGCATCTCTAATTCTGCATTGACCGTGTGCTTCTCAGGTGTTCGACCCGATCTCAGCCCTAAAGATAATGTCATAGCGCAGGAGTTGGCTAAGTGTTCCTCGCGCCCCTACTCGGAGCTGATCAGGTCGGATATTCCTGGACCTTCGAGCTTGAGGTCTGTTCTGTTTGCTTTGAGGCCTTCACCTCCTTAGCTATGAAATTCTCTCGTCGGGCCTTCCCGCGCGAAACTGCGAGGGGCTTTTTGGCCAGTGGAAGTGTTGTCGAGAAGTCCGGCGTGGGCGGAAGCGGATTCCTTTGAGAAGGACACCGCCCGGCTTGGGATGAGGTTCGAGCGAGGGGCGTCTTCCTCTTCCCCTTACATCCACGTCCAAGTATAGAGTGGTGTTGTCGCTTCTGGTAAGGTCCTAAAGCTATGAGTTCGTAGCCCGATTTACAAACTCTCTTTGCAAGGAAAAGATTCCTCGGGAAGGGTTGGCTGAGCGACCGTTGGGAGGTCATGCCTATCAGCGTGGAATCCCCGCGCGAGTGTTAAACTCCTTCCTCGAGGCGGAAGAGTTGAAGAGGAAGGGTTTATTGATGGAGATCGCCGTTCCTTGCTCCTCGATCATAGAGGCTTGTAGTGGGCGGCGTGGTCTCTTCCATCCTCGGTCGACCTCAAAGAAGGTCGGGCGCCTGCCATTGAAGCCTTAGCTTTATCCCTTCAGGGGGTCACCTCTATAAGTTCTCGTATCTTGCCGTGTCTGATTTTAACTTGATTTGGGTATTGATCTTGTGTTGGGTGTGGGCAGGTGGCTACTCATTTGAAAAGTTTGGCGAAAAGGCCCGATCTAAGCGAGCCATGTCAGCCTTGGGTTTACAAGCGAAGGTGGCTTCCTTATCCCTGACGGGATAAGCTACGAGGCAAGTTACCAGCAAGTATGACCGAGGCGGTGAAGCTTAAAGTACGATTTGAGGCATGCTTTGTCGGTAGCGAGGCTCGGCGAATAGAAGATGAGGCCAGAAACAGCTTAAGAGTGGCCGAAGTCGAGCTTCGAGAGGTTAAGGATGGGCTGCATGTTGTACAAAATGACTTGCTGGAGGCCAAGGATGGGCTGCAGTTTGCCCAATCTTAGCTTCAGATGGTTAGGGATGAAATTTGTTTTATGTCTCAGCGGCTGCGAGTGCAGAAGAGTTGCGTGCTTGTTGAGATGAGTGCACAATAAAACAACTTCTTCTTGGAAGCGAGCTCGTGGCGAGGCTTCCGGTACGTAAGCTGTGGAGCGCCCCAGGCCAGGGAACCATGGGTTGCTAGGGGACCTCCATAGAGCGAGACTGCAGTCGTTGAGGGGCCCAGTTATAGGGAGATTGAGGGCCAGGCCTATACCAGTAAGGCCTGGGTGGCTTGCCTTTAGGAGGAAGAGGCTGGCAATGCCTACCAGGCCTCGGCTCCAACCGACATCCACCAGCGACGAGGAGGCGGGAAGAGTCCATCTCATGAACTATTGGAGAACCGGATACCTCTCTTTGAGGCCCAGCTCCCTTAACTCACCTCACCTCCTTTCTCGATATCGACCTTCCACACACGCCGCTTGCTTGTTGTTTTTTTTTTTTTTGGGCCTGGGACCTCAGACATACGTAGCCTTTTCCCTAATGAACCAAAGTAACTTCTTGGTTGCATGGCTTAGATTAATAGAGGTTGACGGGTTGAGCTTTTCAGCATCTTCTTGAGCTCTGGCGGCCCCAGGCCTTATAGGCTAAATCGCGACTGAAGCGACTCTTGGGCTACATAGCCTAAGCTGAGTAGTTGAGCTATTCAAGGCCCCCAGATTGTTGGGCTCTTAGGCGGGGCCTTTGGTGCTAAAAATTACCTAGGCGAGGCCGACTCTTGAGGCTGCGTGGCTGAAGCGAGTGTTGAGCCCTTCAAACTAGGCATTTGAGGCTCAGTGGAGCCCTAGCACTACGAGGTACGAGGCCGACTCATTGGGTTTGATGGCTTTGAGAAATTTGAGTGATTGAGCTCTTCAGCCCCAATTTCTTTACGGGATCTTGGTATTGAGGCCTTTAGGCAAGTGCTGAGCTGAACTAACTCTTGAGGCTGCGTGGCGCAGTGATAGTTAGGCTCTTGAGCGACAAACCACAGGCAACGGGGCCTTTTGGCTAAATTGCAATTTGAAGCGACTCTTTGGCTGAATGGCTTGAGCTGAGTAGTTGAATCTTGAGTTTGCTAGGCTCTTGAGGCGTTAAGGAGCTTCAGAATTTAAATTGCTTGAGGTGAGGCCGACTCTTGGGCTACATGGCTGAGGCCGGAGTGGTGAGCCCTTAAGAATTGTTCTTTGGGGCTCCACAGGCCTTTGAGGACCTTTTGGGTTAAATTGCTGAGCTGAATTGACTCTTAGGCTACATGGCATGGCCCA
The DNA here is from genome assembly GCA_016808115.1 of Tetrastigma voinierianum. Lineage (NCBI taxonomy): Eukaryota > Viridiplantae > Streptophyta > Magnoliopsida > Vitales > Vitaceae > Tetrastigma > Tetrastigma voinierianum. Next base: position 164,253 of record JAEQBH010000351.1, read on the forward strand.
GTAGTTGAGCCACTTGAGCTAGGCCGGCCCGAGGCTCAGGTCATTTGGCCCCGAGATAGGCCCCGACTCGTTGGGATTTGTATGGCTTGAGTTGAGTGGTTGAGCATAAATTGGTGTTGGGCTACAGTGCTGAGGCCTTTTGGGCTAAATTTCTGAGCTGAAGCCCGACTCTTGGTGCATGGCACGAGAGCGGAGTAGTTAGGCCCTTCAAGCTGAAGTGCGGGCTCTTCTTGGGGCGTTGAGGCCTTTTAGAATTTAAATTTCATGTGAAATTTGAATTGACTCTTGGGCTGCATGGCACGAGTGAAGTAAGTTGAGGCCACTTCAAACTAGGCCATTGACTCAGGTAAGGCTGACTACACAAATTTGAACTAACTCCTTAAGACTCACGTGCTTTGGGTGAGGTAGTTGAGCTCTTCAAGTGACATTTAGGCTCTTAAGTATTTGAGGCCTTTTGGGCTAAATTACAGTGAAGCCGACTCTTAAGTTTACATAGCCTCAAATTGGTAGTGAGCTCACAGGCGGAGCCTTTTGGGCTAAATTGTCTTAGCTAGTGACTCAAGGGGTGCATGAAGCGAAGCGAGTGGTTGGCGCGCTAAGTAGGCCGTTGAGGCTCAGGTGGGCTATTTTTGGTAGGCCGACTCATTGGGGTGCGTGGCCTGAATTTGAAGTGGATGAGCTCTTCAAAGTGGCTGTTGGGCTCTTGGGCGAGGCATTTAGATTTAGTGCACAGGCTGAGCCGACTTTTTAAGGTGCATGGCTGAGCAATTAGTTGAGCCCTTCAAGTTGGTGATGAGCTCACGGGCGTTGAGGCCTTTTGGGCTAAATTGCACGAGCTGGCCCGGCTCTGAGGCTGCATGGCTTTGGCGAGTAGTTGAGCCCTTCAAATTAGGTCGCTGAGGCTCCGTGGGTTGTTGCACGAGCTTAAATGACTACGTTAGACTCTTTGGGCTCTGGCCCGAGGCCTTTTAGGCTAAATTACTTGAAATTTGGAACTAACTCTTGGGGCACATGCTTTGAGTAGGTAGTTGAGCCCTTCAAACTGAGTTGTTGGGCTCTTGGGCGTTGAGGCCTTTTGGGCTAAATTGCCTGAACTGAGCCCGACTCTTGGGGCTGCGTGGCTGGTGATAGTTGAGCCCTTGGCTGGGCGGGTGAGGCTGCGTGGGGTGACACTGGCCCAATTGACTAGTTAGAACACATGCTTTGAGTTGAGTAGTTAGGCTCTTCAAAGGCCCGAGCTCTTTGGGCTCCTGGGCGTTGAGGCCTTTTGGGCTAAATTGCTTGAGCTAAACTGATTCTTGGGCTGCATGGCCTGAGCTAAGTAGTTGAGCTCTTGAGCTGCTAAGCTCTTGGGCGCTGAGGCCTTTTGGATTAAATTGCTGTGGGCGGCCTCTCTTGTGGGCTGCATGGCCCTAGAGTAGGTGGTTGGACCTTCAAGGCGGAGTTGTTGGGCTCCTGGGCGTTGAAGCCTTCCAGAGCTGATGAGCTCTTTAAAAATGAGCTCTTGGAGGCGGCCGATTCGACTTCTACTTCTTGGAAAGATGTAGGTGTCTTTATTGTTGGTTTATGGAGAATTGGAAACGATTGCGCGACTTCCCGAGTGTTTTGGCCTTCTTATAAATGGCAGCTCCTTTACTATGGAGCCCATACTCCGAATTTCCTTCCTTTTTGGGGCGTAACTAGATTCTACATGCAATGAAGCGTCAAGGCTTAGTCGTCTTTGCAGGGGATCCGCCTGGGGATTCTGTTTCAGTTCCAATGGACCTCCGGCCTATGGGAGTTGTGTTTTTCCCGAGTCTCCCCTCTATGGGAGTTGTGTTATTCCCTAGCTTTGTGCTAGGGAATGCGTCTGAAGGGAGAATTACCTTATTTGTATCGCTCACCGATTTTCTCCTCTTCTTCCTCTTTCTCTTCTTTCTTCTCCTACTCCTTCTTTTTCAGTTTCTCTTCCTCTTTTCCCTTCGCCTTTCTCTTCCTTTCTCTCTTGAGGTTTTTTTTTTTTTTTTGAGGCCCCATTTGTCTTGTTTGTTTAGGATGTAAGAATGCGCTGCGGTGTAATCAATTGTACCTTTATTGTAGTAAAGTGTTTTATTTTGAATCTTGAATTTGCGCATTCGTGTATGCCAACCTTCTTGTATCTTCCACGATTGTGACGTTTGACCGAGATAATCGATACAAACATACGATTCGTCATCCAGCGATAATACTTTATTTAAGATTACAACCGAGAGGCTCTTGGTAGCAGCTTAGGTGCTTTCGACATTCCAGTATGGTAGAATTTTTTCCCTCTTCAGTTTGGGCTCGTAATTGCAGTGCGATTACGAGTCCTGCGATATAGGGGCACGATAAGTACCCGAGTGCTATTTTGAACCACTATTTACAGATAGGTTCTAAGTACTTTGTGTACTAATCATATTAGTTAAGCCGATTGACACGTGTAGGTCCCTTTGGTACTAATGATTGTATTTCAAAATTTGTTTGTGGCAGTTTTGGGTTTCGAACCTATTCTATCATATCAAGCTAGGCATATCGAAGTTGAGCTGATTTACATCGAGTTCGTATGATTTATCTTCGATTGCATCAAGCCAGGAATGAAGAAATTGATTGGGAGCAAGCAGGAGCAAGGGGCAGAAATTTCGCTACATAGCAAATTTCCCGCTACAATACGAGGCCCTACTCATGTATGAAAATTTCACTATGTGAAAATTCTCGCTCCTGTTTTTGTGTCTGTGGCTTGACCCCGTTTTTGGTTAATTTCATTTCTACCCTCACTGTAATTATACTAGTTAGGTTAGATTGGTATTTTCACATGTTTGTAAGGCTATATAAGCCATTTTCTAAACAATTTGTAACCTAACTTTTCAAAAAAGGCATTTCCATTACGGGCCCCTGTTTTTGGCCCTCATTTTCTCTATTTCTCTATGCTTCTCTCACTTTCTAGAGCAACGAACACCTTTGAGGATGACAACTGAGGATGTTTACAGCTTAAAACCTCAGCCTTGAAGAGGAGGGTTGCTATGTAGGTTGATAAGGTTTGCAAGTGATCACTCTGTATTTCCACGAGCGGTACTGCGTATTTATATTTCAAACTTTCAAACTAGGTTCAAGCTATTTGATATGCTTTCATTGGTCAATACCTGGCGAGGAAGCTTTAGGGGTTGAGTGTATTCTTAGTGGTAGATACACTGACATCCATTAGTTGTCATTTACGAGCCATCGGAGGTAGGTTAAATGCTAGATTTCAACTTCAGGAACATTTAATGTTCAGTAAATGCTATGTTTCAAGGAGAAATGGTACTGAGGGTTAGTCTTTAAAGTTAAACAAAGATTCGGTTTTGGAAATGACTATAGGTCATCTTCATAATGCGAGAAATAACCACAGGGACACCTTTGCAACCTATCATGCAAACTAATTGGACCAAAACTTCAAGGACTTCTTTTACATCTTATTTCAAATTGCCTTCAGTTAGTATAGTGAAAACAACCCTTATTTTTTATACAAATCCAAAATACGAACAAAGCCTCACCATTTTGACTCATTACAAAATCATTTGTAGGCGAAAACCCATCCTGTGTTTAATCCTAGAGCATTTATCTTTGCGGTGGTGCAGCTACGGCAGTAGGAGTAATTTAGGTTATAAATTTTGTTGATTCATAACACCTACTGTGGCACAAATCAAATAGCGTCATTGCCGGGGATGGCGCCTTACTACAGATGATGAGATGATGAGTACTTGTAATCCTCATTACAAGTATTGATGACCTTTTAAACCTTTTGAATTCCATTGTTTAAATTTCAAGTTTTTTTCTCCCAGCAGTCACTACTAGAACATTTTTTTTATGAATAACGATCATTTTATTTCTTAGCTAACAACGATCTTTTGGCAGAAGCCATGTTGTTGTTCTTTGCTTTGTCTCTTTTTGTTTCTCAGGTGTTTATGTACCACTGGGATAGAGATATATCAGGTAGATTGCAAAGAGTTAGTACACCAATTGAATAAGGTTGTGAAGTCAGTGTACACAGTGAGCAAATGGATCCTCTACTGAAAAACTGACAAAGTCAGCCAAGGAGCTTCAATAAATTAACGGCATATAGGTCGATGAGGACCATGCACCCTCTAGAGTGAGTGCACCTTCCTACATCATACTACCTGCTGATGATGTGGTGGTAAGACCTATTTGATGCCCCTGCTTCCCACTTTTCATGGAATGGAGAATGAAAATCCATATACACATATCTAGGAGTTCGAGGAAGTTTGCACAACTTTTAAAGAAGGTGTACCTGACATGGACTTGCTTAAGCTGAAAACATTTCCGGTATTGACAACTTTGAAAACCAGGCGGGTGGCTCCCGATTCAAGGCGAAACGATTAGAATTGGGCCATTTCATGCTGAATTTTGAAGAAATTTTAGTACAGCAGAGACCAGCAGTTTGAAGAGGAAAATCTACACTTACCGACTGCGATAATGAAATTTTATCGGTGTTGGGAGAGGTTCATGGAGACCATCGGTGCATATCCCACGCCATGGGTTCGATACATGGATGCTTGTGAGATCACTTCTATGATGGTATGTCTCGGTATGAAGCAACTCTGCGGAAACCATGTGGAGGGGACTTCACGAGCAAGCACCGGATGAAGCCATGGACTTTTGAACTATGTGGTCGAAACCTCTAAGGCATGGGACGAATCGAATCCAAGAGAGGCTGAAAAAAATGAGGCCTTCACGACCCACGAAGGGGAGGCATTTATGCACTTTCGAAGACATGGAGATGAAAGCAAAGCGACCACTTTAACGAAGGACGGGCGTGAATGAAATCAGCATGAAGTGCAACGATGATTAGATTACACGAGATCTCACCCGGCCCTATTTTAATTCTTCGATTAAGTATACATCTTGGGAGCACTGTCCAATGGTTCCTTGATGAGGATTTAATGCAAGAGCATGCCCATGTCTTAAATTGAAATAAGCCACCGATAAATGCTCCGTGTGGCAACACCTATAACTAATTGGAGGAATCATCGAACTATCATGGAAGCGAAAACCCACACGCCTTAATAAAACTACGAAGCTGACTGATTTAGCTCCACCTCGGCATCGCAATGATAGCCTGCCCTCTTCTCCACATTGAAGCCAAACAGTCGAATTTAAGCAAGGTAGTAGGTACCTTTGTGGAGGAACAAAGGAGTGTTGAATATTCAAACTAATCGAGAAAGTGAGAATGATGAGAGCTCACTCGACAAGAAATTAGACAATATGCATTCTGAGATCTCCAACAAATATGACAACTTGCAAAGTTCCATTTCCAAGTTGTCTAACCAGCAGCAGGGTCCTGAAAGGGAAATTCCCTTCCCAGACACAGCAAAACCCGAGGGGAATGCATGAGATAGGCTCATGATCCTAATGCAAGAATTGATGAAGTCGAAGCGGTAATAGCGTTGAGAAGTGGTACGAGCGAGACAGCGGAGTCGAGCTCAGCGAGCTCCCGCGGTGGTTGAACCGCTAAAGGAAGAACAACCGGTAGTGGAAGAGGTAAGCAGTGTACCTCCTTTCCACAAGCACTTCAAAAAGGAAGGTCGGTTAACGGCCCGAAATTTTAGAAATGCTGCGGTGGTTAACATCCCTCTTCTCGATATGATCAAGCAAGTTCCAATGTGCAAAGTTTTGAAGGACACATGCATGGTAAAAATAGGCTTAATGTGAATAAAAGGCCTTTTTGACTGAGCAAGTGAGTGCCATCATTGAGTGCAAGACTCCACAGTGAAGTATAAAGATCCGGGGTGTCCCTCTGATCTCTAGTTAACATAGGCGGCACTTGTGTGGAAAAGCATTGCTAGATTTGAGGCAAATGTTAATCTACTACCTTTTCCATGTATAAGCAGCTTGGTTATCACGAACTTAAACGACTACCCCATCACTTTGTCTCTAATAATAGGTCCATCAAAATACCAAAGGGGATAGTTGAGGATGTTTTGATTCAAGTGGACAAATTCTACTATCCAGTGGATTTTTGTAGTGCTTGATACCAAACAAGTTGCAGTAGGAGATAACCATGTGCCAATCATCCTGGGAAGGCCATTTTTGGCCACTTCCAATGCGATCATTAATTGTCGGAATGGGGTGATGCAGCTAACCTTTGGAAATATGACCTTAGAGCTCAATATCTTCCATTTGAGCAAAAAGCACATGCACCAACAGGAGGATGACAGTGAAGAGGTTTGTGCGATAGATGCCATCCTTGAAGAACAAGCAAATGAGCTACTTGTGCAAGATGTATGAACTAGGGAGTTGGTTGTGATATGTGCCAGGGCTTGAGAAAGAAGTGAGCCCTCTTCACGCTAGACGATGGAAGGTAGAAGTTTTACTCTACTTACTAGAGTAGGGAACATGGTCCTCAGTTAGATCTTAAGCCCTTACCTATTGAATTGAAATATGCATTTTGGGAGGAAAAATGCATTGTCAGGTATAGTAATTTCTTCCTTTATTGAGCAATCCATAGGAGGGTTAGTTTGCTTCAAATCCTCACGAGAGCAGAAAGCAATCGGATGGAAGATTTGGAGGTTGAAAGGCATCGACCGACCCTATGCACCCATCATATCTACTTGAAAGGAATCAAAGCGGTTCGACGGCCACAGAGGGAGACTAAATCCATATGCAAGAGGTGGTACAAGTGGAAGTGTTGAAATTGCTCTGAGAAACCGATCATATACCCCATATCGATAGCTCTTGGGTTAGTCGACCCAGTAATTTTCCAATCGGGGGTCCTCGATTGCTCAATGAGAAGGAAATGCCCGCAGGCACTACGAATTTGGAGGGTATGTATCGACTACGAGAGGCTGAATGAGGTGGCTGATGAAAGGATCACTTTCCTTACCACTTCATGGACCGACTCTAGAGAGAGTATCGGGACATCCTTCTCACGCTTTCCCAGATGGGTATTAGGCTATTTCGGTCGAGATCGCTGTCCGAGTGGTCGGGGAAAGACCACTTTCACTTGTCCTTTTGGTACATATGCCTATAGGAGGATGCCCTTTGGTCTATGCAATGCCCCGACCACTTTTAATTTTTATATGCTCAGTATTTTTAGTGATATGGTGGAGCTTATTATGGAGGTTTATATGGATGACATAACGGTTTACGGGGAAAGCTTTGATAGATCTGCTTGTCCATTTAGGCTTGTCCTCCACGGATGCATCGAAAATAACCTAATTACTAAGGCGGGAAAAATGCTGTTTATGGTAAATCGAGGGCGTAGTGTTGGGAGCACATCATTTACGAGAGGGGAATTGAAGTGGATAAGGCCAAGGTAGAATTGATCTAAAAATTGCCATCTCCTACTAATGTGAAGACAGTGCGGCAATTCTTAGGACATGCAGGCTTCTATCATAGGTTCATCAGAGACTTCTCAAAAATTGCTAAGCCGCTCTACAAGCTCCTTCAAAAAGATGCAAAGTTTGAATGGGATCTGAGAATGCAGAAAGGTTCGAGGCTTAAGGCATCGACTCTGACACCCATCGTGAGCCCCCGGCCAGCACTTGCCTTTGAGAGTAATGTGCGATGCTATGACCTTGCTGTCGGAGGTTCTCGGACAGAGAGTAGAGGAAAGCCGTATGTGGTGTATTATGCAGCTAGCGTTAAATGAAGCTCAAAAGAAACTACACTACTACGGAGAAAATTCTTGCGTGGTCTATGCTTTAGATAAGTTACGATCTTATTTGATTGGGTCGAGATATTATGTCTTCACAGAGATCATTCAGCATTTGAAATATACTCACCAAACAGAATTCCAAGGCTCGGCTTATTAGATGAGTTGTGCTCTGAGGGATTCAACATCAGTTAGAGATAAGAAGGGTGTGGAGAATGTTGTTGTAGATCATCTCTCAGATTAAACCATAGCACACAATACCCATAACCCTCCACATAATTGATGAATTTTCACAGGAGTCTCTACGGCCGTTAGTATAGCACCATGGTATGCTCACGGTATGGCGCCACGGTAGCAGGAGGTTACCTATGGAGTGGACAGCACAGGGCGAAGTTCTTCCATGCAAGGGTTCATTCGATGCTTATTGGGAGGAGCGTATTTGTTCAAGTATTGTCTGCGATAAGATAATAAAGAAATCGTGCGAGAGAAAGAAGAACCTTGAAGAATTCTGACCATTACCATGATAGTGCGTGTAGAGGGCATTTCGCTTCACGAAACAACCATGAAGCTGGCGCATTCGGGCTTTTTGTTAGTGATCATTGTTTTAAGAATGCCTACACCATGTGCAAGCAGTGTGATAAGTACCAAAGACTTGGAAAGATTTCCTATCGTCACATAATGCCCTTGAACCCCATTTTAGTAGTTCAATTGTTTGATGTATGGGGCATCGACTTCATGGGACCATTCCACCTTTTCGCCATTTATGCATCCTTGTGGGGGTGGACTACGTGTCCAAGTGGGTTGAAGCAGTGCCATGTAGGGCAATGACCACAAGCTGTGCTAAAGATTCGAAGGAGGCATTTTCTCTGGGTCGGGTTCCCAAGCAATTATATCGGTGATGGAGGTTCTCACTTTGTAACAAACCCTTTGAGAACCTCTTATCCAAATATGGTGTTAAGCCCACGAGTGGCCACCCGTATCATCCTCAAAGCAAGTGGTCAAGTGGAGCTCGCCAGCGGGAGAAATAAAGACCATCCTGATGAAAGTCGTTAATTAGCAGGGAAGGACTGGTCTTTGAAGCTTAGACTAAATTGTGGGCGTATAGAACAACATCTGAAGACCATCCACCTGGCATGTCCACAGTATAAACTTAGTTTATGGCAAGACTTGCCATTTACCGATGAAATGGAATACAAGGCGTCTTTGGGCAATCTGTGAGAATTGAACATGGATATGAACCGAGCTGGCCTAAAAAGAATGCTTAAGATTGGCCAGAGTTAGAAGACACGAGAAATGGCCTTTGCTTCAATTCAAAATTGCAAGAAGGATGAAATGGAAGAAGTGGCATGATCGGCTCATAACCGGGAAGACTTTCAAAAGGGGATCAAGTCCTCCTGTATGATTCCAAGCTTCATCTATTCTAGGAACGAAGCTTGTATTATGCGAGCAAAACGTTAAATGAAGCTCAAAGAAACTACACTACTACGGAGAAAGAATTGCTAGTGGTCGTCTATGCTTTAGATAAGTTCCGATCTTATTTGATTGGGTCAGATATTGTAATCTTCACAGATCATTCAACATTGAAATATCTACTCACAAAACAGAATTCCAAGGCTCGGCTTATTAGATGGGTTCTATTGCTACAAGAGTTCAACATCCAGATTAGAGATAAGAAGGGTGTGGAGAACGTTGTTGCCGATCATCTCTCCAGATTAACCATAGCACACAACACCCATAACCCTCCCATAATTGATGAATTTTCTCGAGGAGTCTCACCGACAAAGGAGTATAGCACATGGTATGCTCACATTACAATTTTTTTGCAACAGGGAGAGTTACCTCGTGGAGTGGACAGCACAGACAAGAAGTTCTTCCATGCAAGGGTTCATTCGTACTATTGGGAGGAGCCGTATTTGTTCAAGTATTGTGCTGATAAGATAATAAGGAAATGTGTGCCGAAAGAAGAACAGGAAAGAATTCTCAGCCATTACCATGATAGTGCGTGTGGAGGGCATTCGCCTACGTAAAACAGCCATGAAACCGCCGTGATTCGGCTTTTATCGCCGTCATTGTTTAAGAATGCCTACACCATGTGCAAGCAAAGTAGGATAAGTACCAAAGACTTGGAAAGATTTATCACATAATGCCCTTGAACCCCATTTTAGTAGTTCAATTGCTTCGATGTACGGGCATCGACCTACGGGACCATTCCTACTTCCTTCGGGCTATGCTTACATCCTTGTGGGGGTGGACTACGTGTCCAAGTGGGTTGAAGCAGTGCCATGCAGGGCAAGCTGACCACAAAGTCGTGCTAAAATTCCTGAAGGAGAACATTTTCTAGATTCGGAGTTCCCAAAGCAATTATCGCTGACGGAGGTCTCACTTTTGTAACAAACCCTTGAGAACCCTTATCCAAATATGGTGTTGGGTTACTGTAGCCACCCCGCATCATCCTCAAACCAAAGTGGGTCAAGTGGAGTCGCCACCGTAGAAATAAAGACTATCCCGATGAAAGTCAGCACTTCTAACAGAAGGACTCGGGTTTTGAAGCTTTCACTCATCATGGGCGATGTAACAACATACAAGACCATCCCCGCATGTCCTCAGATCGCGAAGGTTTATGGCAAGGCTTGCCATTTACCAGTAGAAATCAAATACAAGGCGTGGTGGGCAATACGAAATTTGAACATGGATATGAACCGAGCTGGCCTAAAAAGAATGCTTAAGATTGACGAGTTAGAAGACCTGAGAAATGACGCCTACTTCAATTCCAAAATTGCAAAGGATAGGCAGAAGAAGTGGCATGATCAGCTCATAACCCGGAAAGCTTTCAAAAGGGGGATCAAGTCCTCCTGTATGATTCCAAGCTTCATCTATTTCCGGGCAAACTCAAATCGCGATGGACGAGCCCATTTTTCATCCATCAAGCATATCTGAATGGTTCGGTCGACCTTCTCAACCCGAAAGATAAGAGAATATTCAAAGTTAACGGGCAACGAGTGAAGCCCTATGTTGTTCGCCATTTTGTAGAAGAGGAGGAGATATCCCTCCTTGATCCTCCATGACTGGCATTCGAGCCACTGAGTTGGTTTGGTCTCCACTGAGACCAAACTGCAGCACAAATTTTGTTTTCTTTATTGGTCGATCTTTAATTTATTTTATTTTTAGTATTTTTATTATATCTTAGTTTTTAATTAAAATCTTCTTTAAAGTTTTAAGCCTAATGCTTCTTTTATTTTTGTTTTTTTTATTATTATTATTTATCTTTGTTTTTATTTTTTATTTTTTATTGTGCAGGAGAAAAGTTGGTGCAGATTGTGGTTCTTTCGCTACAGAGGTAAATTCGCCCTCAGAGTGAATATTTTTCTCGGGCGAAATGTGAAAAAAACTGTGGGAGGACCCTTCACCAAGCACCATAAAAGGACCCCCCCACTCTTCTTTACCCCCGCGCACCCCCGCATTCTCTCAATGCAAGCCCCCGGGTGACTTCACCCAAGTCGCACGCCTTGCATCTCTCCCAGCCGCACCTCCCCATTTCGGTGGTTCCGCGCACCCCTCTTATGTCGGCCTCGCCCAAGCCTCCCGCTATGGTTCACACGCGTGGAGGACATCGATATAGGCCCAGGGTTCATACCCGTTCTCCTTCCAGAGATACCGTGGGCACTTCCTGGCTGGTCGCACCACCCTCCGACGTGGTGCCGAGGGGCACTCCCGTTTTGTCTCCACCATACCCATGATGCGTAGCCCAAATTTCCGCCGATATCCCAGAGAGCCTCAGGTGGGCCGGGAAGCCCCATCCGCACGATAATACCCTAGCTGGGACCTCGCCCCTCCCGTGCACCCACTCGCCCACCCGAGGGCACCGCCTCAACCCGGGTCCTGACATCTCACCGGAGTCTTCACATTCTAGCCCAAGCTCACGCCCCACCGCTTAGAGTCCTGCACGGTCATGTGGATTGTCGTGCCAAGGACTTTCACGAAGAGTCCTATTATGATATACCGCCAAAGATTGGCGCCACTCCACGGTTCCGAGATTCTATGTCCACGTGCATTCACGCCGCCGCTTATGACTCCAAGGCAATTTTTCTATCCCCGGGTGGTTCTCGAATTTTACCATACCATGACATCCCGGGGAGTGTCCAATCAGATGCAACTTCATTTCAGTATAGATGGCTGTCCTAGGATACTGCGAGCTTCAGATATCACCGCTACTCTAGGCCCGCCAAGTAGTCTCCGTCGACTCCTGCCAGACATTCTCCACAAAGGACCCTCACCCCCACCCCAAAGAGATGGCTCGCTCTCTCCTCGAGACACGCTGTACCGGTCTATCCCCTTTGTTCTGGAGGTAGCTTCCTCCGCATATGCTCCTCACAGACCATGTACTTTGGTCTAATTTGTTCCCGCTTCAACACTATTTACAGCGTAGAGGAGCTATTCTAGAGGCTCTTTATCGGATATCTGAGGGGTTCCTGCTCATCCCATAGAGCTATCGCCTTACTTCATTTCTCAAGAAGCACTGCAGCGGCCTGGCTTCAGGCGCAGGCTATTCCCTTTTGATGCCGAGATTGTGCCATGTGTTAGAGCACCTTGGGTTCCCGGAGGAATCACGTATTGAGCGTCGACATAGTTGTGCTATGATTGTATCCCATGAGCAGACCCTATCTATGCCACTCTCTTTTCTTTTTACACCAAAGAAGTGATGTCGTGGATGATTGAGTGCGGAGGACCCGCCTGTGTGGATGAGCACCGGTCCCAGCTGGTGGAGGTATAGAGCCTTAGCTCGGATTCATCCCTCCAGCCCCACCTCCCACGCCCCAGCTCCTCTGAGGTCGCAGTCCGCCCTCCACGTCAACAGCCATCCGAGCACATCCCCGCCACTTCCGTGGATTTCGTCAAGCATGGATACCGTCCGCATTCGCCGCCACTACTACATCTTTAGCAAACTTCTCGTGACAAAGATCAATCGAGCGGATGGCCCGCGCCGAGGTTACTCTAGCACAGAATCAGGCTATTCTTCTTCAGATACAGAGCCACCTTGGTCTCCCACCAGTTACCGTGACAACACCTATACCTCCCACCACTCATGGGCGTACCCCACCGTACGCCCATCTCGCTTTCGATGTGCCTCGCGTCGCCAAGAGCTTCTCGATCCAAATAGCCTGTACACCACCAAAGACAAAGGAGGGGAGGTCGACTTCCTTCTCTAGCGCCGATCCCTACCCAAAGAGGACAAATGATGCTTTTGTCGAGGAGTTAGCGCTGGCGGCATTTATCATAATTTATGTTTTGTTTTGCTTTTATACTTCGTTGTTTTAGTTTTTTTTCAACCGCTACTAGCCAAATTATTTGTTAGTATGTATTAGCCAATAGTAGGCAGTGGTTTATTTTGCTTAGCTCTAAAAGATTGTGTTAAGCTATTATAAGCTTGTACTAGCCTTTTTGGTTATATTAAAAACTATATAGCAGTATTTGCATTTTCTATTTTTGCACCCACAATTTTTTTTTAATTTTAATTAACTTTTGTATATGCATAATGATTAGCCTAGCAATGTGATGAACTTAAGCCTGAACTAATGGTGTCGGCGTTAGAAAGGTCCTATGCCAAGTTGAGTGGATAACTAGTCAAATTCTTGTTGTATTTACCCTGTTTCTTCCACCTTGATCTAACCACACACCGAGCAAGTTAGGTCTCAATGATAGGCTAAGAAACAGCACAAAACCCCCTCTTATGATGCAAATCCTTTCCTAGTGTCGTTTACTCCCTTGAATAGGTTACGGACCCCCATGCAAAGAAGGCCAATGTGCCTCACATTGAAGAATAGAGAAGAAAAGAAAAGAATAGAATTGCTTTTCTTTGCCTTGAAACCCGAGCACGGTCTGAGGGGCATATGGCGAAAGCCTTTAAAGCCTGGTGCCCTAAGCCAACTGGTTGGGAGTCATCGACTTAGTGTTCGCTACACGGGTGGATGGGTGGAGTTTAGCGAGTTGTAGGTGCTGGAGGCTCGAAATCACCTGGTCTCGTGAAACCTATAGATTTTGTGGTCGAAAGATCCTCATGGCTTGGTGCCCTAAACCTTCACTAGTTGGGAGTCGTCAGCGAATCCCCGTGACACGAACTTTGGTGAAGTCGAACCCTCAGCATTGCACAATACAATGCAAAAAGAATTGTGTAATAAGGGGCAGGTCCTGATCTACGAAGGTTAACATACAAGGTTGCGGCATTAGCTCTCATTGGGGGAGAGCGATGGGGCCAGAGTTTGTGATTGAGACCTGAACAAACAAACTCGTAGCTTTTTGTAGAATAGCCTGGTTCATGCCTCGAGGAGGGAGCTTATTGGTCAGTCAACGCGGTATAGTTTTCATTCTTTCGAGATGGTTATTAGCTTAGGTTTTTGTGATTCTCATCGCAGGCTATGCATTACTTGTACAAACCTTTTTGACCTCCCATGTTTTTGTTCTCTACTTGTTGATTACTTCTGGCATTGCTACAGGACTAGCAATGTGTCGGTTGGGGGGTGTGATTAGTACCCAAAAAGTGCTATTTTGAACCCTATTTAAGATAGGTTCTAAGTACTTTTGTGTACTAATCATATTAGTTAAGCCGATTGACACGTGTAGGTCCCTTCGTTTTCAATGATTGTATTTGAGGCTATTTCAGGGTAGTTTTTGCAGGTTTCTAACCTATTCTATCATATCAAGTGCATATCGGTTGAGCTTATTTACATCGAAGTTCGTATGATTTTATCTTTAATTTCACTGCCGAATGAAGAAATTGATCGAGCAGCAGAGCAGGCAGAAATTTCGCTATAGTAGCGAAATTTTCGCTACTATAGCAATTTTGCTACATAGCGAATTTTCGTTACAATAGCGAAATTTCGCTATGTAGCAAAAATTTCACCTATAGCGAAATTCTCTGCTCCTTGTTTTTGTGTACAAACAACCCCTTTTTTGGTTAATTTCATTTCTACCCTCACTATAATTATACTAGTTAGGTTAGATTGGTATTTTCACCTGTTTGTAAGGCTATATAATCCATTTTCTGAACAATTTGTAACCTAGCTTTTCATTAAAGGCATTTCCATTACGGGCCCCTGATTTAGCCCCTCATTTTCTCTCTTCTCTTCTTCTTTCTCTCACTTTCTAGACAACCAAACACACCCTTTGAGGATGACAACTCAAAGGATGTTTGGCTAAAGCCTCTAAACCTTGAAGAGGAGGGTTGCTAGGTAGGTTGATAAGGTTTGTAGGTGTTCCTCTATATTTCACAAAGCAGGTACTGCGTATTTATGTTTCAAACTTTCAAAACTAGGTTTAAAAGCTATTTGATGTACTTTCATTGGTCAATACATGGCAAGCTTTTAGGGTCAAGTGTATTCTTAGTGGTGTACACACCGACATCCATTAGTTGTCATTTACTGAGCCACATCGAGGTAGGTTAAATGCTATATTTCAACTGTGAACATTTAATGTTCAAGAAATGCTATGTTTCAAAGAGAAAATGGTAATGAGGGGTTAGTCTTTAAAGTTAAACAAAGATCCCATTTGAAATGACTATGTCATCCTCCTAATGCGAGGAAATAACCCGAGGACACCTTTGCAACCCTATCATACCAAACTAGTGGCCCAAAACTTCAAGGACTTCTTTTTACATCTTATTTCAAATTGCCTTCAGTTAGTATAGTGAAAACAACCACTATTTTTATACAAATCCCAAATCCAAACAAAAGCCTCACCATTTTGACTCATTACAAAATCATTTGTAAGACGAAAACCCATCCCTGTGTTTGATCCTAGAGCCGCTATACTGCAGTAGTTATGCTATGGCAGTAGGAGTAATTTAGGTTATAAATTTTGTTGATTCATAACACCTACTGTGGCACGAATCAGAGCCTTCCCAACTGGGCCCTAGTTTTCCATGCGCTAGATTTTTCCTTGCTTGCAGGAGCTTCTTTAAGACTAGGTCTCTAGGCTTGTAACTTTTGGGTTTGACTTTTTGGTTGTAATATCTCGCCGTCTTCCTCTAGTAATCTTCCGTGCGCTTTAGGACCTGCTGATGAGTCCAAAAAACTCATTAGATTTTTAATCCATTTTTCTAAGTATATTAAGAGATAAATGTTGATTTGTTTGCAGAAATGTGGATATTTTACTCAAATTTCATTTTGCAGAAAATATTAAGCTCAAATCTAGCAAAATTAAGAAAAACAACTCAGAAAGTGTAATTGAGGTCACAAATGCAGAAAATTTTAAGTTGCGACAGAATGCTCACAGCGCAATTCCAAGTCATGACATCACAGATTCAGACCGAAGAAGAAATAGAAAACTTGAAACAAGTGAAGTCGTGACTTCAAAGAAGGAGGTCATGTACAAAGAAAAGTGGTCGAGACTAAAGGAAATAATCAAAGGAAGAAATTCAAGTCACGACATCACTTTGATGTCGCGACACCAAAAAGATCAGAAATGATGTCGCGACCACTCATTAAGGCCGCGACCAAGAAGAGTCGAAAGCAGAAGAAATCGAGGTCAGCGACCCCACCTCATGTCGCGACCGAAAAATAAATGGGAAGAAGGAAATTCTTTGCAACGTAGAACTGAGGTCGCGACATAAAATTGAGACATATGAAGGCAAGAAGACCACCAACACAATTGCGACTAAGAAATCAAAGTCACAACATGAAGTCATCAAACAAATGTAGTACAAACCCAAAACTCATGTCGCAACTCGTAAACCTAAGAATAGTAGCACACGATGTCAGCATTAACTGAGGTCGTGACATCAACACTGAAGGAATACTGAGCAAATGAGGTCACGACCACAAACGATGTCGCGACCACTGATCAAAGAAGTTGCAAGACAAACTGGTTGCAACTTAAAGAAAGAGGTCGCGACTGATCATGAGCAATCAAGAGAAGTCCATGTCACGACATCAACTTGAGGTGGCAACATAGGACAATGAGCTGGGCTTTTTCTTTGGATTTCCACCTGGAGCATTTTGGGGATTGGGCCCAAATTCTTTTACAAAGATAAATAGACAAATTTTTAGAATAGTGAAGTAGTTTTTTTCCTTCTTCAGCACCTTAAAAGGGAAAGAAGAGGAACTCGTATATTTTGTGAGTAGGGATTTTTAGTTTAATTTTCTGGTTTTGAATCTGCGAACTGTGCAAAGACGAGTAGAGCTGGATCTTTAGTTCTATTATTTTTCTTAAGTATTACTGCCTGAAAATTTATGAAATCTAGACGAATTTATGGAATTCATTTTTCGCTTTATTGCACTACAAAGTATTTCGTGGCGTGATCTGCTCCATTTCTTAATTCGCAATACAAGAATCGAACACGGCTCGTTGGATTTGATTTACATTTAGTTGGCGCCTTTCCGCACAATGGAGAATTAATTTTGGGTTCGGTTTTTACTTAATCGGTGTCGCTTTTGAATGGATAAGTTCCTAATAGTAGTAAATTTACACCAAGAGAGAACTGGATTCACTCGATATCCAGGATGCCCTCTGCGTGACACAGAGACGGAGATTCCTGAGAGTTGAGAGCATTCTTTTCTGGGTATGTTCGACTACCATTGACGAACTGTTGAGCTTTGAGAGTTCATTTTGATAAATCCCCTATTCGCTCATAATTGAAGTTGGAGGGGTGTATTTAACAATATAAACAATCAGAGAGTTCACCCACCTATGTGTAAGTTCCAATCCCCGTGTTAGCTTAGATCTAATCAAGGGAAAGGGATAAACCCATATATCTAGAGGTTGAGCCACCAATTAAGTAGTAGAAACTTTGCGAAAATCCTGAGAAGGTAAAGCAAAAGTTCTGCTTTCAACAGGAAATGGGTTTGAAGTATTGAGAAAGAAAAATACCCAGATCTTGCAAGAGAATTTAGAATACAAAATGGTCGATTGGCTCGAGAGGAGCAAGGATATCCAATCAGTGAATATGGAGAAATTCAATTCCAATAATTAGAAATCTTACAATAACTAACCATACATAGAACAAGAAAGCAAATGGGATTTAGTATCGAATTGACTCGTTCCATTGTATTTCATTGATAGTTTTCGCTTGTCACAAGAAACCCGATTCAATCCATTCATTTGTATACAATTCTATTTTCATTCATTTACTTTTGTTTTTAGTTTAGTTTGAACATATTCAATAGTATAGATTTTTAATTTTGTGGCTCGGTAGATAAACCCTCTACTATGAGCTTTGAGTCCAAATAGTATGGAATTTTAGTATGGGATAGTTGATCTATAATTCGCTATCAATTTGAATACAATTCGAACTTACATTCAGATTTTACTACTTGTATGACCTCGCAAATTGTAGTGTCATAGACTTAACCTTATTTTTAAATCATGAACATTAAGAGAAAATTATTTATCACAAACTTATCTAGAAAGCACATGATACAAGAGAAGTGTAAGGCCTTTGTAGCTATGTTAATTCAAGGGTTTTAAATTTCTATATAGAAAAAAACAAGTTTTTTGATGCCGTCAATGAATAGAAAGAATTAATAGATCAATGTTCTAAAAGAAAAAAATACTAATTTGGACCTTTAACAAAGAATGGGTGTAAATAAAAAAAAAAAAAAAAAATAGTTTGTAAGCAAGTACTACATCACAATTAATCTTTAACAAGCTTTATGTTGAAAATATTTTGTCATTTGACTAATCCTATTAACTGAGGTTTACTGTGAAACCTTTAATGCATATGTTATGATTCGACCTGATTCCAGCAGATACTGAATTGGAGAGAACACTCAGGAGCCTAAGAAAGACAAAAAAAAGCAAAAAATGCAGCTATGGCGGATGAGAGACATGACTAGACAGAGAAACAGAGGACAACAACCAGAAGGCCTCCCATTACTGACACAATGGAGGATTTCTGGAGGCCTATTATTCAGGAAGAGTATTCTACAATCAGACAGCCTGCTATAGATGCAAATAATTTTGAATTAAAACCAGCCTTTATTACAATGGTTCAGCAATATCAGTTTACTGGTCATCCCACCGAAGACCCAAACGAGCACCTGGGAAGATTTCTTAGGATGGCAAATACAATGAAGCTGAACGGTGTGAGACTAGAGGTGATAAAGTTGCATCTCTTTCCATTTTCTTTGAGAGATATAGCAGCCACATGGTATGAATCATTACCATATGGTTCGGTTGATACTTGGGAAGAGTTGGTAGAAGCTCACTGCGCATTCTTTCCCATCTCTCACTTCGTAGAGAAGAAGAGAGATAATAGTATTCCAACAAGGGGAAGATGAGAGCCTATATGTAGCTCGGGGAAGATTCAAGAGGTTGTCAAGAGATTTTCCGATACATGGTATGGATTGAAAAGATCCATGGACATAGTGTATCATGCTTTAAATGATACATCTAAGGGTATTATCGATGCTTCATGTTGTGGAGAATTCAAAAGAAAAAGTGCTGAAGAGGTGAGAGATCTGATAGAAGACTTGGCAAAATGCAATATGAAAGCTCCATCTGAGTTTTCAAGAGGAAATAGCAGAGTAAAAGGGGGTCAGTGGAGCCGAAAGCAAGATGACAACCATGGAGGCAAAGTTGGATGCTATAATGTACAGATGACAAACAATAGAGAAGATGTACAACGTCATGAAATAGGAGCAGTGAGAGAACTGGCAGAAGAAGTAGCTGACAGCTACCGAAGAAGATTCTTATGGTGCCGAGGAATTGGCACGTGAACCTGGTTACAGTTATCTTTTCAAGCCAAATCCTAACCTGCCCACACACTACAACCCAAAGATCGAGGAACCATGAGAATTTCTCTATATGGTGGAGGGGCATTACAAGGCCCAAGCATGACGTAATCCTCAAAGAAGGATATCAAGAACAATTAAGGTTCCAGCGAAGAGCAAAGAAGAGTGTTTAAACAATGAGTTCGTGTGGTTGGGAGGAGGACTCAACCATTTGAAGAACAAATGCTGCAGTTCATAGGGGACAACAAGAGGCTATTACAATTCCATGAATAGAAACTATCTGACTTGGAAGCTTTCAAGTATAATACTCAAATGTTTCAGAAGAATGCTAGTGCCTCAATGGTACCTGAGACAAGTAGGGAAACTGGCTCCCAATATGCTAAATCGGTAAGGGTACATTCCTAAGATACTCGTAAGAACCCAAAAGACTGCATGGCAATTCAATTAAGAAGTGGGAAGGAATTGAGCAGCAACAAAAGGATAGAAAGGAAAAGAAGAGACTGAAAGGGTAAAAGAAGAGATCAAAGATGAGATAAAACAACCCATAAAATTCTCCAAGCCAGATTTTACCGCCTACTATTTTAAGGATCGCTTTGAATGGTCAGTTGCGTGATCAATGCCAAAGAATGGAACTATCAGCAAAAGGCATGAGATGCCCCGCAAGGCATCCTGTGGTGCAATTGTTCGATGTATGGGGAATGGATTTTACGGGCCTTTCCAGCTTCATTTGGAAATAGTATACATACTCCTAGATGTGGATTATGTATCAAATGTCGAGCGTGTCATTCAAAGAATGATGCCAATACAGTTATGGGATTTTTACAAAGAAATATTCTCAACAGATTTGGGACAATCTTAACTAATTAGTGATGGAGGGAGCCATTTTTAAATAAGGTGTTTGATAAACTCATGAGTAGATACGGTATCAAACATATGAGCTTGCTTATCATCCTCAAACAAATGGGCAAGCTGAAATTTCCAACAAAGGGAAATAAAGAAAATTCGAAATAATCAGAAGTCTAAAAGAAAGAGATTTGTTCGTTTGATGATGCACCTGGGCATACGTAACCCGTCAAAACTCCCATCGAATGTCCCCGCACAGACTTGTCTTTGGAAAACCTTGTCACCTACCTCAAATAGAATATAAAGCTAGCGTGGCCATCAAGAAGCTTAATTTTGATTTTAAAGCTGCTAAGGAAAATAGACTACTCCAGTTAAATGAATTGGAAGAGTTGAGGAATGAAGCCTATGATAGTGCAAGAATCTACAAGGATAAAACAAAAAAATGGCATGATCAACGAATTTTGAGGAGGGAATTCAAGGCAGGAGATTAGGTCTTGTTATTCAACTCAAGACTAAGAGTCTTTCCAGGAAAGCTAAAATCCAAATGGAGTGGACCATTTACAGTGGTATTAAGAATACGCTTGGGGGCAAGTGACACTAGAACCAGCAATCATGAAGAGTCTGGGTTACGGTCGAGATTAAAGCACTACCCTTGGGGAGAAAGCACTGGAAGAGTAACCCTCTGCTCAACAAGGGAAATTGAAGAAACAGAACAATGGCAGCAGAAAGTCCAGCTAAAGACTAAAAATTGAGCAGCTTTGTGGAAGGAAATCCACACCAGTTTGTTTTTACTTTTTCTCGCTATAGTTTACAATTTCTGTGTTTAAATTTCTAATAGCTTATTGTGATTTTACTCATTATTGATTGAAGAGTAGGTAAATATTTTTTCAGTTTTATAGGACAATGAAGATTGTGCAAAAAAGAAGAGCATCTGAAATCAAACTTCAATCAGCATAAGAGACCAAAAAGGGGCAGTATCTTCTTCTTCTTGATTTGATTTTAAAATTTGTCTTTGATATAAAGATTGAAATAGGGGAATTTTTATCTTGTTTTGGTGCTTAAATTTTAAATGTGATGCATAGTAGAAATTGTCAATTTTAGCTGATGAAGATGGAACTGAGTTGTAGTTGTTTTGAATGGAATTGAATAAATTGAAATTGTTGTGAATTTGAGTGTTTATATTTTGGTCGCAACATTAATCCAAAAGTTGCAACCAAGAATGCTGGATGTGAAAAATAAAAAGTGGAAAAGAAAGTCAAAATAATGAAACTGAGGTCACGAAGTCAAAATAATGAAACTGAGGTCACGACTGAAATAAAGGAGGGAAAGAACATTTTTATTTGCAACACCAAAGTCCCCATCGTGACCACATTTCAGGTCACAACCAAAAATTTTGAAGTTGTGACCAAAATAGTCCTACAGTCAAATAAAGTAAGTTAAAATTCCTCACTAAAGTATCCCAAACAGCTAAAATAAAATTCATTGAAAATCATTAATTTAGATACCACATTTAATTGTCGTGACTCACATAGTGCAATCATGACATTAAACCCAGCATCTATTCCACTTCAAATTCCACTAGACTACAATTCACCCCAACCTTTCAGTTCTGCAACATTCATCAATGTCTTGATTGAACGAATTGGTTCGGTTTGCTCAGATTCAAGGAGAATAATCAGAGGGAATTTAATAAAAACGATCAATATTCTCACCAAATTCCCAAAACCCCTGTTGGAAATATCAAAAGAGTAATTTAGGAGTAATTTAGGTTATAAATTTTGTTGATTCATAACACCTACTGTGGCACGAATCAGGGCCTTCCCAACTGGGCCCTAGTTTTCCATGCGCTGGATTTTTCCTTGCTTGTAGGAGCTTCTTTAAGACTAGGTCTCTAGGCTTGTAACTTCGGTCACCCTTTTTGGTTGTAATACCGTCTCTCCTAGTAATCTTTCCGTGCGCTTTAGGACTCGCTGATGAGTCCAAAATCTCATTAGATTTTTTAATTCATTTTTCTGAGTATATCAAGAGACAATGTTGAGATTTGTTTGCGTAAATGTGGATATTTTACTCAAATTTCATTTTGCAGAAAATGTTGTAAGCTCAAATCTTAGCAAAAATCAGAAGAAATCAGCCTGCAGCAGAATTGAGGTCACAACTAAAAATTTAAGTCACACAGAATGCCTGTCAGCAATTCCAAGTCATGACATCACCGTATTCATTCAAGAAGAAATAGAAAACTTGAACAAGTGAAGTCGTGACTTGAAGAAGGAGGTTGCGACAAAGAAAACGTGGTCGAGACTAAAGGAAATAATCAAAGGAAGAAATTCAAGTCGCGACATCACTTTGATGTCGCGACACCAAAAAGATCAGAAATGATGTCGCGACCACTCATTAAGGCCTCGACTTGAAGAAGAGCCGAAAGGTAAGAAATCAGGTCATACACCTCACTCGATGTCGCGAATCTAGAAAATAGGTGGGAAGAAGGAAATTCTTTTGCAACGTAGGAACCGAGGTCGCAGAACCCGAAGAAATGGGAAGGTAAGAGTGATTAGTGCCCAAAAGTGCTATTTTGAGCCCTATTTGAGATAGGTTTGAGTGCTTTTGCGCACTAATCGTATCAATTAAGCCAATTGATGTGTGCAGGTCCACTTAGTTCCACTAATGCCGTTTCGAGCTTGTTTTTGGTTATTTTGCAGGTTTTCGCGTACCTTAGCCATTTAGTCCAAGTCTGATGTTAAGATAAATACCAAATGCTGAGGAATCACGGTGTTTTCAACCAATAAGTTGAAGGAATTTGAAGTGGATTTTGAAGGAAAGTGGGATGCAGTAGCATAAAGAAAGATGCAGTGAGCAAGGAAGAGGAGCAGTGAGCAACTCGTAGTTTCTCGCTATGATTTCATGGTGGCCTACTGGATTGCGAAATTTCAAGAACTATAGCTAAAATTTCGCAATCCTAGCTTAAATTGAGAATTTTCGCTATAGTCATTTAAATTTACTGTGCCTAGCTTAAATTCTGTACTCACATTAATAATACTAAAGTAGTTAGCTTAGTTTCGCTAGCTAGCGTTTAAATTTAATGCTGATAGCTTGGGTCTTTCCAATTTCGCTATCTCGTAGAATTTGCTAGGCTAGCTGAAATTCTCGCTAGGCTAGCGAAATTTTTGCTAGCAGCTTAAATTTTCGCCATCCTAGCGAAATTCCCGTATATGAGATTGTCGCCTCGTGATTTTTGTATATTTCTTGATGCCAACCACCAGTTTTGGGTGTATTACCACTTTGTCCCTTTTGTAAGCCAATATTTTAGGCATTCTTGTATTTTCACACTTTGGGTGGGCTATATAAGCCACCTTATAAGTTTGTAACCCTAACTTTAATCTTTCAGTACATACGCGCAGCTTTTCCTTTTTAGGTTATTTTGCTCTCTTCTCTCTCCTCTTTCTCTCCTTTTCTCGGCTACCAAACACTCCTCTGAGGATGACAACCTCAGGGGATGCTTGGCTAGACCTCTCCCTCCCCTTGCAGAGGCCACTCAAGAAGATTTGAATGGTAAAAACACGGTCCTCTCTGCTTTTAACGCACGATTTATGGGCATTTATGTTCTTATTCTCACCTTAAAGTTAAAATCTTCTTAGGCACACCCTCACCGACATGTATTTAAAGTAAGTTTTTGTTACAGCGTGGATGCTTATCACTAGGATCCACCGTTATCCAGCTTAGTTGGTTTCCTATTAGTTAACAAGTAGGTAGGTTTTCGAGATATGATAAAACCGTTAGGAATATTTTCGCCGCTTAAATGCTATGTTTCAAAAGGAAAATCATAGGGTCTAGGTTTTAAAGCTAAACAAGATCCATTCGGGAAATGACTATATGTCATGCTCCCAATGCGAGGAAAGGACCCGAGGACATGTTAGTCATTCCTAAAAACCTCTAACCCAAAGTGGGCCTCGAGATCATGATTTCTTTTCTTATTTTTCTTTCATTTTATTTCCTTTAAGCTTATAACCCACCAACCCACTGCTTATCACTACCTTAAAATCCTAAATTTAATTCACCATTTTGACTTCACCAAATCATTTGTACGAAGAAAACCCATCCCCGTGTTCGACCCTAGATTCCGCTATATCGCAAAGAGTTTGACTACCAGTAGGGAGGAACTTTCTGGGGAATATAAATTTTGTTGATTCCGCATCACCCTACCGTGGCACGAATCAAAGAGGTCGCGACATCACCATGAGGTCGCGACATAAAATTCAGACATATGAAGGCAAGAAGACCACCAACACAATTGCGACTAAGAAATCAAAGTCACAACATGAAGTCATCATACAAACAGAAAAGTGGTCGCGAACCTAAACTCGATGTCGCAACTCGTAAACCGAAGAATAGCAAGACAATGATGTCGCGACATTGAACTGAGGTCGCGACATCAACACTGAAGGAAAACTGAGTTATCGAGGTCGCACCATTAAATCAAAGAAGTCAGTAAGACAAACTGGTTGCAACTTAAAGAAAGAGGTCGCGACTGATCATGAGCAATCAAGAGAAGTCCATGTCGCGACATCAACTTCGGGTCGCGACATAGGACAATGAGCTGGGCTTTTTCTTTGGATTTCCACCTGGAGCATTTTGGGGATTCGGCCCAGATTCTTTTTACAGTATAAATAGACAGCTTTAGAATAGTAAAGTAGTTTTTTTCCTTCACTACCTTAAAAGGAAAAGAAGAGGAACTCAGTGTATATTTTAGAGTAGATTTTTTTATTTTTATTTTTTAGTTTAATTTTCTAGTTTTGAATCTGCGAACTGTGCAAAGACGAGTAGAGCTGGATCTTTAGTTCTATTATTTTTCTTAAGTATTACCGTCAGAATGTATAGAAATCTAGACGAATTTATGAATTCATTTTTCGCTTATTGCAATTATAGTGGTTGTGCGTGATCGGTGCTCCATTTAATTCGCAATACAAGAATCGAATCAGCAACATTGATTTACTTTATGCATTTAGTTAATTTTTCTTCAAGACAATGAAGAGAATTGGGTTCGATTTTACTTAACTGTCGTTTTGAATGGATAAGTCTCAATAGTAGTACCCAATACTAGTTGAAGGAATGTATCTCTACCGATATCCGTAGATGCCCTTTGCGTGACACGTAGACGAAGATTCCCGAGTTTGAGAGTATCTTTCTTCTTATGTTCGACTACCATTGACGAACTGCTGAGCTCTGAGAGTTCATTTTGATAAATCCCCTATTCGCTCATAATTGAAGTTGGAGGGGTGTATTTAACAATATAAACAATCAAAGAGTTCACCTTAATCTATAGGTAAGTTCCAATCCCCGTGTTAGCTTAGATCTAATCAAGGGAAAGGGATAAACCCATGTATCCGAGGTCGAAAGCCACCACTAAGTAGTAGAAACTTTGCGAAAAATCCGAGGAAGGTAAAGCAAAAGTTCTTGTCAATAGAAATGAGTGTGAAGTATTGAGAAAGAAAACACCAATCTGCAAGAGAATTCGAATACAAAAATGGGTTTGATCTGTTTCGAGAGGAGCAAGGATATTCAATCGTTGAATATGGAGAAATCCAATTCCAA
Source organism: Tetrastigma voinierianum (assembly GCA_016808115.1). Taxonomy (NCBI): domain Eukaryota; kingdom Viridiplantae; phylum Streptophyta; class Magnoliopsida; order Vitales; family Vitaceae; genus Tetrastigma; species Tetrastigma voinierianum. Next base: position 190,050 of record JAEQBH010000351.1, read on the forward strand.
TACTGAAATCTTGGACAATAACCGTGTCCATACATATAACAAAAAGCCAATGGATTTAGTGTCGAATGGATCGTTCCATTTATTTCATTTGGAGCATTTCTTTCTCACAGAAACCGATTCAATCCATTCATTTGTATACAATTTATTTTCATTTATTTACTTTTGTTTTAGTTTAGTTTGAACATATCTAATAGTATAGGATTTTTAATTTGTGTCGTAGATAAAACCTCACTATGAGTTTTGAGTCCAAATAGTATGGAATTTAGTAGCTTAGTAGTTTGATTGTAATTCGCTATCAACTTCCTGTGGGAATGATTCGGATTTATATATCCTGTGATTTTACTACTTGTATTACCCGTGGCACTTGCAGTGTCATAGGCTTAACCTCGGCTTTAAATCATGAACATTAAGAGAAAATTATTTTATCAAGCAAACTTATCCAAAGTGACATGGATACAAGAGAAGTGTAAGGCTCTCGTAGCTATGTTAATTTGAAGGGTTTTAGTCTATATAGAAAAAGGCAAACACCTGCTCACGCTTTTCATCTAGGAGGTCTAAATTTAGGTAGAGAGCCTCGTCGTTGTGTTCCACGCCACACCCGATCCTTGGGGACTTAACCGACCTCAACAAAGGGGTCACCGCTATGCCAAAGGCTGGGTGAATGGTTTCAAGGCCGACTTGCGCGTAGTTCTATGTACCCATAACACCTCTGGGAGGTACTCTACCCATTTTCCTTTTAGATCTTCCACCCTCGCTTCAATGTCGCTTTAAGGGTTTTGATGGTGACTTCATCATTCATTGGGATTACATGTGCCAGGACGAGTAATAATTTTCGATCCCGAGCTCTGACAAAACTTCGAACTTGGCATTATCAAATTGCTTCCATTGTCCCGACACCAGAGCTCTTGGGATACCAAATCAAGATATTATGGAACGCCACACAAAATTGCGTATCTTTTTGTCTCTCGCAGATAGCCAGTAGTTCGCCTCAAATTTCATTTGGTGAAATAATCTACTGCGACGATGATGAATTTGCATTAGCCCTTCCCAATGGGCAGAGGTCCCAATATGTCCAAACCCCACTGTTGGAAGGGTCAGGGGCTTGTAACTGACGTCAGGGGCTCGAATGGGAGGTGAGAGATTTTGGTGTGCTCCTGGCAAATCTTGCATTTCTTGACTAGGTCGGTCGCGTCTGAAGTATCAAGGGGCCAACAGTATCCCCGCTCTTAAAACTTTTCCCCGTTTAATTCCCCAGCTCCGAAGGAGCTCTTCGTGATACGCCTCATGTACTCTTGGCACGAGTCGGGCGCTCTTTCTTTCAATACACTTAAGGATGGTGCGAAAAACCTCGTTTCAGAAGACGTCTCATGAACAAGAACTCAAATCGATCTCGCTCAGCTAGCAAATTTGGTCACTCGCAAAGGGGCCCCCTATTGGGCAGTCCCAAATGGGGTCCATCCAAAGTAAATTCTAATGTGATAGGGAGACCTCACGGCCCGTGAGATCTACGGAGGGTCTCGCGAGCCCTACAGCGCGCCCACCGAGGTCTTCTTTGGGAGGTCAGGCCGCTTTGCTAAAGTATTCGTCTGGGAGTTCTCCGCTCTAGGTACAAGGCCCGACCGAAACCACAGAATTTTCAAGATCCCACTTTTGAGGTATAGGATCATTTTCTCACCTTTGGCCTCGTAGGTGTCTTCTATTTGTCTTACTACCAGCTGGGAGTCACTGCAGACCTCAAGCTGGTCAACTTCCATTGAATAGGCAAGGTTGAGCCCGGCTATGACTGCCTCATACTCGGTCTCGTTGTTGGAGGCTTGGAATCTGAATCTAAGCGTGTACTCAATATCTATTCCTTCTGGGGAGGTCAGGATTAGCCTAGCTCTGCTTCCTTGGTCATTTGCGGCCTCGTCTACAGAGAGTCTCCAGGTGGGGAGGTCAGTCATTGTTTGAGTATTCTTGGCGGGCTCTGTCGAGGCGAATTCCATGACGAAGTCCGCTAAGACCTGCCCTTTATTGCAGTTTTTGGCTTGTATCTGATGTCGAACTCGCTTAACTCTATGGCCCATTTCATCAACATTCCCGAGGTCTCCGGTCAGGTAACACTTGCTCATCTGCATTCCTTGCTAGGGACTTCAATTGTATGAGCTTGGAAATAAGGGCTGAGCCCGGAAATAAAAGGTTACTAATGCGCATAATTCTCCATCCTTGGGTACCTCTCTTTTGCTCCTCTCAGAGCTCGACTGCAATAGTAGACTGGGTGCTGTACTCGGTCTTTGTCTCTGATAAGGATGGCGCTGGTTGAGAAATCTAAAACTGCCAAGTATAGAGTGAGGAGCTCTCCTTCAGAGGGGCTTAGAACGGAGAGCTCGATATGTCTTCACGTCGAATGCTTCTTCCCACTTGCATCCCATTGAAAAGCTTTTAAAACTTAGGAAGAAGGGTTGACATTTATCGCTAGCCTCGGATAATGAATCGCCTTAGAGCGCCTATCCTTCCCTGGCCAAACGCTGACCTCCTTATTCTTTGCTTGGGCGGCAGATGTCGAAAGATACTTTATTTGTCTCGCTTGCTTCAATTCCTTCTTGGTTGTTGACTATGAAACCTAAGAATTTTCCTAATGACACTAAGGCACATTAGATTCAACTTCATGTTGTGTACTCGTGGATCCGAACTTCTGACAAATGAAAGCCATGTGGAGCTCGACGTGGTTGACTTTTACCAACACGCCATCTATATACACCTCCACGGATGTTCCTATTAAGCTCGAACATCCTGTTGACCAGCCTCTGATATGTGGCCCTCGCGTTCTTGAGCCCAAAGGGCATCACACGATAGCAATAGGTTCCTTGCCCTATGACGAAAGAAGTCTTTTCTTGGTCATTTGGATCCATGTTGATCTGGTTGTAACCGGAGAAAGCATCCATAAAACTGAGGAGTTCGTGGTCGGCTGTGGCATCTACGATTAGGTTGATTCGCGGCAAAGGGAAACTATCTTTTGGGCATGCTCTGTTGACGTCAGTGAAGTCGATGCAAAGTCGCCACTTGCCGTTTGCTTTTTTGACGAAAGACGACGTCACAACCATTCATGATATTCCACCTCTCTGATTGCCCCTTCCTGGAGGAGTTTGCCGACCTCCTCGTTGATCGCTTTTTGCCTTTCTAGCACGAAAGCTCCTTCTCTTTTGCTTGACTGGCTTGAAAGATGGATTGACGTTTAGCCTATGAGTGATTATTGCGGGGTCAATTCCTCCCATATCTGCCTGCTTCCATGCGAAGACGTCTTTGTTCTATCTCAAGAAATAGGTGAGGAGGCTTTTGAGGTTTCTGCAAGCTTGGAACCGATGTAGGTGAGGTGTTCAGGGTTGTCGTCCAACGGTACATGTTCCAGCTCTTCCGAGGGCTCAGGTCGAGTGTTCACCTCGTCATGCATGTCGAGCTCGTTCAGGTATATGTTATCGACCGCTTTTTGCTTCATGGATGCCGACAACACCTCGCATGCCCTGGTCTCCTCGAACCATCCCCACTCCGCTTGTGGTAGGGAACTTGATCATCATGTGGTAAGAAGAGGGAATGAACTTTATGGTGTTAAGAGAGGGGTCCGCCAATAACATGTTGCGCTGCATTGCGCGCCTACCATGAGAAATCTTACCGTCAAGTATCGTCAGACACAAGGGGTCTCCCAAAGTGAGTACTAACTGGATTGAGCCCAACAGCATCACCTTCTCCCCAAAGAATCCTCGCAGGTGGGTGTTGATGGGTTCTAGCTTCTCCCTTCCGATGCCCATCTTATTGAATGCCGAGGCGAAGATGATGTCGGCTGAACTTCCATTGTTGACCAGGACCCGATGGATCATTTTGTTAGCCACCACCGCCCTTATTACCAAAGGGTTGTCATGAGGATGTTGACATCCCTCCAGATCTGAATCTGAGAACGTTATGGTTGTGTCTAGTCGGGGTTGTTTGACCGCTATGCTCCATTATCTTCCCGACCGATGTCGCAGATATCTCCTAGCCAGGCCGGACTCCCCGCCTCCCAAATCCTTCGAGATCACGTGGATTTCCCTAAGGGCTACTGCGTCGAGTCGCCACCGCCGAGGTGGTGGTGGTGGGTGCCGAGCCCTCGAGCCTCGACTGGCCCGACCTTCAGATGCTAGCGAAGCTGTGGGAGATACCGCGCCAAATTAAATATTCTATTTCTTCCCGAAGTTGTATGCAATCGTTTGCGGCGTATGTCCATAGTCCCTATGGCACGCCCCACGTTATCTTTTTGGCCGGGTTCGACCATCCAAACGGCCACCTCAGGAACTGTTCATGTTGCACCTCGCGCAGGACCTTCGAAACTACAACCGTCAGAGGGGTAAACCGCCGAGGTGAATAATGTTGTCGCCGTTCGGGCTGTGTGGACTCAGCGGTTCATGCGAGGCTTCCGCTGCCTCTTCTCGACCATTCTCCTTCTTTCTTTGGGGACCTCTTGTTGACCCAACCTAAGAACATACACAAATTTATGACGTCATTACCAAGGACTATTATCTAATCCTCAGCAACGCACCAAAAACTTGTTTACTATCGTCTCCGCTAATGTAAGTGTGTGGGTGATGGATCAAAACATCAACACAAATTCACAAATTTATAACAGTGTTACCATAAGACTATTATCTCAATCCCAGCAGTAGCCTTGCAGGCGTGTTTGTTGTATTCTTTACAATTATTACGATTAAAAGCGGTTTCCTTAAGAGTAGATGATAAATTTCTTTCGGTTTTGATCCATGATTACGCAAGTGTGCAATTAGAGCAAGTAATAAAGTGGTGGTCTAGATATCGATCCACAGAGATCTGAGATTCTCGATCAACTACCACGACTACTCGAAGCTATCTTTATTTAGGCCTTGATTTGCGGAAATTGATATATCCACTAACGACCTCTAAAATAATGAAAGAATAAAGATATGTAAACTAAATCTAAATGAAATCATGCTGAAAATAAAAGAAATAAAAAAAATTAAAGAATTGGATTGATCAATTAGCTTTTTAAAGAGGATAATTGAGAAAATACGACTGTGAAACATCAATTCCTGAAGACTACTATATAACTTTTTGCTTCATGAACCTCAGTTTCGAGTCGGGTCAAGGAAGATGGTAATGCCATGTGGATCTCATAGACACATTCATCATCTAATCTTCTCACGGTTCTTTTCGAAGACAAAGTTAGATATTCTTTTAATACGAGTTCTTGTTGTTACGGGTATTTTCTTTTTCAATACTTATTACCCAAAACATGAATTTGTAATATAACTCTAAGACATGGGATAGCGTGGGTTTACAGCATCTTCAGTTTCTGTCATCCAAAATTGGAGCAGATTCAAATTCTTTCGTGGTCCGGAATGCTGTAACACGGGATTGAACTTCTTTGCTCGAATCGAGTGAAGGCTCTGCTCCATTTAAGCGATAAGTCATTCGACTCATTCTCGGTTACAAGTGAGAAGAAGATTTATCGATTAAAATTAGCGGGCGGTGGAATTCATCAATGTGGGTTTGTATGCCCATGAGGGGTGATTTGTGCTCTTAAGGTGCCTTCTGTGTCCTTTCGAGAGGGCCTCCTGGAAATCGAGCGTAAACGATCACATTACGGTATGGGGACAGCATTTGGATCGAGATAAATAATAAAACCGTGGCAGATTCAATTCTGATGTTTAGTAGACTCTGATAAATTTATGCAGGAAAGATAAATTCTAACGAAAGCGTAAATTCAACGGAAGTTGGGTTTCTAAATTACTTAAACTAACCTTAGCAGTGACTCCACTGATCAAAAAATTCTTTGTAAGTCAAGGCAGGCGTTCGATTCCAAAATTTGTTTGGACTTCAAGCGAACAGGCGGTAATTTGAAGAAAATAAGCATTCTACATTCGGCTTCAACCCAGTGACTAACATCCAGATCCGAGAAATTTAAAATGAAATAACGATATACTCTAATCTAATCTAAAATAAAAGCCAAAAGCAAAGAAAAAGAAACATAAAATTAAAATACCACGAACATAGGCTACCTAGACTTCTTGATACGACGCCAAGAGTTGCTTTCATACGTAGCATTTTGCTTATTTATAGGGTTACGAGTTGGGCCTAACCCGATGCACTTCTTTGTGGGTTTCAAAATAAGCGGCCCATTTGTTTTGTTCATGTCGCGACCTCAGTTTACGTAGCCATGACCTTGATATCTTCGCGACCTCTCTTTCACGTCGCGACTTCACTGTTATGCTTATGAGCTGTTCTGATGTCGCGACTTCGATCATACGTCGCGACTTCACCTTTACGCATTTGAGTTCTTTTTGAGTCGCGACGGCTTGATCATACGTCGATGAACCCGTTTTTGTTCATTTGTAGCAGAAACTTTTATCTGATCGCGACTTGCCGTTAACACACCTTGGATCTGATGTTGCGACCGCTGAATGACATCGCGACCTTAACCGCGCCCCGTTATTGATGTCCGCGACCAGCGGTGATGTCAGCGACTTCACCTTTACGTATTGTAGCGAGCTATTTTTTGGTCGCGGCTTGATGCCGCGTCCGCGACTTGATGTTATGCTTATGAGCTCTTGTGATGTCGCGGAGGAAAAACTTGTCTTGACTTGTCTCCATCATCTCTTAGTCTAATGTCGCGGCAGCTAAATGATATCAGCGACCTCTATTCTTCTGATGATATCGCGACCACTTAAGGGCGTCGCGACCTTCTTTGCCTTAGCGATGTCGCGACGGCTGCTGATGTTGCGATCGTGATGACCTTACCGGAGTTGATGGCGACCCTTTGACTGCGTCCGACCTTGATACGCTACGTTGATATTTGCGGCCGAAGACGTCGACATCGCCGATTCGGTGTTTGATGTCTCTATACGTTCTAACTTCTCGGCGACCTCTATGTTCGATCTCTTGAAATCTTTGTCACAACTTCTATTCGATGTCACGACCTCCATGTCTCTTGTTAAGCTTTGATTAAACCAGCGACCTCGGGGGTGTCAGCGACATCATCAATGTCTGCTTCTTCATTAATTCTTGGTCATCTGATTTGGAGTTTCTGTTGCGACCTTGGTGTTATTCTTCATTACTGTCAAGGTCGCGACATCAAGTCCTTTCTTTCAAAATTAGTTGCGACTTCTTTTACTTGAGAAGGTTGTTCTTGTGGCTTTGTAGACAGCTTCTTGTCGCGACCTCATGGTATCCACTGATCATCCATTTATCTCCTTTTGGTGTCGCGACATGTTATGGCTGATGCCGCGACATGAACTTCTTCTTTTGACTGCTTCTTTTAATCTCGACCAAGTCATTTCTTTTGTCTCAACTTCCTTAACTAGGTCACGACTTGGCTTGTTCACTCTTCGATTTCTTCTTGAAAGCGAATTTGTTGATGCCGTGACTTGGAGTTCTTCCCGGAAGCGCACTTCTGTCGCGACTTAAATTCGATTTTGATTTCGGGATTAACTGAGTTGATTTCTTATGATTTTGCTAAATTTTGATTTTTCTGTGTATTTTCTGAGTGGAATTTGAGTTGGTCAGGTTCTGGAATAATTCATCATTATTCTCATTATAAACTCGGAAAAATGGTTAAAAATCTAATGAGTTTTGGACTCATCAATTCCCCAAACTTAAAAATTTGCTTGTCCCAGCGGCGTAGCTTAGAAATTTTTAAGGACATTTTTCTGATTTATTCCACAGTCTTTCTCATTCCACCACTTACATTTATGGAATTAAGAGATATCACTATTATTTCAAATTTCAGTTTTGATGCAAGAATAAGGCATAGTGTACTTATATTACAAAATTTCTTGATAAACTAATGTATTTAAACAATTTATTTAACAAGTCTTGTTCTCTGTGTGTGTGCAGGTCATCAATCCTTTTCAAGCTTTCATGTTGAATTCGGTTAATCTTAAGGGAGTTTTCTTGGAAATTTGTTTATCAAAGTCCCATATGCTTGTTTTCATATTGATTTCCACTAATGTAGGTGAATTCCTTCAAAATCAATGAGGTCTTTCGGGCTTGTAATGTTGAGATGCTTAGGTAATTGGGTAGGTAATGTGGAAAATTTTAGGTTGTAAATTACCTAGTTTCCATCTTGTCTCACCACATTGTGTCCTCGACTTTCTTCCTTTTCTTCTTTGTTCCTTTACGATTCTCACTCCAATCTTAACTTTGATTCCTCTTTTGAATTCTTTTTATGTACTTTCAACTTCCATATGTACTTTATTCCAGCAGATTCCTTTGTTCATTAACTCCTTTGCTTTTATTTTTCTAAGATTTGGAATAGTGCAATGTTTTGTCTTTTTAGGCTTTCTATTACTCTTAGAGAACTTTGGGCTAGCAACTCCCATACCAGTTGGCATTAGGGTGCTAGGTTTTAAAACACCCCTCTGACTTAATTATTCGGGAAATAGGCCCTGAAGACAAAACTTATTCCTTATTTCACTAGCAGCACATACTACCTCTTCCAACCTTACTTTGTCAAAATTTGGGAATAGTATTCCCCCAAACTTGTTTCTTCACTTTATACTAAACTTTTACGAACTAGAAACTTGAAGTAATTTGGGTTCTTTCTTTATGGGTTATTGCAAGGAAATTCGGTTTTAATTCTTTGTTTATTGAAGAAATAAAACATTTAGCTCAAATAGGAACTAGAGAATATGCTTAAGCATATTTTGAGGTAAGAGCTTAAAGGCTCAGGCACTTGAGGATGGCCTCTATCATTTCTTGTTGGATTGTTTCACAAGTTTCGCCTCGATCGATAATCAAACAAGTTCTAGGACGTGGTTTCTAAAATCTGTGAATTCCCGAAGATGTTTCTAATTCTGTCAAAAGTTTCATAAGTTTTGTTGACCCAATGTATTATTTCTTCCAAGACTTGCATTTTGTTAATCTGCACATTATTTTAACCAAGTGTTTGTTCACTTCGGCAATAGCCCAATTTTCGATTTTGCAACTAAAGCTGAATTTCAATAGAGCAGTGATAACTCCTAATTCCAGGTTTCATTAATTCGTATACCCCGGTCCTGCAAATTGTTATCGTATAGAGTTGTCTCTAATCAAACTAACTTCCAACTAGTTCGGATTATGATATTCCAGCATTTTTCATTCTTGAACCAATTCTAATGCCCAACCTCTAAAAGTCAAGCGAAAAAAAAAAACAATACGAAGCTACTTGTAAACAAGCAAACATTTAATTTTCTAAATTTTCTTGTTTTATTCATGATGTAATCTGTGATTGAGAACAACGATGAGGAAGGGGAAAAGAAGGATAATCAATGGAAAGATCCTTTTTCTTTTTTGAGGGACGAGCAAAGGAATACCAGGATCGAGATCAAGGGTAGCGGATTAGGATTGAAGATTTGGGAATTTCATTTCCATTCTCTTCTTCTTCTTGTCTCTCCACTTTGATATGTTCTTAGGGTTCATTGTTTGTGAGATCAATCTTCTTGTTCGGATCATCCTGTCTAGGTACTTGGTGTGTTCGATTTAATGTAGTTCATTTTAGTCATGACTTAAAAATTTGGAAAGATTGTTTATTGATCAAATCCAAATTTTAAGTGGATCTTTCTTACTGGCATCTTTGTCAATTAAGCTCTTGATCTTTGTCCTTCATCCTTTTCTAAAATCCTTGAACATTGACATGTATAGGAACTTGAATCCCTTAGTCTGCTCCTTAGTCTTGGCTGTACTCTGAATCCGCTGCTTTGTAGATTTTAGGAGTTGAGAATCGCGATCCTCTTGTTGGTGTAGAATGATTCATGGCTTAGCACCTTCTTTAGTAGATCTTGATCTCTTTCCTCCATTTCCTTCTTAAATTTTTTCTTCTTCGCTCCAGGGATCTTTTTATCTGCTCTCCTTTAAATCATCTCTTAACTCCGTTGTTGATCTCTTCTTTTCATCTCGACTTCATATACTTCTTCTCTTCAAGTTCATCTCCTCTTCCCATTGTTGATCCCTTTCGCAATTCTTTTCATAAACCTCTTCTACGAACTTTTCTTTGGAGAGTTCCATTTGCTCTTCCACTCTTCCACTTTCTTTTGGATGGAATTGAGCATTCCATTGTTCTGACCCTTCTCCTTGGAAACCCTTGAGCTTTCTCCAGGTTCTCTGAAATCACTGTTCCTTAAAGGGGGAGAGTTGGCCAGTGGGGTCGAGAAATCTATTGGGCTTCTATCTTCTTGTTCTCTATCATCCCGGAAACATAAAAGTATTCCCTTCTTGATGTCTTCTATATTTTTCTTCTTCTTCTTTGCCCTTGCAAGAGGTGTCTTCATCGTATTGCATTTTCATTTTAAAATTATGAATACATTTCTACTATGACCCCCTTTTCTTTTGATTCTTTGGCCTGCTTACTCCGTCGAGTGGTTTCTTCTTCTTCCCAAGTTCCCTTCACACCAGCCCTAATACATAACCTTGTGATGGTTGCTGGGTGAGGGATCAAACCCCATTTATTACCTTCATGATACCTCATTATAGAATTTTTCAATAACTGCTCCAAAGATCAATTCAGATCCCTTCTCAAGATGGCATAGAGAAGGATTGCTTCTTGTTCTCTTACTGTGCAGACGTGCTTTAGGACCAGAATAGAGGCTAGGAAGTAAAACCACACCTTTGCTTCTTCTGTCAAATCTCCCGCTTCGTGCATGGTGGTCTTTCGTCTCCTTTTCCTTTCTTCCACCCGCCCCACCGTTTGTTAATTTTCTCGCAATCTTCTCACGGTTAGGGTTGTTCATCAGCTTCTTGAATTTTGATCCATTCTTTTGCCCTTCCATTCCATACATCTCATTAATAGTCTTAGCTCCATAAGGCACCCAAACTCCTCTGACATAAACAGAGCTCTCCTTTCTCCCAACCAGATTGGAGTAAAATTCTCGGACGACTGCTGCATACCCAGATTTTTTATGTTTGCAGAATTCTCCCCACCCTCTCTGCTCTATTAATTCCTTGAACGGTGAGATGAGTTGGCTGAAACCTCTTTCTCCTACAAATCCCTTTCCAGCATAGTGCTTTTTGAGAAAGCTTCTTCTGAGACGAACTCGTCTTCCTCTTCTTCTTGCTGTGTTTCTTTTCCCTTTCTCCTCTGTTGCTTTGTAACTGATTGAACTTCTGGTTGTTTCGACGGCCTGTTCTCCCTTTCAGATTCCAGATGAACTTCCCCTTCGGTCTGGGTATACTCCTCCATAATTTCGCTCAGATTTGGGATGAGAGTTGAAGGTTCGGCCATTTAGAGAAATCGAAAGGTTTTTAGGAAGAGTTAGGGTTTAGGGTTTGCAAGAATTGAGAACCAGGGAATATACGAAGATGAAAGGTTGTATTTGCTTCAAGGAAGGAAATGGTAGTGGAGGGAGTTTCTCAACAGTTGCAATTCAATTATTATGTTGGGCTCTTTATTACTTCATTTATTTTTGTTTGTCGCGACTTTAATTTCAGGCTGCGATTGTGTACTGTCATTAAATTTAGGGCAAAATTAAAAATTGTCAAGCTGGCACATTTTTCTCTGATGTCGCGACTTATCATTGTTTGTCGCGACATAAGTAAACTATGGGAGGACAAGTTATCATCAGGCTGCGACATCAGGTATTGGATGAAATAATTGAGTTGTCGCGACCCTCACCACTCTTTTGAAGGAATGGTTCTTGTCGCGACCTTGCAGTTATGTCGCAACCTCAATTTATGTCGCGACATAACTTTTGGTTGCGACCTGTACCCTTGTTCTTCCTTCAGTACTGACTAAGTTGCGACCTCAACTTCTTTCGCGACATAAAATCTGGTCGCAACTTAGTCTGCACATACCCAAAATTTGATGATCAGACAACTTTTCACTCCTTACTAATTTGCACATTCTTAGCATCAATTTAATCATTCCCACACAAAGAATTCAAAATGTATTCTATCTCAATTTTTTCACACTTATGTAGGGAGAAAAGTACTCCCTTTTTTGAGTCGTTTCTTCAGGAAGGGCCGGAGTAAGCCCCGCGAGTTTGTTCCTTTCTCGCTGAGCCATTTGATTCTTCATCTCGCATATTGTAACACCCAAAAAGGATTAAATTAAATCTGCAATTAACCTAACAATTTCTAACAAATCAAGACTAGAACTAAAAATTTTCAAAACGCGTAATAAAAAAAAAAAAAAATTCAAGTCTATATAAAGAAACTAAAAATCTCTATGGTCAGCTTCCCATAAGTCGTGCCCGTTTTAAGTCTTTAGCTGGACTAACTGCTTAAGCCCTCAATTCACCAAATACTGAGTTCCTTTCTTTCTCCCCCGTTGAGATAGTGTTTCGCCTTTGCCCATTAACTTTGAATTTTCCCCCAAAGACGCCCCGAAAGCGTTATCGTCTAAAGATAGTACTTCGACACCACTCGTATACGGTCCACTCCATTTTTGATTTCTTCAAATTCTTCCTTGGAAATAATCTTAATCCCAGTTAAACAAGAAGACCTAATCCCCTCGCTTCCTAACTCTTTCCTCAAAACCTTGATCATGCCATTGTTTTATCCTTATATATTCTAGCTGCCATCATAGGCTTCGCTTTCTCGCTCTTCCAGCTCATTCGCTTGGAGAAGTCTCTCTTCCTTTGCAATTTTGAATCGAAGTTCACCGCTTTGATGGCCCACATGGCTTATATTCCAGCTCAAGAGGGAGATGACATGGTTTTCAAAGACAAGTCTCGTATGGGGACATTCAATGGGAGTTTTGGGTGCAAGCAACCCCGTATGCCCATAACGTATCACCAAGCTTCAAAGACCCTCAATCTTTCCCCGCTAACCCACGCCTTTTTTCCCCGTACTTTTACTGTTGAAATTTCACTTGCCCATTTGTTTGAGGATGATGCCAAGCTCATAATGTGTTTGATACCATATTCCCCAAGCCATGAGTTTGTCAAACACCTTATTTGCAAATGGCTTCCTCCCATCACTAATTATAGTCTCTCCCGGGGTGTCCCAAATCGGCTAAGAATATTTCTTGTAAAACCCCACAACCGGTATTGGCATCATTCTTAGGACAAGTCAGGCCGCTTACCCATTTTGATACATAATCCACAAATTTAGAGTATGTATATATTTCCAAATGAAACTGGAAAAGGCCCCATAAAATCCATTCCCATACATCAAACAATCGCACCACCGTGATGGATTGCAGGGGCATCTCATGCCTTTGCCGATATTTTCCATTCTTTGGCATTGATCATACAACTTTACTCCATTCAAAACAATTCTGTAAATCAGAGGGTCAAGAAAACTCGACTCCGAGAATTTTGTGGGCTGTTTTATCTCCCGCAGTGTCCTCCATAAGGTGATGTACGATATTCTTGTAAAATCTTGCTTTGCTCACTCTCGGTACACATCTCCTTATAATCGTAATTCACCTCCTCTTTTAAACAAATATGGATCATCCCGTATGTAGTACCCGTCGGCCGGGCCCTAACTTTTTCTCTCGGGCCGGTAGCTGAATTCTCGGTGGCATAATTCCAATAAGCTAAGAAATTCACAATATCAAGATACCGTGGTGATTTTGAGGACAACCGAAATAACCGTCATCCGAAAATTTTCTCGCTATTTCTCTTCCTTTTTCTTTTGTACAAGGTTCCTTCACTTGACAAGGGATCGCCATCACATCACACCGCCTCTTCGTCTTTAATTTCTAAATCAAATTCCTGCAACAATAATACCCACTTGATCATTCCTGTTTGCTTCCTTCTTTTGCCATTAAATATTTGATTGTCGTATGATCAAGCAGGCAACAACATGGGACCCCAAAATATATGGCCTCGAATTTTTCACATACAAACACTATTGCCAAGATCTCCTTTTCGCAGTGGAGTAGTTTTCTTGCGTTTCATTAAAGGTTTTCATAGCATAGTAGATGGCCTTGAACACTTTTTTCTTCATCTTTTCTCGTTCCAATACATTCTATCAGAAAATCACCGGCATCACACATGATCTCAAATTCTCTGCTCCAACTGGTTTTTGCCATGATGGGAGCTTCCACTAAGTCCGATTTGATTTCTTTAAATGCTTTCGCGTAGATTCATCAAAATAAAACTTGATTATCTTTCCGAAGAATTCGCATAAGTGGTCTAGCAATTTTTGAGAAAATCTCGATAAATTCCTCTATAAAATCCAAAGATTTCCTAAGAAACCTCGATTCCCTTGATCCGTAGTGGGTGGCATTAAGTCTCTTATAATTGAAACCTTTACTCGGGTCTACTTCAAGCCCAATGCGTAAAACCATGTGCCCCAAGACAATCCTCCTTTTTGTAACCATAAAATGGCATTTTCCCCAATTCGTAGCTAGATTTTTGGCTTTTTCACCTTGGCACGTTCCCGTGTTATGTGTGCATTGTTCAAAACTCGATCCATACACCGTAAAAACATCCATGAAGATCTCCATAACTTCTTCTCGCTAGACGGTGCCAGTATAACACAGATCTTCGCGAAGCAAGAGTCGCAGCATATCGCCAGCCCAAATGGCATTTTCTGTGCCAAAAGTACCAAAATGGCATGTAAAAGTGGTTTTCTCTCCTCGATCTTCGTGTGCAATAGCTATTTGGTTATATCCGTATCCATCAAGAAAACAAATGAGGGTGTCTTGCCAACCTATCCAAAGATTTTTTGATCGATGAAAGGTGGGGAAAATGATCCTCTCTCGGTCAGAAGTGTTCAATTTTCTCGTAGTCGATACAAACCCTCCATCCTATCACAGCTCTTGTAGGAATAAGTTCTATTCTTTTCATTTCTCGATTACGTTGAATCCACCTTCTTGGGAACCATGTACTTGGCTTACCCAAGAACCGGCCCGATATAGCATATATAAAAACCCGTATTTAACCATTTCGTAACTTCTTCTCGACAACTTCTTTCATCACCGGGTTCAGCCTCCTTTCATGCCTCAACAGAAGTTTTGATTATCTCTCCAAAGAATATTCTTTGCATACAAATAGAGTGGGACCGATACTCCCCGTATCTTCACCTGACCAAGCAACGTTTCAGATTTTCTCAAAATTACCAAAGAATCTCTGCTCTTCGCCTTTTAGTCAATGCAAACGATATGATAACCGGGTTTTCTTTTGGCTCTAAAAACTCATATTTCAAATGTCTGGGCAACTCCTTCAATGATAACCCTTGCACTAGCTTCCCGCCCATGAGTTTGTCGTGGTCTCGCCGTCTACTTCATCTTGACTGCTATTTATACTCGATCAAGCTTCATTATTAAACAAATTTCAAGGCGTAACTTCACAATCAAAGCTCTCAAGGTACCGAAAATTCATTCAATTTGATTGATAGAGTTTTGAATGATACAATCAGAATTCACTTCATCATTGAGAAGGCTATTTCTTCTACAATATACAACTCGGCCTTCCTCTACATGGATGTTCCGCACTCTTATTAGCTTAAAATGCACCGCTTCATTCCCAACTCAGTGTCGGGCTCTCACCTTTCAGACGTCAATCAAGGCGCCCCGTTGCTAAGAAAGGTCTTCCCAGCAACAGAGGAACTTGAGGATCTTCCTCCATCTGCATGATAACAAAATCTACTGAAAATGGTTTCAACCTGGATTTGTTATCTTCCGTATCGCCCCCTCTCGGGTTGTGCTTACTGGATCTATCGCCCATCTCAGAAAGTAATCGCTGCCGTTAGTCTCCAAACTGTTCCTACACAACCGATAGAGGCATCAATTAATACTTTGCTCCGCAGTCACATAAAGCTTTCTCTTGAACTCACATTTCCCTATAGAAACGTGGAAGAAAGTGGAAACTCCGCCAGTATCTTTCATCTTCGCTGGGAGTCATTGATAATGGCACTCGCATGAGCGGGCCTGCTAACTATACCCTCCTCAGCTATCTTTCTTTTCTTGTTCAGCACCTCCTTCAGAAATTTTGCATAAAGAGGCATTTGGCTGATCACCTTTGCAAATGGGATATTTATTTCTATTTTCTTGATAAGATCCAAGAATTTAGAAAATTGTTCTTCTCTTTTTGACTTCTGAAGTCTCTGTGGGAATGGCACTGCAGGAGCATAAGCTGGTACTCCTTTCTTTTTCTGGTCATTTCTTTCTTTCATCTTGATTCGTGCCACGGTAGGGTGATACGGAATCAACAAAATTTGTATCCTAAGTTCCTCCTACTGCCGTAGTCAAGCTACTACAAAGAGATAATGTCTAGTGGTCGAACACGGGGATGGGTTTTCTTCGTACAAATGATTTGAGTGAAGCCAAAAATGGTGAATTAAATTTGGATTTTAAGGTGGTGATAAAAACAGTGGGTTGATGGTTTGCAAACTGAAAAGAAATAAAATAAAATGTAAAATAAAACTCGTTTTTTGCCACTCGTTTAAGGTCCTAGTCTAAACTGAGGTCCCGGTCTTCTGTTTCCTCGCATTGAGATGACATATAGTCATTTCCTCAAAACAGATCTTCATTTAACTTATAAAAACTAAACCCTAATAATTTCCTTTTGATAGAAAGCATTTATTTAGCATTTATGGTTCCTACAAAGGAAAATCTATCTCGACCATCCCCACAATGATTCAAAGGGTAATCCACGAGTCTCAATGGATCTAAAATAAGAATCCACCGAACCCCTAAAAGATTACCAAGTATTACTCAAAGTGGATGCACTTGCAAGTGAAAATCTAACCCTTAACCTACCTCGTTGGCTCAGAATGGCAACTAATGGATATTAGTGTATCTAAAGCTAAGAATACACTAAACCCTAAAAGCTTGCCAAGTATTGGCCAAAGAAAGTACATCAAAAAGCTTTAAACCTAGAAATGAAAATTTGGGAACCAAAATGTCAAAACCTGCTGCGTGAAAAACAGGGGAACCACCAGCAGCCTTAAGATCCCACCCCCAACAGCCTTTTACTTCAAGGAGGGAGTGGTTTTAGCCGCTCATCCTCCAAGTTGTCATCCTTGGAGGGTGTTTGGCAACCAAGAAAGGGAGAGAAAGAGGAGAGAGAAGAGAGAAAAATCTTAAAACCTAAAGAGAAAAGTCAGGTCTGCACTAAAGATTAAAAGTTAGGCTACAAAATGTCATAAGTTGTCTTATATAGCCATACAAGAGGTGTGGAAACACCAAAATGCCTAAAATATGTAATTACAATAACAAATGGTAATTAACTCAAAAATGAGGTCGTTTGAATCAAAAACATCAAAAAACACAAGGCAAGACTAAGTATTAGTGAAATTTCGCTTAGCCTAGCGAAATTCACATGCCAGCGAAAAATTCGCTTAGAATTGCTAGTTTTCACTGTGATCGCGCAAATTTTCATGATTGCGAAATTTTGCAATCCTCGCTGGTCTTTCGCGAATCATAGCGAAAATTCCCGGGCTTGCTCCTTCTTCCCCTGCTTTTGCTACTCGTGACGCTTCCCGCACTTTTTATTCATCACTTTGCCTTCAATCTTTCAACCCATCTTTGGACATTTCATCGCCCTCGCCTTGGTGAAATTAATGGTGATTTCATTCAGCCACCAATAAGAAGCCAAGCTGAAGTCTCTGCCACCCTCGGCAAAACTATCCAAAACTATCTCTAAACAAATCGAAGCACTAAGTGGGACTTGCACATGACAATTGGCTTAATTCATATGATTAGCAAGAAAAGCACTCAAACCCATCTTCAATGTGGCTCGTAAATAGCACTTTTGGGCACTAATCACACTCCCAACCGACACGTTGCTAGTCCCTTAGCAATGCTAAAAAACAAATAAAGGTACGCATGTTCATGCTTTTACAAAGTGTATAAGGTTCAAAAGTGTATGCACAAATAGGGCTTTACCTTTTGGGGAAATGAACAATTTACACCCCGTATAAAAACCTATTAAGGAAAGAACAACAAAACCATATAAGAACAAGTTTTAGGCAAATGGGTTCCAAAGGAAGTCAACCCGAACTTCCACCAACATCTAATTGTTCCTAAGGTAACCGGGCTGAGCCACAACCGCGGGTTATTCCCTCCCCCAACTCCACTTACCGCCATGGCCTTAAACCGTTGACCAACCCAAATAGGACTAGCTACACTCTTATTTCTTCCCTTGATTGCAATGTAGGTGCAATGCTAAAAACTCGACTTCACCAAAGTTTGTGTAATCTAGGTCCAATCGATGACTCCTTCAACCAATTAAGGTTTAGGGGCATCAAGCCAAAAGGATCAATCGACCACAAACTCGTTGTGCTTCTCACCCCGACCGACGACTTCGAGAATTAAGCACCTACAACACGCTAAACTCTACCCATCCACCCGTGAGTAACACCGAGTCGATGACTCCCAACCAATTAAGGTTTAGGGCATCGGGCTTTAAAGGCTTTCTCCATGTACCCCTCGAACCGTGTTCGGGTTTCAAGGCATAGTGTCACGGCTTTTATTCTTCTTTTTCTTCTCTTCTTCTTCTTTTGCTTTTTCTTTTCTTTTTCATTTGGAAGACTACATTGGTCTTCATACATGGGTAACACAAACCTATTATGGGTCGTCAACAAATTTAAGGCCGGCTTTGCAAAGTGGAAAGAGGTATATAGCTTCTCAACCTATTGGTACAAGCTGGGGTGCAGTGTGTGAATTAGCTATAGGGGGAATGTTCAAGGTTGAACACGCTGAAACCTTAATTGACTAAAAACTAAATCATGCATGGAATTGTTCTATCATTAAGGTAACATACAGGGCTTCAATTCTTCAATTCAAGGCAAGAGTAGCAACACAAAAATATAGGCACACACAAAAGCCTCAATTTTAACAAACAAATGGGCTCAAGTAGCACGCTGAACCAATAAAACTAAATTCAAAATATGAACATTATTTCTAATACCAAATATCCCCGCATGGGAATGAGAAAGCTAGAGGATGCAGTGGTACTCCTCAATCGCAGGCGTGAGAAGGATCATCCTTCACTGCGTGTGCCTCGAGGTGTCGCTGTGAAGTGGCCGAGCGTCGGCCGTATCTACCAACACAAAGAAAACATGCCACTCTCAATTGATTACCACAAAATTTTTTAACAACAAAATAGGAACTTAAAAACAAGACTAAGCAATTAAATTAAAGAAACCGGGTGGAGCTTATGGGAATGCTGGGCGTCCAGTGCTCCAAACCCGAACCAAGACCGAACCAACCGCAGGTTACGTAATACGGGCAGCCGGCCTTTGATGTAGTGGCAAAGGCTCTACCAAAGGGCCATTAACTTCCCGATATTTTCAGACAAAGCAAAGCGATGGACCGACATGGGTTTTGGGAGCAGTGTGCCGCAGTGTTTTGGGTTTGCCGCAGTGCGCATTATGTAAACCGGCAGCGGGCTTTGCGGGCTGGGCAAGGGCAATGGTTCAATTCTATGGGTTTCGAAATAATCTCTTGGGCTCATCCACCGCTTTCCACCGCCCCTCCCTCGCCGCATTGGGGGAGGTTCTTCTCTCTTCTCCCATGGCCCACACACTACACATAATCGCTGGGCATCCCGCATTTCCCTCGTGGAGCTTCGCCGGTTCCTCTTCAATTCCTCCTTCGAGGCCGCACAATTGCTCACCCATGGTTGTGTCGCAATACGCACTCTTCCTCTAGCGGACATTGGTTGCCGATTGATGAGGTTTTCAATGGAGTCTTGCGTGTCGGGCCCCCATTTTTGTTCAAAAGTCATTTTTCAGCCCAACTGCTCTCTTCTTGTTCAAATTGTCTTCCACGTGACAATTCTCCGATTCGAACGGGCATTATCTTCCTTATTCTCTTCCACAAAAAGTCATCCACTATCCCAGTAAGGTCCAAATGGCTTGTTCAAATGGAGGGATTCGTGGTGGCTTCAGATGACCGAGGTCGAGGCATAAAATGGAGGTTCAGGAGGTGCATATTGTGGAGGTCTGGGTTCCCATGAGGAATTGGTGTGATTCCCCCAACTATGGTTGTAAGCATTACCATATGGTGAACTCATCCATTGGCTTCTATAGTCCCTCATGGACCTATATTCACTTGGGTTCCTCTCCACAAGCCGGGCCGACTTCGCCATGACCGGTTTATGTAATCCCCGCGGACATATATGAACTGGGGTTTGCTTCACATGCCGACCATACCGCCCCTCAAGCTCCATTGGGTTCAAATTCAACTCGATTGAGAAACCCAATCCACCGGAATCGACTCTCGCAGCCAGCACGTGACAGCACCAACAACAATCCCGCAAAGATCTTTTTTTTTTTTTTTTTATATATATGAAATGAAAATAAAATAAAAAAATGACAGTGAAATATAAAAGGAATTCACCAATACTTGTGATGAGGATCACAAGTACACATCAACTCATCATACGTAGTTTGGCACCATCCCCGGCAACGACGCCATTTGATTCGTACACTAGTGAGGTGATCCTAATCAACAAAATTTGCATCCTGTTCCTACGAGTCAAGCTATCAAGTAAAGATAAAGGCTCTATGGTCTAACACAGTGGATGGGTTTTCTTCGCACAAAATGATTTGAGTGAAGCCAAAAATGGTGAATTAAATTCGATTTTAAGGTGGTGATAAAAACAAGGGGTCGGGTGGTTTTGCAAACTCGAAAAGAAATAAAATAAAAATGTAAAATAAAACTCCTTGAAGTTTTGGGCCACTTGGTTTAAGGTCCTAGGCTAACTGAGAGGTCTCGGATTCATTTCCTCGCATTGGGGAGGATGACATATAGTCATTTCCTGAACCGGATCTTCATTTAACTTTTAAAAACTAAACCCTAATAATTTCCCTTTTGATAGAAAGCATTTATTTAGCATTTATGGTTCCTACAGTGAAAATCTATCTTGACTCATCCTACAATGATTCGTAAAGGGTAACTAATGAGTCTCAATGGATCTAAAAATAAGAATCCACTGAACCCTAAAAGATTACCAAGTATTGATCAAAGTGGATGCACTTGGTAAAGGAAAATCTAACCCTTAACCTCGTTGGCTCGTAAATGGCAACTAATGGATATTAGTGCATTTCCAAAGCTGAGAACACACTAAACCCTAAAAGCTTGCCAAGTATTGGCCAAAGAAAGTACATCGTACCTTTAAACCTAGAAATGAAAAATTGGGAACCAAAATGTCAAACCGTCGCAGTGAAAACAGGGGAACCACCAGCAGCCTTAAGATCCCACCCCCAGAACTTTACTTCAAGGAGGGAGTGGTTTTAGCCGCTCATCCTCCAAGTTGTCATCCTTGGAGGGTGTTTGGCAACCAAGAAAGGGAGAGAAAGAGGAGAGAGAAGAGAGAAAATCTTAAACCTAAAGAGAAAAGCTGCGCCTGTACTGAAAGATTAAAAGTTAGGGTTACAAATGTCATAAGTTGGCTTATATAGCCATACAAGAGGTGTGAAATACCAAAAATGCCTAAAATATGTATCACTACAATATGGACAAAATGGTAATTAATCAAAATGAGGTCGTTCGAATCAAAACATCAAACACAGAAAGTCATTTAGCGAATTTAGCTAGATTGCGAATTTTCGCTATGATTAGCAAATTTTCGGGGAGCCTCTGGGCGAAATTTTCGCAATCATAGCTTAAAATTCCTGGTTTGCTCTTTCTTCTCTGCTTTGCTACCGCATCGCTTCCTGCACTTTTTATTCATCACTTTGCCTTCAATCTTTCAACCCATCTTGACATTTCATCACCCCAGCTTGATGAAATTACCGTGGATTCTCGCATTCAGCACCAATAAGACGCCAAGCTTGACTGAAGTTCCCAAGACCTGCAAAACTATCCAAAACTATCTCGGAAACAAATCAAAAGCACTAAGTGGACATGCACATGACAATTGGCTTAATTCATATGATTAGTGCGCAGTGCTAACTCAAAACCCATTCGAGTGTGGCTCAAAATAATAGCACTTTTTTTGGGGGCACTAATCACACTGCTCAATCAGCCGTTTCTTCCTTCTTTCGCCCCTTTTTCCCCGCCGCCCCTTCGCTTCTATCCGGTCTTCCTCGTTGCTGCTCAAATCCTTCCCACTTCCTCAATCGAATTGTCATGCAATTTCCTGTGGTTCTTCTAGTGTCACTCGTGGAAGGTTCCCTTTGTTCTCGATTTGGCATATTCAAGGCCACCGCTCCTTACTTGTGTTCTAGATTTTTCAAGTGAAGCACTACATTCTTCTGAACATATGGTATCGACTTGAGTTTCCAAGTCAGATAGTTTCTATTCATGGAATTGTAAATAAATTTCTTGTTATCCCCATGAACTCGCAAAGATTCCCTCAAATGGTAGGGTTCTCCTCCGACCTCGATATTCATTTCTCGCCTCACCTCCTTGCCGGCCGCCGGCCGGAACCTTGATGGTCGATATCCTTGTTTCGAGGATGCTGTCCCCCGCCTCGCCATGTAATGCCCCTCCACCATATGAGAAATTCTCATGGTTCCTCAGTGCTGGATGGTAGTGTATGGGCAGGTTAGGATTTGACTTGAAATGATAACTTCTTTGCTCGTTCACGTAATTAACCTCCTCAGCACCATAAGAATCTTCTTCTGTTGGCACATCAGCACTTCTTCTCATCAATTCTTTTTCTACTGCTCCTATTTCGTGAGCAGTGTGCATCTTCCTCTCTTGCTTGTCAATCCTATGCATTATGGCATCCAACTTAGCTTCCATAGCTGTCATCTTGCTCAGCTCTATGACCCCTTTTCCTCTCCTACTACCTCTTGAAAACTCAGATGGAGCTTTCATATTGCATTTTGCCAGGTCCTCTATCAGATCTCTTACCTCTTCAGCACTTTTTCGCTTGAATGCTCCACAGCATGAAGCATCGTTAATACCCTCGATGTATCATCTCGTAGCGTGATACACTATATCCATCTCGGTCTTCAAGTCTATTCCATGCATTGGGCACCTCTTCTCAAGAATCTTGAATCTTTCCCAAGCAACATACAGGCTCTCATCTTCCCCTTGTTGAAATACAATTATCTCTCTTCGTCTCTCTGAAGTGAGAGATGGGGGAAAGAATCTGCCTAAGTAAGCTTCCACCAACTCTTCCCAAGTTTCAAACGTAACCGGTATGGTAATGATCACCATGTGGTCGCTTATGTTCTCAAAGAAAATGGGAAGAGATGTAGTTTTATCACCCTAGTCTCACACCGTTCGGGCCTTCACGCATAGCCATCCCGAGAAATCTTCCCAGTGCTCATTTGGGTCTTTCTGCGGGATGACCGCGCGAACCGATGTTGCTGAACCATTGTAATTAAGGTCGGCTTTAGTTCAAGTTGTTTGCATCCATCGTAGGTGGCTCCTACTGGTGCAGTACTCTTCTTGAATAATGTGCCTCTGTAAACCTCCAGGTCGCACGGGGTCTTCTCGGCCGCCGGTCCTCTCTGCCTCCTGCTTGTCATGTCTCTCTTTCGCCATAGCCGGGTTTTCATCTTGTCTTTTCTAAGCTCTTATATTCCACTCCGTTGTCCGCTGAATCAGTCATCCCTCAAGCCTTGCGCATTGTTTTCCCGAAATAAAAGCATACCATATTATCAGATTAGTCAAACCTTAACAAATATTTTCAACATGGCTTGTTAAAAATTAGTACCACGTAGTCACCGGCTGAGAAAAGCTATTTTTCTTTTCTTAAAATTGTCCAAATTAGCATTTCCTTCTTTCATCAAAATATTGACCTAATTAATTCTTTCGACCCGAATCCACTAAAAACTTGTCAGAATTCAACCTAAGAACATATTAATAATAAATTAATGACGCTATTACTAAGGACTATTATCTAATCCTCAAGAACGGCGCCAAAAATCCACCACACCGTCTCCCACTAATGTAAGTGTGGGTGATGGATCAAACATCAACATAGCCTCATAGCATTATTACCATAGACTATTATCTAACTCCCAACAATAATGCCATGAAACGTGTTTCATAGGCTTTCTTACAATTATTCGATTAAAAGCGGTTTCCTTAAGAGTAGATACTTCTTTCTGGTTTTGATCCATGATTCTACAAATGTACGTGTGTCGAACAAGTAATAAAGTGGATTTAGTCCGCATATCGATCCCAATGTAGATCTCAAAATTCTCAATCAACTACCCCGACTACCTCAAGCTCTATACTATTTGTACTATGATTTGCAATTGATATATCCCTAACAACCTCTAAATAATGAAAGAATAAAGATATGTAAACTAAATCAAAATGAAATCATGCTGAAAATAAAAGAAATAAAAAAATTAAAGAATTGGACTGATCAGTTAGCTTTTAAAGGGATGCGTTGAAAATACAGCTATTGTGAAGCATCAATTCCCCGCGCACTCGTAATCCTTGCTTCATGAACCCTCGTGATGAATCCGGTCCAAGGAATATGGTAATGCCATGTGGATTCTCCTTAACGACACATTTCATCATCTAATCTTCGCTTTCTTCTCGAAGACAAAGGGATTAGATAACTACTTTAATCTCCCAGTTGCCCTCGGCTCGGGGTATTTTCTTTTCAATACTTCATGACCCAAACACTGACCGGGAACCTTAGCTCCTAAGACATAGGATAAGCATAGGTTTACACTATACTGGTTTCTCATCCTCAAAATTGGAACAGTTCATTCTTTCCTTGATTAGATCCTTGCTAACATGGGATTGAACTTACTACTTGAATCGAGGCGAACTCTCTGCTCATTTTAACTGATAAGTCATTCAATTCATTCTTGGTTACAAGTGAGAAGAAGATTTATTGATTAAAATTCACAGAGCCCATTAGATCCCAAATATTAGGTTCGTATACCCTTGAGAAATTGTTCAATACTCTCAAGAATGCCTCTCTCAGGTCACTCGTGAGGGTCTTCCCGAAATCGTAGCATGAAACAATCCTATTACAAGTATAGACACCGATATTTGGATCGATACGTAACAAACAAAACCAGCCAGGCGTATTCAATTCTGATGTCTCGTGACTCTGATAAATTTCGCAAGAAAGATAAATTCTAACACAGAGTGCAAATTCAACTGAAGCCGGGTTTCTCAACATTTCATATTATTACACTAATAAGAATCGATCAAAAGAACCGCCAGAACCGAAACCGGATCGCTCGACTCCAAAATCTTGTTTGACTTCAAATGAATCGTGCAAGAATTTGAAGAAAATAACATTCTGCATTTAGCTTCAACTTCAACGACTAACATCCAGATTCAGAAATTCAAAATAAAATAACAATCTACTCTAATCTAATCTAAAATAAAAGCCAAAACAAAGAAAAAGAAACAGAAAATTAAAATACACGAGCCTTAGGCTACCCTGCACTTCTCGCTTCTGAAAGCCGCCAAGAGCCGCTTCCTTCAGAAAGTGTACCGCTTATTTATAGGCTCCTCGAAGTTGGGCCCTAACGCCGGTTCTCGTGGTCGACCTTGACTTGGATGCTCCGACCTCTTCATGTCGCGACTTCACCGCTTCCTCGCTTTATGAGTCGCTTTTGATGTCGCGCGATTCTCCAATCATACGTCACGACTTCAATTCTTCGCATTGTGAGTTCTTTGGGGTCGCGATTTTCAATCATACCACGCCAAGCGATTGCTTCGCTTATTCAGAAGCGTAAACTTTTATCTGATCGCTGACTTCGTCGCTAACACACCTGATCCTGGCGTCGCGACGTACCGAATGACGCCGCCGACCTTCTTCCTTGTTATTGATGTCACCGACCACCGACCGATGTCGCGACCACCCTTCTCGTATTGTGAGCTCTTGAGGTCGCGACTTCAATCATACGCGTCAGCGACTCAATGTTATGCTTATGAGCTCTTGTGATGCTGAGGCTTTATTTTGTTCGACTCGTCTCCAAAGATCTCGATCCGATGTTCGACGCTTAGATGTCGCTTAATTCTATTCTTTACGTACCGATGTCGCGACCACTAAAGGACATCGCGACCTTCTTTACTTGTAACTGATGTCGCGACCACTACTGATGTCGCGATCATGATACCTTGCAGTTGATGTCGCGACCACTTACTCACGTCGCGCCCTTGATACCTTGCAGTTGATGTCGCGACCACTGAAGGACGTCGCGACATCTTCTGATTCAGTGTTTGATGTCTCTATCTGTTCTAACTGTCGCGACCTCTATGTTCAGTCTCTTGGAAATATTTTGTCACAACTTCTATTCAGTGTCACGACCTCCATGTCTACTGTTAAGCTTTCAATTTTGTCGCGACCTCGAAGTGGTGTCGACATCATGTCTGCTTCTTCATTAATCCTTGGTCATCTGATTTGGAGTTTCTGTTGCGACCTTGGTGTTATTCTTCATTACTGTCAAGGTCACGACATCAAGTCCTTTCTTTCAAAATTAGTTGCGACTTCTTTTACTTGAGAAGGTCGTTTGCGGGCTTTGTAGACAGTTCGTCAGCGACCCTTTGTGGTGGCATCACAACACATCATTTATCTCTGGTGTCGCGACGCAATGATGTCGCTGGCATGAACTTCTTTCTTTGGTCGCTTTTTAATCTCGACTAAGTCATTTCTTTTGTCTCAACTTCCTTCTTCTCGTCACGACTCGCTTGTCTTCACTCTTCTTCGCTTTCTTCTTCAAAGCCAAATTTGTTTCGATGCTCGTGACTGGAGTTGCTGGAAATCACCCTTCGCCGCGACTTAAATTCCAGCTTTTGATTTCGCCGTCATGTGTCGATTTTATGATTTTTGCTAAAATTTGATTTTCTGTTGTATTTTCCTGCAAATTGGAATTTGAGTTAATTATCAGTTTCCTGCAGATAATTCATCATTATTCTCATTATAAACTCAGAAAAATGGATTAAAAATCTAATGAGTTTTTGGACTCATCACCTCTCCCGGTCTCGTTGTCTCTTTGGGCTTCGTCCTCGCTGCTTGTCAGTCCTACTTTTCTCTTTATAGGTTGAAGAGCTTCCTTTCTTGGATATGAGGGCTTCTTCGCCATTAATGTACTTCTCCGCGATGAGTACCTCTACCCATGCTCGCCCGAGGATTCTCAGATGGAGAACACAGTGTCCTTTGATTTGCAAATCTAGCCCAGCGATGAATGCAGTGATAGCGAACTTCTCATCGGGTATATCTACCTTCAAAGACTCGACATTAAACCTTTGGACATAAGACCTCAGGCTTTCTTGCGAGCCCTGCTTTATGGTCAGTAGATGATAACTCGGCTTCCTGTATGTTCTGACTCCAATGAAGTAGGAAACGAACGCAATGGAAAGCTCTCTAAATGAGGTGATTGACAATGGTGGAAGCCTGTTAAACTAAGCCAGTGCTGGGCTTTTTAGCGTGATAGCGAAAAGCTCGCGACCGCACGGTCCCGATAGCCATGTGGGCTCCATTTGATTCTTATAAGTGTCGGAGATGATTCACTAGACTTGGCACCATCGAATACTTCTATTTGCGGCATTCTGAACTTCGCTGGTAAGGGAAAGTGGAGCACCTCCGCTGTGAACGGAGACTCAGTTTGTTGTACCAGTGTGTCCATAGAGTTAGGAGCTCGACCCCTTACAACTTTCTTCACGGGGCTGAGCTCCAATTGGAGGCCCTTGAATCTCTGCTCCCACAATCGCTCCCCTTCTCCTTGCTGACGGGGGTTTAGTTCATCGTTTCCAACATGCCCCCCAAGTGTTGCTTCGTTGCCCTCCTCTCCAGGGGTTAGGGGTGGTCCGTGCCCCCTGGCTCTACTGGATTCCGCTTCCGTTTCAGCACCTCGGGGAGTGCTGGGGTGTGGTTACCCTTCTCGTGGATTCGGGCGCAGATACGACCTTCTTCTGAAGCTCACGCGACCTCCCGTGGTCGTTGAATCTACCTGGTGAGTAGCTCTAATTCTCCTATCAGGCATTGGTTGGTGAGGCGGAGGGCCTTTACCTCGTCTGTGTTGGCTTGCGTTGCTTCTAACATGCCGGGAGGTCGGGCCGCCCACGCCGCTCGGTTGGTCTTCAGATCCTTGGAGGACGGGCGTCGTTCCCGCTGTGTTCTCGAGTTAATACCATCAAGAATCGAGAGATCAGTCTTATTGTAAAGGAACCGCCGCTCCCACGCATCGACGCCAACTGGATGATGCTTTTTTTTCAACTCGGACTCGGGCTGGAGCGTGTTGGGGTCGTGACAGAACTAGGGTCAAGTGGTTGGTTTGGTCCACAAAGCTTTGGCATTACTTCTCTCGCAAAGACAAAAAGAAAGCGGGCTCCAGAGGGCTTCGCCGTGTCGCCCGATGCTTAAGTCGCCCTCGCTGGGAGAAAAGATAATACTTGTAGGGCTTAATGTTTCGCATCTTCACCGCGGGTGGCCTCGATATATATAGCATATGTTTTCCCCAATTGGGTGTGGTAAGGATTCTTTCCCATCGATGGATATTTTCACTTTTTACTCGACATTAGATTTACTGGGGCGGATATCAAGGAGCAGTTTATTGAGAATTATCCTTCTCCCTTATTGGTGAGATCCGGTTTGATCTACAAGATAAGCTGTTTATCGTGAATTATCCTGTTTTCCTTGTTGGTGAGATTTAGTTGGATTTACAGGGTAAGATGTTATTGGGGATTATCCTACTTCCCTTATTGGCGAGATTTAGTCTGATTTGCAGGATGTGGGTCTTCCCAATTATCCATGTTGTCGGCCTTTAGGGCGAGCGGATTGGGTTTTCATTTTGGGTTGACGCCAGGGGCATGGGTGTTTCATTGGGCTTGCCTCTTATTTGGGCCTAACAAGTGGGTCTGCGCGCCTATTTTTCAAACCCTATCAGTAGATATATCTTTTGAACCATACCACCTTTATATAAAACTGATGGAAGCATAATCCCTGTTTATCATCATGTTTATATCAAACACAATAAAGAACCGTTAATACCTCAACAACAACCAGAATGAGAATGACCCGCTTAAATGAATTTCCTGTGTATTATAGTAGATTTAGAGTTTTTCAAATTTTTTATTTTATAAAACCCAGAAATAAAAATTTTATTCTTATTTGAGAAACCCAAACCATATCTATTTGAGAACTGTTGCCTTTATAAAAAAATTTTGAACCCAAAAAATTTTTATAACTCGTAAGCACTGTGATTTTATCGCATCACCTCAGGCGTATTCACCATAAATGTCTTACGTCAGTGATGATGCAAACTTTTGGGAAAATCTACATGAAGAGAGCTATGCTAATCTGAAAAATGCAATGGAAGGATAACGATGACATCAAATCTTGCAATAGTAGTCAACTCTGCAAAAGCAGCCCGTAGCAGACTTTTCATAACTAGGCTTATCCTGATCTCACAAGTAGATAAAGATAGAAAGAAACGTATCAAAAAAAATTTGAAGAACTGAAGATAAGACTAACTTGTACAAAAGATAAGACCAACTTGTACAAAAGATGATGATACTTTTCAACTTTTCATTTATTAGGCATAGTTAATGTGTATAGTAAAAGTACTTGTCCTTTGAGGACACATGTTGTAAAACCCGAGAAAATCCAAATTTTATGAAAAAGAGTAAAATGGTAATTTCGGTCAAAATCCGGAATTCTTCTAGATCTCAGATGACAAAACAAACTTCACTGTTGGGATCGTCTCGCGAAATCTAGCTACCACGTCAAATTTCGTCGAATTCCGAGAAGGTCAGAATTTCATGTTTTTCGAGGCACCGAGAGGGGTGCGGGACACTTGGCATGAGGTGAGTGGCTCTAGTGTGTCACGTGTTAGCTGCAGAATTAGTCGAACAAGGAGAGCCATATGGGGCCCACATGGGATTACGTGGCACCCTAATTGGAGGAAAACCCAGCATGGAGGCGGATGTGGGTGTAATCCAAGGAACCAATGGCAATTGGACATGTGGCATGAGAGGACAATTCTCTTGACCAAGTTGACCCAACCAGTGTTGGAGAGGGAGAAAGGAACCAACCGAGAAAGAGAGAGAAAAAGGAAGGATTTTTAGAGAGAGAGACTCTAACTTCTCTCTAAAATTCCCGGTGATTGGACCGTCGAATCCCAGCGAGCTAAGAGACAAAGTTGCTCCCCACGGCAAGAGCTACGCGTGGATATCGGTTTTGTGGGGTTTTGACAACTCCGGGAGGTAGGGGTCTTCTCCTACTTGGTTTATTTTCAACTTAAGAGCCATTTAAAATGGTTTGGATGATATGAAGCCATGAGTGGTCAGTTGACGCCTCGAAAAATTGGACCGAATGTTAGAAATGCTCAGACCGTTGGGATAGTCCCTATCGAAACCTTGGACTAAAAATGGTCCTTGTGTGCCTTATATGTGTGTTATATTTGTGTGTTATTACTTGAAATTTGAATAACATGCAAATTGTGGCTTTGGGTGTTGTGGGACCGGAAATGGCCATTGATTTCGGTTTTGAGGAAGTGGAACCGATGCATGACGAGGGGCTCATGGTCACCACAACGTATTGTTTGGGAACTGTTAAAACAATCCGGGTTGATGGTTGGACTGAAATTGTCCATGAATGTTGTTTGCATAATATTGCTTAAAAATGAATGGCTTGAGATTAATGCGTGTAATTTAATGTGTTAACATGATGTTTGAATTATATGAAATATAATTTTGTGTGAGCCATTGGAATTGGATATATGAATTGGCACAATGCATTTCATATGCACTAGCACCGTAGTACTAGTAAAAGTAGTACATGACAAATAAAATCAGGTGGTTGTCCAAACGATGGATTCTTTTGTAAAAGTATTAAAAATAATAATTTTATTGGAAAGTTTTTCAAAGAATTGTGTTGGGAAAATTGTCCAACAATTCACGTCGGAGGGGCCCATGAATTGTTTTAGAGAGTTACCCAACAAATTCACCGAGGATTGTCCAACGTATTTATATCGAGGGGTTTCATCTGGCCAATTAAAAAACAAATATTTTGTTTGGAAATGATTTTCATACATGGCATAAACATGTGTGAGGGAGTCAGTGAGGACTCAAGACATGGGATTGGGCATGTAGATATTCAAGTAGGATCATGCATTTGCTTGAATGTGTTTGGCTCCCATTACATGTCCACTTAGGTGGGGAGTAACCCATGTAGGAAGGTTCCTAAACACTGAGACATTGCTCACCCTGCCGAGGAAAAAATTATTTCAAAATGTGGAGTGTTCGAAGATGGCGCTCACTGTGAGTCACTCTTTAAGAAGAAAAGCCTGTTCGAGATATATTTTGTAAAACATGTATTATAATTTTAATTTTAATAAATGTTCAGATATGAGAGTGATGTAATAACTCTTGAAACTATGGTAATATAGTTGATTATATTTTGCGAGTATGATGTAGGCCAGACCATTTAACATGTACGTCTCAGTGATATGAGACACGTTTTATGCGTGTCGACGCAGGTCAACTAATCCCTGAAATACGCCACACATGTTTCACAAATTACTGTTTTAGGTGCTTTAACTTTAGTTTTTGGTCTTTAGCTTAAGTCGCAAGTCTTTATAAATAACTTTTTGTACATACGTAAGGAGCATGAGCAATAGAATAGAGAGTGCATAGTTGAGAGAGAAGTGAGAGAGTTTGTAAAGAAAGTTTGTAATCAAACTCCTTGTGGCTAAATAAAATTGTAAGTATTTCTTTCATATTTCTTTTGTTCTTACTTTAATTTTGTGTTAACTTTATTTATTTAGGGGAACAAAGGGGTAAAAAGATAAGCAAGGGAAATGGAGTTTTGATTTTAAAAATTTTTCTATAATAATACAACCCACATTAACCTCATATTGTCATCTTTCTTATACAAAAGGAAAAATTCTTATAATTAATCTTGAAACCCATGTTTGAAAGAGGAATTAAAACTTGGGAAATTTTTAATTTTAACCCATGACCTTTGACCTGCTTTTTTACCGGATGTGCATTTTAGGGAGACTTTGTCTAGTCTTTGCGGGGGCTTATCCTTACTACACCGAAGTGATGTTTTATTATTCTCGAATTAAATCGAAAGTGTTTTTAAGGAAAGATTGTGAGATGGGTTTTGTTTATGTATACAGGAATGGTATCGTAGCCATTCCCCGCCTTATCAAACACCCTTATCAAATCGCCCAGTCTCAATTGTTCACTAGCTCTCAATAGCTTACAGACAATTCTCATATATGATTTGAAAGGAATCGCCCAACGCGATGACCGGACCAGATCGACGGCTAGTCGACCTAAGTTCAACAGTATGACTCATCGTCCAATTTTCAAAACATTGCTTTAACCTTTTCTTCTTGGAAACAACTATTATGATAATAATCAAAACTAAGATAAAAAGAAGGCGTATAACACATTCATTATAGAAAACCAAATACATTACTGCCTTATCAATATATATATATATATATAGATATATATATATATGTTGCTATGTTATATATATATATATATATATATATATATATATATTTATTTTTTTTTTTTTTTTTTCTCATGTTTTGTTTTATTATGAAAATATAAAGAAAATCAAACATAATCAAGATTCTTCTATTTAAAATTTCATGGTACTTTTTAAAGGAAAAATAATTTTATTCATTCAAACTTGCATAGATTGATAGATCTATTATTACAAATTACTAAAAACCATAAAGGATGATGAAACAATATCTAGGTTAATAGCATGATAAATCGACGCAAAGCCTACAAATTTGATAATATAGTGACTAGAATATAATTCCGGCTTCAACATATCGACTAATTACATAATTTAATATCTTCGATTAATTGAATCCGCTTTGTCTATCTGAATCACTCCCATTTAAATAAAACGTCAGAATGTGCTAAAGCACAAAAACACCATATCATAACAAAGTTTCACGACAAACCGTTGCCACAATAAGACGATGACAAATCAAACACCTAATAAGACGACGAAAATAACACGAAAATAAGATAAAATCTAAATGTTTGTAGAATAACCACTTTATTAAGTAAGAAAATAAAAGAAAAAGATGTAGAAGTTTGATTTCAGGCCAAGAATGACAAGAAAAAAAAAAATCACCCCTCATTCCTTAAGGAAAAGGGGTTAGAAGAGAACAAGATGAGAGAAAATTAGGGGAGGGTGCCATGATATTTATATAATAGAGAGGAACAAATAAAATGAGTTTAAATAAACATATCAAATTTAAATCTATTTTTTTATTATTTTCCACCAAATTTTCACCAAATTTTTTTTCCTTCCATTATTTCTTTTTATTTTTCTCCTTCTTTGAGTTCTTTCCATAGTACTTTTCAGGTTCAAAACGGAACCTAAGTATTTAAAATCAAGTATCTATAATGATATATACTATATCACATTGTATACATAATTTTTTTTTAAAGAAACACATTGTATACATATTTAAGAAATTAATAAATAGTAATTGTAACTTTTATAATAAACTTGATATGTACATTGAATAAATTTTATTTTCTAAAAAATATTAATGTTTCTATTCATCATGTCTACCTCATGTGGTAGAGCGTTCAACGTTTAAATAAGTGAGATATAGGGAAGGGAGGGGAGGGGCTCAGGGTTCGAGTCTTAGTGGGATAGTTTACTACATTGTAATTAAAATATTTAGTTGTCAAAAAAAAAATCTTAATCAAACACATCACAAAATTAAAGGTAAAAACAACAAAGAAAATTTATTTTTTTGGAAAAGAAAAATGTTTTCTATGCCCCACCTCATTTTCTCATTTTACTTTACGCTTGCTTGCCTTGATTATTCTCATTTGTATTTATTCTGCACTAGCCTTTTTCAGCAATCATCAAATTCATTCTGAATATATGTTGGTGAGTTTATTCTTGGGAAAATTAGTATTAAAATCCTTAACTTTCATGACTTTTTCATTTAAATCACGAACAAAAAGATTTCTTTTTAAATGTAGCAACTTTCATAATTTTTGTCTTTATATCTCAAACTTTCATTTTAATAGATACCCTCTGCATCAAAACAACGGTCGTTTTGTTGGTGTCACAGCTGTACATGGTATATCATTCTTTAAAAAAAAAAATCAATTTTATTTATCTTAACTCATCAATAGAAAGTTTAAATAATTAAAGAAAACAATCATTTGTCTTATAATATTTTTTTTCCCCTAATACTTTTGAGAAACCTAACATAGAGATTGCAACCATATGATCAAATCATTGGATATAACATAAAAGATCATATATACCACTTGGCTGCTATACACTTTTTTTCAAACTGGAACCTCTTAGGTTGAATTCACTGTTGTTGTGATGTGGATTCAAAGAAAATTTGCAGATGGTTAGACTCCTAGGCCTCAATACTAAAAACAATTATGTAACCATGGCTCCATCAAAACGTTCTTCTGTCCGTTCTAGACAAAAGTCATGACTCTCTTTCCCGTTGTCGTTTAGGGTACCCATAATAGTGGAATTGATATGTAGTGGTATAATGCATTGCATATGCACTGAGGCATCGCATTCATGGGTAGAAGTGCATGATGCCATCAAACACCATTCTTGGTGATTGATGAGTGGGCTGAGTACCGTTGAACAAAGTTCAACGAAGTTCCACCGATGGACGGCTCTCATTCGAGGCCGAGAGGTTGAAAAAAGCTGACTTGTGGCTAGTATAGTTCTTTTTGTAGGACTTTGGAAAGAAATAGTTATGGAATATGCCTGTGTATGTAATTAAACTCATAGTAATATGTTTTGAAAATAATATAAAATTTTTATTGAATGTGGCTAAACGGATCCCTATGAATGGGATTGGACAGTGTGGTATCGAGACACACAATATCCACAAGTAATTTTGACCCTCGCTTCACAACATGGTGTTAGGGCGTAGGTATGTTTTACCTAGGACTCGATGAATGGATCCCAATTAATGGGATTAGACAGTGTGGGTACCAAGATATATGCTATCCATGGATATTTCTATGGGTTAACGAGGTCAACGAATCCTTAAGTTTTTGGGGTGTCACAACATTATCTTTTCTTTTGTTAAAAGATCTACGAATTCAGTTGCTTATACCATAGCTAGGGCAATGAGTTCAATGCTAGGTCATTGTGATTGGGTTGTGGATGTTCCAGAGTTCTTGCTTTTGGCTTGAATTTTTATCTTTAATATATCTATCATTCTTTCAAAAAAAAAAAATCAATTTTATTTATCTTAACTCATCAATAGAAAGTTTAAATAATTAAAGAAAAAAATCATTTGTCTTATAATCTTTTTTTCCCCTAATACTTTTGAGAAACCGAACATAGAGTTTGCAACCATATGATCAAATCATTGGATATAACATAAAAGATCATATATACCACTTGGCTGCTATACACTTTTTTTCAAACTGGAACCTCTTAGGTTGACTTCACTGTTGTTGTAATCTGGATTCAAAGAAAATTGGCAGATGGTTAGACTCCTAGGCCTCAATACTAAAAACAATTATGTAACCATGGCTCTATGAAAACGTTATGTCCATTCTAGACAAAAGTCATGACTCTCTTCCCGTTGTTCAGGGTACCCATAATAGCCTGTTATCCTCCACGGCCTTGAACCTCCCATTATCCATTGCCAAATCTATGTAATTTCTAGAAGAACTAAGAACCGTAGCCCAAGATTTCTCCTGCTATAACATAACAAGGCCCCCACTATGGCCTGCACTACTTATCACGTAACATCCCTCTATCCGGAGCAACTCCCAAATAACGTCTACGTGACATCTCTTAAAACCTGAGTTATCCACTAACTTACATAATTCATAATTCCATGTGGGCCTGGGAACCAGAGCCCATCGAATGTCCATTTTTTGGCTGAGCCAACCTTTCACAACCCCATGCCTTAAACCAGCTCCACAAAACCCTGGCCGCAGGAAAGCTGGAGCGCCTCCCAGCCTCAAAGCTTCGGTCTCCACAGGCTGCTTTCATGTTTCAGTGAATCTGGGGTCGACAGTAAACTATTCAGTGAGCTCCGCCTCCATGCCGTCCCTCGCCTCTTGAAGCTGTCTCCAAAGTGTGTGTTATACTCTAATCGGTTTGTTAGCTCTCACTGCAGTTATTCTCACTCTGTATACTGGTTTGATATACTCCATTCTCACGAACTATGGTGGAATCCCCAACCTCTTCCTGACCCGGCCAAACGCCGTAGTCCATCGCTTCAGCAAATCACCTATTTCGGGCATCTATGTCGATTAGAAGCCTTCATCCAAGGGCCATAGGGTTTGACAACAACCCCATCTGAATGATCATAGATCTTACTGCACTTACGATCGGTATACCCTATACATCCACAGATAAAGCAGAAGGTTGTGAGTCTTGCATACCGAAACTCCACCCATATCCATTCACTATCTGGTTTCTTTAACCTCATCTTTCGTTTTAAAGATTTCACGACCTCCATACTAACACGTGTTAAGGTTGTAGTTGTTAGGCCCTTTTTATGAGCACTAAGACTCATCGCACTTGTACGGATTGTACAAGTAATATAGGCTTTCAAATTAGAAACCCTAGATGTCAAATCCACAAGAAGGAAGGTTTAAATGAGGATTAAGTTCCCGATTACTCAAAAACTTCACTATCTGACTAGTGAAATGATTTGGGGTTGTTGATTGCTTAAAGAAGAAACTATGCTAAACTAAAAACTAATATAAAATTGATTCTTGATAATTAGCAACTAATTGGATTGAATTATAAGAAAAGCTCTAGAAAATGATACTAGGGTTGGTTGCCTCTATTGATGTAATTGAGATTTCTAGTCCTTAAGCGCTAATTAGGTGGAAACAATCTTATACTTGCTCAACTAGATCGATATGAGGGTTACACTTTCATGTCCCTGTTGATTGATTTTTACATAGACCAAAAACTGACTAATTGTTGAAGACTAAATTAACTAAATATGATAAGATCAGTGTGTGCCAAACTTTTGGTATTGCCACCAAAGACTTATCAGTCCTTGACGAAGGCACCAAAAACTTGTTAGCCAAAATTTTGACACGGCTACTAGAACACTATTGTCTAATCCCCGACAATGGCACCAAAAACTTGTTGACTGACCCAAGATGTAAAATATGTTGTTTACCTCTGAGAAGGCTTCAATTGAAAATTTGTTTTGGTCTAAATCACTACAAGTGAAAGTGAACAGGTCATACAAGGAATAAAAGTGGATTTAAGTCTAGATATCGTTCCCATGAGGAATGATTGAAAAACTAAACATCAATTACCCTATCTATTAAAGATCCTTGCTATTTGAACTCCAAATTTAATAGTGATTTGGTATTAAACTAAGGAAATGTGAAAATTAAATAAAATTATATAACTCTATATAAAGAATTCTAAATTGTTAGATTGGAAGGTTCACTGAGTAAGTTACAATCGGTGCTTTAGATCCGTTGTACAATTATTAATTTATGCTTTCCTTTTATAAACATAGCTCAATAGTTTAGGATCTGAACTTGTCAAAGTATGCAAGGTAGTATAGTTTGGATTTCCATAGTTGACTATATGTTTTACTCACTAGAGATTCATGTTTCTTTCGGATACAGCGTGCCCAACCGCTACTTGTAGAATAGAAACCTCTTCTAAGATTATTCAAAGTATTTTTCCTTTTCAAGCACTTCCACACCCACTCTCAGACCGAAGAATTATTGCCCCTATAGACAGGATTATGCAAGCCTTCTCCAATCTAATTGGTATCTCATCCTTCAAATCTAATAAAATTTTCTATATCCTTGATTAGATCTTTGCTAACACGAGATCAAGATCCTTTCATCGGATTAAGGAGAAACCTCTGATCAACAAAATTGATACATCATCCAACTATCCTCACACCATGATTAAGTTAGTGATCTATCAAAGTAATCTTTCAGAGTTTATTAGTTCC
Source organism: Tetrastigma voinierianum (assembly GCA_016808115.1). Taxonomy (NCBI): domain Eukaryota; kingdom Viridiplantae; phylum Streptophyta; class Magnoliopsida; order Vitales; family Vitaceae; genus Tetrastigma; species Tetrastigma voinierianum. Next base: position 227,775 of record JAEQBH010000351.1, read on the forward strand.
ATAATATTAGTCTATCATACCCCCAAGTAACTGCTCCATACTCTCATGAATCTCCATCTCTATGTCACTAAGAGGGTTTCCTGGAAATCAAAGCAAGATATAGTCCTTTTATGGGTACAAAGCTACTAATATTCTGAACAAGTAACTTCAAGAACAATATCAATCAAATAAATTCAAGATTTCGAACTATGACATTCTTTCAAGTTGAGCTAAAATCAATAATGAACATCGATCCAATCCCAAATGGAGCTCAGTCTCAATGTCGCGACGTCAGCTTGATCTCATTCCCTCCATCATTAAAGCAAATGGGACCCTAATTGAGGCATCGAGGATCTCACTTGTAACTGGGCACCTTAAATTAGAACGAAGAAATACTTTTGACCTTGGAGAAGAACCCGTCATTTTGTATTTTTCTTCTTTCTAGATAGAAGTACTGATGTTTTATAGATTAAATACTGGTGTTCTCATATTCAGTATGTTCTAAATTTATACCTAGGGTGTCAGTTTTCGAACCCCTCGTCACGATAAAATGGATTAAAGATTAGTATTTTATATTATTCAGCTTGTTTATAACTTGTTAACATCCGCTTATATTCCCGTGAGTCATTTACATGGTGATGTCTCGGCCAACATTAGTTATGATTTATGTACTGATATCCGAGATTCGAGAGACAGAGGATAGCCCAGATTTGAGTAGAGCAGCCTTCTAGTTGATTCTAAGAATGCAGGATATTCCCATCCCGAGGGGTGGCAATTAAGGTTAGAACATTTAAGATTTTCCTATCGAGCTGGGGAGAGATACACTCAACTCTACTAGCGCGAGATAGGGCGGATACAATTCCTCAGAGAGTGGCATTTGTAAGCAAGATCACTCTAGCCATCAATAAAATTATAAATAAATCAATAGTACTGGTCTTAGAAATAATCCATCGAGTGGGCGCGGGAGACATATAGCCCTAGTCTCCATTATACAAGCATCTGTATTAAGATCGATATTTAGCTTTAAATTCACACTAGTACTCTCTTTCACCCTAACGCTTATAGTCTAGATAATATTCAAGCTTCGGCCTTTATTCAACACACTTATCCCCGTGGATCGATATCCGTACCATAGGTACACTGAGATATCATACGCTGCAAAATTTATCAGCATGTAAAGTTTACATATATACACACCCACGCTTTCGGCCTATCGTTTTTGTTATCGCTTGTTCGATAGGCTTTAGTGTGATATAGAGAATAAAGCAATTAGATATTACTCTGGAATTTTTGTTTTTGTTCGTTTTTACAAGTGCTGGTAATTTGGTGTTCTTACTTCGTGTGTGATTATAGTCAAGGTTACAGTAAGTGAATAAGAAGACGGGATCAGGTTGACCTACATCTTTGATCCCGGAGCCGTAAAGAACTTTACACGTAATACGAGAATCAGAGAACACAAACACTCAGAAATCTAGCTAAATCATGGAGAACAATGAAGAGCGTGATCTTAGCATTGAGCAAAACGAGCCACGTAGGGGTCGAAATGGGAATAACTTAAGGAATCAAGCACCCGTGCCGTTTATACAAACTGTGTGATGATCCATTCATGCTGCTAGAAGAGTTTAAGGTCTCTACCGCCTACGCTTGTTCATACAAATTTATCCGAAGACCACATATTCGTGCAAACAACTTCTCGAAATAAGTCAAGAACCCCATAGATGCTTCTCGTAACATCTATTTCACGGATCGCTCACTGAGAACTGGGACAGATTGACCAATCTCCTCTAAGTTTGCGATTAGACTATCAAGTACAATGGGGTTACTGAAGAGGCACTCAGGTTGAGATTGTTCCCACTTTCACTAGGTGATAGAGCCAAGCATTGGTTAACAAGTCAGCCACCGGATTCCATTACTTCATGGAACGACTTAGTGCAGAAGTTCCTGACCAAGTTTTTTCCACCCTCGAAAATTGCACAACTTGTGCAAGAGATCAATACTTTTGGACAACTAGAGGGAGAGAACCTGGCAGAGGCATGGGATAGATTTCATGAACTATTGAGGAAGTGCCCACATCATAGACTGACCAGATGGATGTAGGTCCATACTTTCTATAATGGTATGAGGAATGCGACTAGAACAGTGATTGATGCCTCGGCTGGAGGGGCACTAATGAAGAAAACCACCTTAGACCAAGACATATGAAATCTTAAGATGTCTACTAATAAAAATCAAGTGGGTATAGAGAGAAGACTACACCAGTAAAACTGCTGGGCGGCACGGATAATGAGGTTCTCAACAATCTGTTATCGATGTTGCACAACCTGACCAAACGCTAACTAGACAAGAAGGTAATCGCGACACATATGCATCAACCCACGGGAGTTGTGGTGAATTTACAGGACAAAAAAGACAACAGAAGAATGTCACAGACAAAGAATAGTAGAGCAGCCTAGTATGTGGTCGAGGTTTAATTAGGAGTCACCCTAGCCACAAGGACGCATGGGGGAAACAACTATCGAACCACAAATCAAGGCCAAGGGTGGCGTAACAATCGACAAAAACAACCCAACAACTGGCGCATGGACGGAGCAATCAGAACAACATGCCACCACCCCGAGTGAGCGAACCACATCCTGAGAAAAAGGTGGACTTGGAACAAGCCCTTGCGCAGATGCTCACCTCACACACTGCCTTTATGAATGAGACAAAGGCGAATATGCAGCAACAGGCCACCCAATTAAACAATCAAGCGAAGACGCTCGAGAAACTGAGGTACAGATGGGTCAAATGGCTAACCTATTGACAGAAAGGCAGCCAGGTTCCTTACCAAGCAACTCTGAAGTGAACCCGAGAAGAGATGGGAATGAACATGTTAAAGCGGTCATGCCGAGAAGTGGTAAAGAATTGAAGTAATAACAAAGAGCAATCCCCGCTATAGGAGGTGAGAATGAGAAAGTCATCCACTCCATTTCGAATGATGATGCGTGATAGAACAACCTCAAGAGAAACAATCTGTAGGAAACACAACTGAAGAAAGGGACAACCCACAACCCATAGTCCCAATTCCGTATCCACAACGTCTAAAGAAGCATAAGTTGGATAAGCAGTTCACTAAGTTCATGGAAGTGTTCAAGAAACTACACATCAATATCCCATTTGCTGATGCTCTGGAACAGATGCCCAGTTTATGTAAAATTTATGAAGGACATACTGTCTCAGAAGAGAAGATTGGAAGATTTCGAAAGTTAACCGAACTAAGGAGTGTAGTGCCATACTTCAAAGGAAGCTGCCGCAAAAGCCAAAGACCTGTGCGCCACTATTCCATGCACCATCGAAATGCTATCTTTCGAGAGAGCATCAGGTGATTCGGGGTGCCGCTGATTCAATCTCATGCCCTTGTCCATTTTTAAACGTTTGGGATTAGGTGAAGCTCGTCCAACTACAATCACACTTCAGCTGGCAGACATGTCCTTAAAGCATCCGAGAGGGGTGATAGAAGATGTCTTAGTAAAGATTGACAAGTTCATCTTCCCAACAGATTTCATGGTATTAGACATGGAAGAGGATAAAGAAATACCCATAATCTTGGGTAGACCGTTTCTTGCAACTGGAAGAGCAATGATTGATGTTCAGAGGGGAGAACTAAAATTGAGAGTGCAGGAGGATGAAGTCAAGTTCAACGTGTTCGAAGTCAGTAGACATCCTCGCGTAAAGTGATACATGTTTACGGCGATACAGGCTATAAGTCTAGCTCAAAGTGGTCCCACTAATCCTCGAGGCTAGCCTGGGTACGTAATGATTCCCAGAATATGAGCGAAGAGGCAGAGGAATATGTAAAATGGATGGATTCTTTCTCGACCCAATAGAAGGAAATACTTTGAATTCTATGAAAGTGCTAAAACGCCGCACTTCATCAAATAACAACCACCCAAGATGGAACAAAACCTTACCTAACCATTTGAAAGTATGCATATCTTGGGATAGCATCCAACTTACTGAAAGGATCATCTCAGCATCCTTGACCGAATTAGAGGAGGAGAAGTTATTGAGGGTCCTTAGAGATCATAAAAATGCGCCTCGGATGGTCTCTAAATGATTTAAAAGGATTCGCCTTCCATGTGCATGCATTGTATTCACTGAAGACGGCCATAAACCCTCGGAAGCAATGCAGGCAGGTTGAACTAACTATGAAAGAGGTAGTCCGAAAGGAAGTATTAAAGTGGCTGGATACTGGGGTACTTTATCCTATTTCAGACAGTGCATAGGTAAGTCCAGTTCAAGTAGTACCTAAGAAGGGAGGAACAACTGTCATAAGAACCGAAAATAACATATTACTGCCTTCTCGAATAGTTACCGGGTGGAGAATTTGTATTGATTATCGGAAACTGAACAAAGCCACTCGGAAAGATCATTTCCCATTGCCGTTTCTTGATCAGATGTTGGATCGATTAGCCGGTCATGAATATTATTGCATTTTGGATGGATATTCCGGCTATAATCAAATTAAGCAGGCCCCCCAAGATCAGGAAAAGATCTATTATCTCACATGTCCCTATGGAACATTCGCATTTAGGAGGATGCCCTTTGGGCTATGCAATGCGTCGGGCACTTTCCAACGATGTATGATGGCCATATTCTCAAACATGGTTGAGAAGACAATCGAGATCTTCATGGATGATTTTTCGGTTTTGGGTAATTCATTTTTTGACAACCGGCTCGGGAAAATTCCGGTGATCGTGTTGATAAGCATGCAGGAGACCAACCTTGTACTCACTAAGAAGTGCCATTTTATGGTATAAGAGGGTATTAAAAATTTCGATTTATTGATTTCAAAGAAGAGGAATAGAGGTAGACAGAGCAAAGATTGAAGCGATTGAAAAATTACCTCCACCCTCATCTATAAAAGGGATAAGAAGTTTTTTAGGCCACGCTGGATTCTATAGGCGATTCATCAAAGACTTCTCTCAGATTGCAAAACCGTTGTCTAATCTCCTGGTCCAAGGGACCCCTTTTGAGTTTAATGCCCAGTGTTTACGCGCATTTTCAGTGTTAAAAGATAAATTGGTATCAACCCCTATTGTAGTAGCTCCAGATTAGTTCTTTCCATTCAGCCATGCGGTGACTTTAGTGATTTTTGCGATCGAGCAAAGCAGTTAGCAAAACGAGAGAAAATTTTAGGTAATCTACTATGCGAGCAGAACCTTGAATGATGCTCAGTTGAATTACGCCACTACAAACAAAGAACTATTGGCTATTATCTTTGCTTTTGACAAATTCAGGCCTTATTTGATTTGAAACAAGGTCGTAGTTCACACTGATCATTCTGCCATAAAATACTTGATGACTAAAAAGGACGCCAAACCCGCACTCATCCTGGTTCTTTTGCTACAAGAATTCGACGTGAGATTAAAGACAAAGAAAGGGACTCCGAGAACCTAGCTGCGCATCATCTTTCACTTCGCTGGACGGGGCAAGTGAAGAGGTCCAAGTGAATGACGACTTTCATGAGCAGTCCTTAGCTATTGAAGACAAACGGGCGGCTCCATGGTTTGCAGATTACGTGAACTATTTGGTAGCCAAGGTAATCCCTCCGGAATTCAGCTATCAACAGAAAAGAGGTTTTTCGCACACTTGGAACACTACTATTGGGAGGAGCCAATTTTATACAGACATTGCGCGAATTGGGTGATCCGAGATGTGTGTGCCCGAAGATGAAATGAACAAGATTAACCACGCCACACTTTTTACCATGTGGTGGACACTTCGGTGGCCCGCGGACAGCATCCAAGGTGCTTTAATCAAAGCTTCTAACGTCTACCTTATCTCATGATTCACCATTTCGCATCCACATGTGACAAATGTCAACAAATGGGGGGGCATTTAGAAAGGACGAACCGCCCACGCATCCCATTCTCTCGAAGGAACCTGCTTTGATTTATGGGAACACTTCATGGGACCATTTCCATCTTATAACAACCCGTACATCTTGCCGGGGCAAGACTATGTCTCGCGGGTTGAAGCAATCTCTAATCTCAAGACTAACGATGCCAAGGTAGTGGCTCACTTCTTCGCAGCCCACATATTCTCGATTCAAGACCGAAAGAATCGATCACGATAACGGTACTCATTTCTGCAATAAGATGATTGACAAAGTCTTGAAAAAGTATGGGGTGCACCATCGTACATCCCTTGCATATCACCCACAGTCAAATGGGCAAGCAGAGGTATAAAATTGAGAAATTAAGTCCATTCTGGAGAAAACAAGCACGCCTGTGAAGGACCGGTCCGAAAAAGATCGATGACCTCGCATTACCGAATGAAGATTTAAAACACCCTTGGGTATGTCGCCTTTAGAATTGTTTATGGCAAAGCATGCCACTTGCCACTGGAATTGGAGCATCGAGCCTACTGGGCAACCCTGCTAGCTTGAACATGGACGCGACACTAGCCTGCGTGAGAAGCGATCAAGTACAAACGCTGAACTAGACAAATTCAGGAACGAAGCTTATGAAAATGCCCGCATTTACAAGGAAAGGACAAAAGCCTGGCACGATAAACATATTACCAGGAAGGAATTCGAGGCGGGGCAACAGGTCCTCTTGTTTAATTCCCGTCTCAAACTTTTTCCTGGGAAATTGAAGTCTAGATGGTCGACCTTTCACAAAGGATCGCTGGTCTTTTCCACATGGAGGCAGGCAGGTTACACATCCCAGAAAGGAACATTCACGCTTAACACACAAAGTTGCTTTGAAGCCATATTTTGGGGGCAAGTTCCGCGCGATAAGGCATCATTCAATTGATCGTATCAGATCAAGTTCGCAAGGGTCATAGTAAGAGCTCTGCCCCCGAGCACATTGAGATTCAGGGCCGTCGAGCTAACGACATTAAACATAGCTCTTCTTGGGAGGCAACCCAAGTTTTTTTTCTTGAAATTTTTCCTTCTATGGTTCAATTATTATTATTTGTTGTAAGTTTATGTTGGTTTGCTGTTTCTGTCTGTAATCGGAATCCCTTTTTGGATGTCTATTTTCAGGACCCTCGATCGAAAGCATTGGGGAGGATCCACTCATGCAATTCACTCGTGTTCGAGGAGCCCGCCATACGCACTAGGAGTTTTCTTTACTTTAGACCATTGTAATTTAGGCCTTCTCTGTCACGTCGCGACGTTGGCTTTCAACGTCGCGACGTCGCTTGACCCTTTCCTGAACGCTTCGACGCTGGATTAGACCTCCTCTCGAACGCCGCGACGTTGAGCCCCCGCCAAACACGCGACGCCATTTTTGCATTCTTCGGAACGAGACGTTGGATCCCAACGTCGCGACGTCATTTTTTGTACTCCTCTGGAACGTCGCGACATTGGTTTTAATCACTTCTCGAACGCCGCTGACGCGGATCTCAACGCCATGACGTGCTAATGCTTTTCAGAACGTAGCGACGCCAGACTGCGACGCCGCGACCGCCCCTCTCGTTTAAGGCCAAACCACTCCTTATTTTGCTCTTGCCCCCTGTTCTCCCTCTCGTCAACCCTAGTGAACCCCTTTGTCGTCCAAAGCACACACACACCCACTCTGCCGAAATCACTCCCTCCCTCGTCGGAGGTCACGGCTTCCCTCCGACCACTTCAATCGACATCGACACACCATTCTCTCACTACATCAACCCTGGGCTTTTGTTCCCGCCTCGCGCTTCCACCCCACCAATCGTGCTAGCCTGCTCGGACCCCTCGTTTAGTCTAGTACTTCACATTAGGTTTAGTTTGGGCTGGTAAGGTCTGTCGAGTGTCCTAGGGTTTGTGTCTACTTCCCTACTGCCCATTTGGTATTCGTTTTCATAGTGCACTTTAGGTGCTTGACACATTGTCTAGTCCATCCAGGTGTGGTCCTGTTGGTGCCAATTGGCTACCTTGTCCACTTAGGACCTTCAATAGTCTCGATTGTCTTGACTACACCTATAAACCGGGTAAGAGGCAAAAGCTGTTTCACAAACGAGGTCGACCCCGCTGGAGGATCCGGTCCCAAATTTTTGATGTATCGAGGTTTGCCGGGTGTCGCCGACGGCCGCACCATCTCGCAAGAATCGGCCTTTTTATTAAAGAAAAGGGTTTTCATCACCCTAACGACTTTTTCGGCAGAAGACTATTGGGCGCCAAGGGATGGCGTGGCGCGGCCAACCACCTCATCCAACCGCAATGAGCGCGGGCGCGAGAATTCTACGCCGAACCCTCACCTCCCCACTCGGCCTCGGTCAAGAAGGCAAGTCCAGCGAGCGTGCTGGCACTTCTCGCGCGGAGTCTATCAACCACTTTTATAATCTTGATCCTGTCCCCCCGGAGCCTTTCGATCGGCTCTACGAGTGGCCGGATTACCCCGAGGTCATTCGGGTCTTGACAAACGGACGGGGTGAGTGGAAGCTCAACAATGATGGGCAAGCCGGCCCACCCCTGCTAAGCCAAGATTTGGCCTATATCCTGTGCCCGGTATCACTTCATCACGCCGCTGGCCTCATTCCAACGACGAACGCGGTGAAGTGACCGCCAAGCGTGCCCTCGCCACTATGCCATCATTCAGATATTCCGTCGATGGCGGGCGTGCTATGCGAGGATGCCATCCTCCATAACCGACGCTAAGATGAACTTGGGCAACCCTTTCCTCATTTACCATTTATGCAAACGAGTCGGGTGCCCTTAGATGACAACGAGGCGCGGGTTACACCTAACTCAAGGCTATATCGCTAAGCGAGACAAAACCAAAATCTTCCACGACCCGAGGGGGACCTATGATTCGGGCCATAAGCCCTCGAACGAGGACGAGCTCCACGACTATCAGGCCCGCTTTGGACTCCTAGGCGATCCCCAGGATGACATTGGGCAGTCCTCTGCTCATCCACCTCCACCACCACCACAAAGAGACCCCAGGCGCCCCATCCAGCCCACACCTCGACTTAGAGGACCCTGCTCGCCTTACCGAGTGCTGACGCACTCGGATGAGACTCAGAGCACCGAGTCCTCCTTACATAGGATATGGAGGCCTTTCGCGCTGACATGCGTACGATTCTAGCCAACTAGGCCACTATTCTCCAACAGCTAGCCCCTCTAGGGGCTCAGCCTTATGCAGCCTTCTTGCCCACCACCGCCCGCCGCTCACCACCACTGTGCTGATCTGTCCAATCACCAGGGAGTCTCTCTCACCCCTCTCCTGCTCTTTATTGCCAGTGAGGACACTGAGTACTTTTGTTTGGGGGGGTGTGGGTGGTGATCGGGTTTTTATTAGATTAGTATTGTTTTGTGATGGTTATTTTTTTTTATTTTAGTATTTGTGTTGTAGTTTAGTTTCGTTTACACGTGTTAGTTTGCATTTCAGTTTAGTTTCATTTACGCTTGTTCATTTTAGGTTGTCAAGTCGTGTGTTTAGCTCCTGTTTGTGTTTTTGGTAGATCATATCTATGTTTAGTGGTGTCGTGTTTAGGTAGTTTGGGTGTTGTGTTGCCATGTTTGAGAGTCGAAGATCACTTTTGGGCCGAATCACTATTATCATAGAAAATAGTGTATATCTCTAAAAGTGGATTCATTGGGTGTTTGATGCTCGGGAATTAGGTTGAATAGGTGGAGAGGCATAGTGAATCACCTCCAGATATCCAATAAACCTGCTTCAAATGAGCCTAATACACCTCAATATCACGATGACCCTGGGGAGATACCTGGGGAGGCCTAACCCTAGCTACTAAGGTTCAACAAACCCTGGGAGTCTCTAAACACCAAAGAGATGGGACATCGGTAATAAAAAAGGATTGCCTTCGAGCCCCAAAAATAAAATAAAATAAATATAAATATTACATATATATATATAGGCATCGAATAAGTGGGATCTTCCAATCGAAATCCTGGGCACAGTCCGAGGGGCCTTTCAAAGCCCAATAATGCCCCGAGCCAACCGGCCTGAGTCATTGACTTCACTGCCCGTTACAGGGGACAGAAGATGGAAGTTTCCCATAGCTTAGGGCCCTTAGGTTTAGTTTCGTGTTCGGGGTGACATTCGAGGGGAACAGAATGCCCGGTGCCCTTAACCAACTGGTGGGGAGTCACCAACTAAGCCCCGCTACATGAACACTTAGCATAAACTTACGGGTGCTAGTTTTGTTTGATGTTGCGAGTAGGTATGTCGAAAGTAAACGGTATGCTCCTATCATTTCAGAAGTTAGATTTTCTCCTGGCCATTAGGTGAGTTGAACTCAAGTTTGGGGGCGTCTACACCTGTGTATAAACTGGGAGGTCATTTATTCAAAGCACATAGGTTCTTTGGGAAAGGTTATTGAATATCTTAGAGGATGAGGGATTAGTCAATTACACTGATTTCAATCTAATTCTTTCTAAAGTCAAACACCCTTGCGAATCCCCTGAACTTCGAACAAAATGGCAAAAGTGTGAGTCGGTCCACTCGATCCTCTGGCCTATCGCTGATGTGCAACACTATCCTAGTGTTAGGCCGCGGTATGTAGTGTGTGTGTGTCTAGGTTAGAGTCAATTCTGCTTCGGGGACAAGGAAGGTTTGGGGTGTGATGAGTGCCTAAAACACTCATGCCAAACCCGTTGTCTTATGTTTTTAACCAGATTTCATATTTAAATGCTCATATTATTTATGGCTCGACATCTATTTGTGCGGTGTGTTAACCGGCAGTGTGGAACGGAGGTTTGGACGCATTTTTAGATCGTGAGGGTGCAGCGCATAAAGTCGGGCTAAACGCCGCGACGCCCCAACGTCAGCGACGCCCCCACGCCGCGACGCCCCAACTTCGCGACGCCCCCATCGCCGTGACGCCCCAACGCCGCGACGCCGGGTCAACAAATGCAGAAGTCAACAAGCGCAACGCCGACGCCAAATACATTCTTGTCTCTCCATCATTAAAAGAAAAAAGGGGACCAGAATTCGAGGCATCGAGGATCGTACGAACTAAGGCACGGAATCGTGTGAACAAAGAAATGACTTTGATCTTGAGAAAAGCCCATATTTGTATTTTCGTTTTGATAGAAGTACCGATGTTTTATAGATTAAATAATGGGTGTTCTCAGATCTCAAGATGTTCTAGATTTATACCTAGGGTGTTGTTGAACCCCGTCACGATTGCATGGATTAAAAGATTAGTATTTTGCTAGTATTTTTCGCTTGTTTATAACTTGTTAACATCTCGCTTTTATATCTGTGAGTCATTTACATGGTGATGTTTCGCCAACATACAAGTGGATTATACTGATATCATCCGAGATTTGAGAGATGAGGATACCTTAGGATTTGAGTAGAGCAATTTTCTGGCTGGATTCAGAAAGAGAGATATTCGATCCCGAGGGTGGAAATTAAGGTTAGAACATTTAAGCATTGAGTATCGAGTCGGGTAGAGATATTCCTCAACTCTACTAGCGAGGATAGCCGGGATACACCTCGAGAGGGTATTTGTAAGCAAGATCACCTAGCCATCAATAAATTATAAATAAACCTAATAGTATCATCTTAGAAATAATCCATCGAAAGTGGCAGGGGGAGACATAGCCCTAGTCTCCATTATACAGTAATTCATTAAGATCGATTAGTTTAGTTTAAATTCAGACACTAGTAATCTTTCACCCAACGCTTATATCCAGATAATATTCAAAAGCCAATCTCTGTATTCAACACACTTATCCCCGTGGATCGATATCCGTACCATAGGTACACTATATTACTTGGGGCGACGCGTGCACTTGCGCACATAGGCGTACATATATACACACCATGCTTTCGGCCTATCATTCATACTCTCATAAATCTCCATCCCTGTGTCACTCAGAGGGTTTCGTGGAAATCAGAGCAAGATATAGTCCTTTTATGGGTACAAGCTACTAATATTTTGAACAAGTAACTTCAAGAACAATACCAATAAAATAAATTCAAGATTTCAAACTATGGCATTCTTTCCAGTTGAGTTGAAATCAATAATGAACATCAATCCAATCCCAGATGGAGCTTATTCTTCCAAAACTGTTTTACAAATAACAGTGATTAACTGATCAGGACAATCCACTGAAATTGCCAATGAACTGAAATAGATGAACTCTAGAAAATTTCCAAATTCCACTTACTTCAGACAATAATGAAAACTGAAATTTTACAATGAACCAGCTTGAAACTTCACACCAGATCATTGTTCAATCCCAAAAAGAACTAACTAAAATGTTAATCTAAGCTAAAACTAAATGGACAAAAAAAAAAAAAAAAAAAAAGGCTCCAGCTACCCAGAAGTTCTTGGTTTTGTGGAAGTTGCACATAGTTCACTAGATGCGTCTATTTATAGATTTTTAAATGATGGGTCACACTTCAAGGCTGAAATTATGGATCCCTAAAAATTCTGGCCTAATTGGTCGCTTTGTCTCAACATGAAAAATTTTGTCGCGACATAGTTTTCATCTTTCTTCCCCAGCTTTTGTCGTGCCCTGCAGTTTTTGACGTTACATGGTTTAGTGCTTTCTTATTGGATTCTATCGCGACATAATTTGATAGTGTCACGACATAGTTCTATTGAAGTTGGCTAGTGATTGTCACAACATGAGTATCTTGTGTCGTGACATAAAATTTTTGTTGCACCCAACATGTCATCCTTTGCTGCTCTTAAAAAATGTTGCAACATGAAATCTCTTTGTCGCCATAAAAATTCTTGTATTTCAACCTAGCTTTATGTTGTGACATAAGTTTGAGATGTTGCAACATAAATTACATTATGTCTCGACAATCTTCTGTTCTTTCCTTTCCATCCTTTATTGCGACAGAGTTGTCTTTTGTCGCGAAGGAGTTTTCTGTCTCCAGGTTTTCAACTTTGTTGCAACATTCATTGCTATGTTGCGACGTTATGTTTGTTGTTCTTCTCAACCTTTGTTGCAACAACATTTTCTTCTGTCACGATAGAATTTCTCACAGTTGCTTAGGTCTATTGTCACGACATACTTTTTCTTTATCATGACATAGTCTTGTTGTCTTGCACTGCTGAGACTGAACTTTGTGTCGCGACATACTCTGAAGATGTCGCGACAATCCTCTTTCTTTGATTTTTATCGCTGGCTGAGCTGTTTATTACAATATTGAAATCTTGGTCGCGACATACTTGTCTTAGCTTGTCTCATTTCTCTTCCATTTTTTTGTAGTGACATAATTTTATTTTGTTGAGATAGAGTTTTGATTATTGAGACAAAACTCTATTTCCATTGCTTGATCATTATCGCGACAAAGGTTTTTGCCTTCAATTCTTCATTGTGTCGCGACATACTTTTCTACGTCACAACATTCATCTTTTAATTCTTCTCAAATTTTGTCGCGACAATATATTTCTTTGTCGCGACAAAGTTCACCTCAACCTTCTATTGTGTTTGTCGCGACATAAAACTTCTCTTCCGCGACAAAGTCTTCAAGCTTTTTAATGCTAACTCTGAGTTTTATGTCGCGACATAATTGTCTTCTGTCGTTTGCCTTGATCAATGTTGCGACAGAAAAATATTTTGCCATGACAAAGTTTTGTCTTCTGTCTTCCTTTATGTCTCAACACTCACTTCTTTGTAGCAGCATTTATCAGTCAATCTCTCTCATATTTTGTCGCGACAAAGTTATGAGATGTCACGAATATCTTTGTTTCTGGCTTCAATTTAGCTTAATCTCTATTGCAAAACAATGTTTCTTGTTGCGACATAGCTTTTGTTGGTTTTATTTAGATTGTGTCACGACATTCTGAAACTATGTCATGATAGAGATTTCTGCCTTGGCCAATTTTATGTTTTTCTTGTAGGAATTATCTCTTTTTCATTAAAAACCTGCAAAACACAAAGTTGGTGAAAATTCCATAATTCAACATTAAAATGAATCATAAACTTCTAGAAATATGCCAGAAAAATGTATTAAAAATAGATGAGTTTAGGACTCATCAGCCCCCCCTCAATTTCTCACACTCATTTCCTATTCTCCTTTCAGTCCATCTAGGTCATAAAATATGATATTGTTACATGGCGGGTCACTCCTTAGGACTCCTATTGGTCACCTTTCAGTCTATACAATAAGGTTACATGGGCTATGCTTGAATCGATCACCTCTCAGTTTATACGATTCTCACATAACATTTGTTGATGCTTCTCCCGTGAAGCCTCGAGAAAATCCAATTTTTATGAAAAATGGAAAAATGGTAATTTCGATCAAAATCCGAAATTTTTCTAGATCTCGGATGACTAAACGGACTTCACCATTAGAATCGTCTCGCGAAATCTAGCTACCATGTCGACTACCGACCTCGGTGACGCCTAATTTTCATGTTTTTCAAGGCATCGGGTGTCAGGTGCCTAAAACGGGCCATGGAGACATGTGATGTGAAAAAGTCAACTACATGTACCATGTGACAATATGTTGCATGATTAGAGAGAGGATGGGAATGAATGGCTTAGATTAAGCCATGCATCAAAAATCCAAAAATGAAGGACATGATGGGAATTAATGAAAAGTTAAATGAGTATAAGACAAGAAATGAGAATAGTTTTCTTCTCCAAATGGAGAGAAAACATGTAGTAGGTTGTCGGATCCGCTTAGAGCGAGAGAGAAAGCTACTTTCTAGATTTCACTGCTCGTAATCGGCTTCGGGCTCGTCTGGCCCAAGAAGTAAAGTTGTTCTACGTGGCAAGGGCTACGCGTGGACACCGATTTGGTGGAATTCCGACAACTCCAAGAGGTAGGGGTCTTCTCCTACTTGTGTTATTCTTTGGCTAAGAGTCATGTGAATGGTTAGGGATATTCTGAGGCTTGAATTAGCCATGTTTACGGTCTCAAATTACTTGAACCGAATGAGAAGATCCCTAGTGTGGCCGTGAACAGTGCCGATTGTTAATCGACCCTAGGGTTTCACTATTCACATGTATTATTATGTGATTTTTGTGTGTTTTGGGTGATTCAAGGTGAATTGCTTGATTGGTTAATTAGCCCATGTGAGCTAATTTTGGTGTTATTTTTGTAAGTTGAATGGCTTGGAATTGTGTGGAGAAATAATATGCTAATGCATGTAATTAAATGTGTTAACATGATGTGGAATTATATAAAAATATAATTGTGTGTGCTTCTCATTGAAATGAATTGTACTAGCTCAAGTTAGCTAATTTTGATGTTATTGATGTGAATTTCAACAACATGTGGCATGTAAATTTTGTTAATATATGTGTAAGTGATATATTGGCATATGTGGTTTGGAAATGGCATAATGCATTTCATATGCACCGGGGCAACCTAGAAAATTAGGTGTGAGTGCAAGGGATGAAAGAAATGAAAAGGAGTTTTTTCTGGCATTGGCTTAGGCATTTAGCGTAAGTGAGCTCTGAGACTCGAGACATGGGAATGGGCATGTAGACATTCAAGTAGGTCAAGTGTATTTGCTTGAGTGCATTGTCATTATGATATGAACTTAGGGTGGGAGTAACCCAAGTAGGATAATTCAACTACTGGGCATTGCTCACCCTGTCAAGGGAACATTATTTCAAGTACGTGGATTACCCGAGAGGTGACTCGCGCTCACTAGAGGCCGCTGCTTTTAGAAGAAAGCCCGACATGGCTTTGGTATTCGTTTTGTAGAACATGTATTAAAACTTTAAAATTTTGATATATGTTTTGGTTAAAATAATCATAATAACTCTTGAACTATTGTAATATAGTTGATGTATTCTTGATGAGTATTGATGTATGGGCCCAAGTGGCCGTTTTTACTCATGTACACGTCTCACGATATGAGACACATAGGTATTCCACGGGTTGACGGGTTGTCAACAAGACACCCCGGGATTTGGGGCGTCACATCTCCTAATAAAATCCATATAGTACTAGTCAATCCTAATTCCCTATACTTCTTTGATTAGGTTAAATTGATTTAATCAATTGCATAACATCAAAAGGTATGGGTTAAGGCCTAAGGGTATGCTTCCACCTGTTGCTTTGGAAACCCTTTGAGCTCTAGGACTTAATCTTACTTCCCTAACACATACCAAATAGATAAAATCATAGTAATCTGAATAACTACACTAGCAAACATTAGTACAAGATCGAATCCACAAAATTGTTCTAGAAAATGTATAAATCAAACATCAATATTAACAACTAGCCTAGGAAAGTTGGCCACTCATAGCGACCTCAGCTAACAAAATCATGTTTTGAGCGAAACATAATGTTATTGAAAGGTGGGAGGAAAAGAATTTAGGGATACAAAACAAATGTAAGTAGAAGTCTCCAAAAAGCTCTACTCCGCTCTTGCAAAAAGTTCTATAGCGGCTGGATCTTCAACCGACTCAAAACAAGATGAAAATCGAGAAATCTAAAAACCTAAGTCTAACCCTAAGAGAGAGAAATCTAAAGGAAAAATTCTCTCAGTTCTCCCCCTTAAATAATTCTTCACACATATAGTATTTATATTCTTGGAAGATGGGCCAATGATGGGCTAAAAATGGGTTTATTTTTGTCCCGATATCATGATTCACCATAGAGGCTGCCATACAATAAAACTTCTTCATACAATAAAGGAAACTGTAAAACCAGCAACAAAGACTTCACAGTGGCAGGAAGCTTCATTGTGACAAAGGCTTCTTCATCACGACGAAGGCTTCTTTGCCGTGGCAAAGGCACTTGTCTCCTTTGGATGTGGTCTTCCTTTGCCGTGGTGAAGTGCTACTTTGCAGTGGCAAACCCCTTCGTTGTGGTGAAGAATGGATTCACCGCGGCGAACTAGAAGCTATACTTGAATCATGTACTCTTCGCCGCTCCGGTAGGCTTTTTTGTCTTTGCTATGTGCAAACTCTGCTGCCGTTGCGAAAGAACCGGTAAAAACTGGTCAAGCTGTAAAGCTTGGCCCAGTGGTGAAACATTCTTAACAATAATTCTACTTTGTGGCGATTTCCTTACTTTCTTTGCTTGATCTTTCCATTAATAAATTACTAAACGTTGGCTGAATGGGGGATTAAGAGCAATTCTTACATAAGATATTAGAATTGTAGAATATAAGGCGTTTAAGTTGCATAAACACATGAAAAACAAACTAAAAATGCTAATAAGATTCATACATAATAGTAGTCACTAACTACGATTTTAACTACTTTAAAAACCGTAGTCACCCATTACAGTTTTTCTGACGTGGCAACAAACGCACTAATTTGAGCATTATTTTAAAGCATGTATTATTTTGGAATTTAAATATATATATATATATATATATATATATATATTGTGGGACAAAGCTCTAAGTTCAACTCATCCATTTTCTTAACAGAACAATTACTCTTTTTTGTCCTACACCACACCCCGTCAAGAAGATTCCTCAGAAGACTTCCCGAAGCTTCTCACTAAAATCAAACTTATCTTTTATTTCTAAATATCAGGCAATAAAATCGAAAACGACCCCCTCAACTAATATCTAAATATTTTATTATATGCGCTCAAGGTGAAATGTGGGAGAAGCAACATCCACAACTTCAAGGGAACATGCAATTCATAGCCCTCTCTACATGTTTGTCTTGGCCAAAACTACTAGATTCACAACATTGGCCAAAACTAAAGAACATCTAATTGGATTTGTTTCAACGAGTGTCAATTTCTACAACATGATAGCCTACAACAGGTGGGAAGAATCCACGAAAATCACCTAATCCATTCTCATTAAAATATCTTTTTTAAAAGAAAAAATAACTCCATCAATAAATGTTGAATGCTTTGATTTATTTTTCATAGGAACTAAACTTTGAACTTTATGTGTAGTCTATGTGCATATATTTGCCATCACCTTCCTTCCGATCATAATCGATAGCAGATTAAAAACCGTAGAAATAAGACGATATGCTAAAAGTGTGCGAGATTAATAGTTCGATTCAATTCTTTTAACATGATGAAATCACATGAAAATCTTAAATTCATGACAAAGCTGCATTTCTGGTCAATTTCAATTGATTGAAAAAGCGTAATACGCTGACGTTACTTCAGCGTTGTGTTTAACGTATTAAAAATGGAACTGAACATTATATGAGTTACTATGCGCGAACTTTTCTGTCTGTCTATAGAGCAAAATTTCTATTAGACAATAATTATCTTTATCACGACGAGTTGTAACACGTAGATAACCTTAAAGTTTGTCGTAACATGAATGTTTTGATGAATGTAAGGCTGGGTGCGGGAATTTTAATTTGAAGAGTCCTGAAGATAGAGTGCAGGTTAAGTCCCAAGGTTATTGTGGTGACCTAATCATTATTACTCATCAAAGCAAAATAAACATTCATTGTGAGCCATTAATTGAAAAGTGTTTCAAAGCAGAAAGGCCCCCTCCTTCCAATTGCTGCTTCACATTATTCCTTTACTCTCTTAGTTTCACCATATATTCATCTCTTCGAGCATCTCAAAAACCTAGAATTGAGGAGCCTAAGCTGACCTCAGATCTCATCCATGGCAAAACCCCAAAACCTGGTTCCAAATTTCAGTGAGATGATGGCAGAATATGTAGCAGGTGAAGTGAAGGTTCATCTGGAACCTCAGAAAGAGACAACTCTAATGGCAGAACTAGAAGGGTAAGAAGAGGAACAAACCCCAGCTCAGAAAGGGAGAAAGAGAAAAAGAGTTGAACAAAGTAAAGTTGAGCAAGTTATAGAGCCTGAAAACGATAAAGCGTTCATTTCAGACGAAGCCTACTCCTTTTGGAGAAGAATCTGAGCGACAAAGGGTTTATAGAAGAAAGGGTGTTTGGTAAATTCATCTCACGCTTTGTAGAGATAATTGAGAAAATGGGCTGGAAGCGCGTTACGCGCGCCGACCACTTAAGGGTTTACGATAGTCGAAGTGCATGCGACATGGCAGAGATGAAAAAAATTCAATGTACATCAGGGGTATATGGGTTCCCATGGGCCATGAAAGGATCAATGAAGTTTTCCAAATCAAAGATCCTAAGAATGGATCTAAGTATAAAATAACACTCAAGGGCTTAACCATGAGAAGATCGTGGATTTCCTGACAACTGGAAAGGGGAAGTGGAGCTCTACAAAGAAAAATCCCCATGAATCCATCAACAGAGGCTCATTAACAGAAGAAGCCAAGTTGTGGTTTTATTTCATAGCTTTTGTTATAATTCCAACAAAGCATCTAAGCACAATAAGGGAGCATGAAGCCATCATCTTGTATGCGTTACTAAAGAGATACACGTTTGATGTGGGGAAAATAATTAAAACATCTATCAAAGCTTCCCATAAGAATGTAAAAAAGGGGAAGGGGGGGGGGTTGTTTGTCCTCATCCGGCAACGAAATGCCAGGCTCACATCTTGGTGGAGTTAAAGGGATATGGGTTGAGAAAAACACACATCCTAAGGTTTTTGATTAGGTGTCATAGTAGGGTGATCGGAATCAACAATATTTGCAACCTAAGTCCTCTCTTTGTCAGCATGTGGCTCTGAGTAGGCTCAAACACAAGGATGGGTTTCTTCGCACAAATGATTTTCAATTGGCTACTGGTGTGCTCTGGTAAAAACAGTGAGAATTGGTGGTTTGCAGGCTGAAAATAAAATGAATGAAAATAAGAAAAAGAACTCCTTGAAGCATTGGGCTACTGGTTTGAGGTCCTAAGGCCACTGAGAGGTCCTTGGGTTCATTTCCTCGCGTTGGGGAGGATGACCTATAGATCATTTCCCAGCGGATCTTCACATTTGGCTTCAAAGCTAAACCTAAATTTTCCTTTTGAAAAAAAAGCATTCTGAGCATATAAATGCTCCCCGGCGGTGAATACATATCTCGTAAATCTCTTGTTGACAAATAGGGCAACTAATGAATCTCAGTGGATCTGGCAATAAGCATCAGACCTCAGAATTGCCAAATCTTGGTCCATCGAGTGCATTAAGAGATTTAAACCTAGATTTAAATGACCATAATGTCACCCATAAATACGTGCGTTAAAATAGAAATAGTTAGATTTACCTCAAACTAACTTCCTGATGCCTCCTCTTCAAGGAGATAAGAGTCTAATAACCATCTCACGAGTTGTCATCCTCGGAGGGGTGTTTATTAGCCAGAAAAGAAATAAAATGGGAGAAAAGAAGCGATTAGGAAAAAATCCATGATATTTTATTAATGAAAGAAGATAGTTATACAAATCTTATATGGGGGCTTTTGCAAGCTGAAACCCCTTTACAAATTACCAAAATAGCGTAGCAAACACTATTACAATGAGGCAAAAAGGAAAGAAAACCAAAAGAGTGACAAAAAAGGAGTCAAAACTTCAAAAAAGCAAGAAGGTGAGCAGTGGAGGAGAGCATGAACGATTTACTACATGATGAGCGATTATCAGTGAAGAAATTTAGCAACTGCGGAAATTTAAGTAGGCTGAAAATTTCGTATACGCGAATTTCTATGAGGCTCAAATTTCCATCGTTTAAGTCTTATTTCATACGGTTTCGATCTACAATGCTGAGTTCAACTCGAATTCTTCGTTCTTGGATCGACTCAACAATTTTGGCATAAATAGATTGCAAAACTACAAAATTAGCCACAAAATGTGATCAGTAGAATAGGAGGGACCTTAATGTGCAAATTTGGTTAATTACGCTGATTAGTACACAAAAAGTGCTCAAAACTTGCAATAAACAGGGTTCAAAATAGCACTTTTTGAGCACTAATCAGGTTTCTCCCCTAACATTGACAGGGGTGATCAAAGGCCCAAAAAGCAAAAAGAGGAAAGAAATGGAGATTGTGGAAGTGGAGGAGGAGCATGAAGAAGAAGAAGAGGAACAAGTAGAGATGGAACAAATCCCAGAGGAAAGACAACTGCCAGTCGAGGATGAAATGCATAACAGAAGAAGTCCATTGATTCTTTCTCCTTCTAATGTAAGAGAAACTTTTTCTGAACCAGCAGAGTGTTCCAGGAGCAATCAAGGAAATGCAGAGATTATGGACATGCTGGTGTCAATGAAGAAGGAATTGGAGGAGAGAGAGAAAAGGTGGGAACCTTGATAGAAGATCATAAGGAATTTACGGGAGGCTGATTTCGGAAGAAGAGAACAACAATGGGAACAAATGCTCAAACAAAGAGATAGGAATGGAAAGAGGAAATAGAAAGGAGAGCACTAATACAAAGGTTGGACTCAAAAGTAAATACCTTCTACAATGAACAGCTGAAAATGGATGAAGATGTGATAACCTTTTTAGAAAAGAGAGAGGAGAAGATGGAAGCCAGCATGTTATAGAAGGTAGAGGGGTTCAAATATCTTTACAAAGAACAATTCAAGGAATTTGGAAAGCTCATGGAGAACAGAGACAAGGAGCTAGAGATGGATAATAGATACAAACATAAATTATGGAATGATAACCTGGATCAAGTGGAATTCAAATTTAGTGAACTTACACAATGTGCTCACTGAACTTAAAGGATATGTGAATTATTTGGCTCATAGACAAGATCAATTGGTCACCTTGGTGGAGTATACAAATGAATACTGCCTCTTTCAAAGAGAAGAACCACCAGCAAAAGAAAAGCTATACATCTCCATTCCAAAGTTCCCTCTATCATTAGCTACCTTTAACCTTGAACCTATAAAAGAAGAAGATAAACCATTGTATTCTGTTTTCTCTCCAAACTAAATCTGTAATCATTTCTCATCCTCTTTGTATTCAAAGCCCATTCCTTTGAATAAAATAAAGATTTTTGCAAAAAATTTGTGTCTATTTATGTTTTTGTTTGATTGGTGTGTTTTAATTAATTTTCTTTGCTTCATTGTTTGCCATCTGCTTGGTTGAATAAAGAAGAAATCAACTACCTGGATCAAATTGTTTATTTCTTGCAGCATGTTTGGGTGAAATGACTTGAGAACAATTATGGTTGTGTTGTCTTATTATGAGTTGAATGCATAATCAAAATGAACTTCTTTACTTGATTAAAACACGATAACAAGAATTAAATACAACCACCGATAGATGCGAGCTGTGGTAGGCTAATCCCCAATTGGAAAAGGAAGTTGCAGTTTAGCCAGAATGAAGTTAAATGATTGGATTTAGGAAGATGTACTCAATAGGAAACATAAATAAGGCTTTGAGATCAAGTAAATAGTGAAGATCAATAAAAATCTCGAAAACAATGCAATATGGTCAGCGTGAGTCCAAATAAATTGTGAAAAATTAGGGACATCTTCTGGCTTCATTTACAATTAAATAGTCCAATGTCCTAGAACTTGTTATATTATTAGTCAAGACGAAATCCTAGGCAATACTACTAACAGGAAGTGATAGAGGCCATCTCAAGTTTGAGCCTTCTGCCTACCTCATAATATACAACCATACACCTAGTTCCAGAATTGAGCCAAATTGCCTAATTTCTTCATTGAACTAGTAATTAGAAATCCTCAAACCCTTCCTCTTTATTCTAATCTTACAAAGAAAGAACCCTTTATTGCCTGTGTTTCGTGAAAAGAACTTCCAAATGCAAAAAGTGACAAGATTGGGGAATGTTATTTTATTTGAAGGGAAAAACAAGAATGAAGGATGGAAGAAAGAAAAGAACAAATGAAGAAAAGGAAAGAAATGCAAAGAAGAAGTCAAAGATTGTACATTGTCAAATTGGAATAAGTTTTTTATTATGGCCTTTCTCTCTTGAACAATTAATTTCATAGGGGTGTTTCAACACCTAGAACCCCAATGCCAATTGGTTTGGGACTTGCTAACCCAAAGTTCTCTAAGAGTGGTAGAAAGCCTAAAAAGACAAAACATTGCACTATTCCTAAAAATATTTGACAAGTGAAAAGAAAAGAAAAAGCGGTTTCTATCTAAAGGATTGACTTGATAAGAATGATAGTGGAAAATAGAATTACCAAGATGGGAGTATGCAATATGATACATCAAGATCAAGTTTGGGCGAAAATTTTCTTTTCTGACATCAGTAGAAAAGAAAGGGATGAAGGATAGAGACAAAGATGCAAAAAGTGAAGATTGGAATCGTACTTTAAATTCTAAATTCTCCACTATCCACCCAATAGCCTAAGCCAAACTTTATGTCAGTGACTCTAATTGATCTTGAAGGTTGCATTTGCCTACATTATTGGAGACTAATATGAAAAACAAGCATATGGGACTTAAAATGATATACAACAACTGTGTCTAGCCCTAGAAGATTAGCTAATTTTGCCAAGGAGAAAGGGAAAGAAGACCACCACACACTCACAGATCAGCATGAATTGACTGAATTGTTTAAATTTCATAAATCCTTAGTTTGTTTTGTGACAAAAGAATTGAAAATTTTCAGAATCGAATTGGAAAAACTAAATTTGAAATTATAACAACTAATTCAGTTTCAATTGTGAAACCGATTCATAAAGGATTGTAGTAGAAAGCAAAAAATGTCCCTAAAATAGTCAATTGTTCTGAGGACAAACAATATTTTCTTTTCTTTGCTTGGGGACAAGTAAAACTTTAAGTTTGGGGGAATTTGATGAGTCTTAAACTCATCTATTTTTAATCTATTTTTCTAGCTTATTTTTAGTATATTCAAATATGTTTTAACACAAAATTATGGATTATTCACCAACTTTGTGTTTTGCAGGTTTTAATTCAAAAAGGAGAATTTCAGCAAGAAAAAGGAGAAAAAGAGCAATTGCAACAGTCTATGTCGCGACATAGCTCTATGTGTCATGACAAATGTCTAAGCAAATGGCTAAGGAAATTTGCCACGACAATATTTCTTCTGTCACAACACAAAGGACTAAATATAGAAAAGGAGCTATGTCGCGGCAAAAGACATTGTGTCGTGATAGAACATGGGAAGAATCTAACAAGTCAGCTGAGACAAAGAAAGATAATGTTGCGCATATGTTTGCTAACTAGATGTCAACATCAGGGAAGAACCTCGTTGCTACATAAAAGCCCCGCCACACACAAGAAATAGGGAAGAAAGCAAATTCCTTGGCTCCTATTAAGGCACATCTTATGTCGCGATAAGAAAATACAGAGCAATACAGAAGAATACTACGACATATCAGTTTATGTTATGACATAATGAAAAATATAAGGCATAATCTATGTCGCGACACTGTATGAAAAAGTTCTGTCGCAACAAGGTAATGAATGTTGCGACACTGAAAGACAAAGTTTCTAGTCCTGACAGAGAAACAAAGTCACGACAACTGATGCTGACTTAGTGAATTGACCTGGATGCGACAAAAGAGTTCAATGTTGCGACATACTTCAAGCTAAAGAGAGGTTTCGGCGTTCTATTGGGGATCTTAAGGTCATACACAAAAATAACCGAACACGTATAAACAAGGTCACGATAGACTTTTCTGGTGTCGCGACAAAGATTCCCTACACAAGGAAGAAGTCTTGTCGTGGATATAACAAACAGGGAATCACGGCGTAAAACATCTACAATAATTAAGAGATTCGCGTCGCAACATCGAAATGATGCTGCAATAAGAAACCAGGTTAAGTGGCAACACTTTGTCGCGACAGACTTTCTTGGTCGCAATAGAAATGTTGACAATGGCGAAACATTGTCAGTAACAAGAACTAATGCAAATGCTGGCCGCGACATAAAAACTCGGGTCGTAAATATCAATTTTAAGAAGTCGCATTAAACACTATCGCTGAAGCACAATTGTTAAAACATAACTATTCCAATAATCACAAATGAGATTGTCGCGACATAGAATGGATAAAACGATAGACCTTGCAAGACAGATTGTTAAAGAGCCAAAGAAAGATCTATCGTGATAGAGAAAACTCTACCGTGACTGAATTTAAGAAGGATGCACAAGGAGCAGGTCGCAATAGACTATTGCATGCTGCAATAAGACCTGCAATGAAGAATTAAAGCTATGTCGCAACTACACTTGCAGGTTGCGACAGAAAATGCAATCTGAGCTCGCAATTTTGGGGATCCACAATGCAGCCTCGAATTTAGGGCCCAAACTTATGGGGCTCTATAAATAGAAACATTTGAGGAAAGCGAGGTAGTCTGTCGGCAGAAAAACTAGAGCATCTGGGGAGTTGCGGACTCTTTTGTATTATATTTTATTTTCTTTTATTTTTATTTTTCTTTTATTCGTAGATTAGATTTAGCGTAGAATTTCAATTTGTTTTCTGGACTTGAAACAGTGCATTGTTCAGAAGTTTTGAAGTTGAGCTAAATTTTTGAAGATCAGTTCAATTACTGATTGAATATAATGAAGTCTAGATAAAAGCTGGAATTCATTTCTTTCTTTTGATTATAGTTGCATTGGAAATTTCGACGTATTTCGTTGTTTACCGTGATTTAGTTTTGAAATACAACTTTCATCGGGAAAGATCCATGTTAGTTTGGCCTTTCCCAGATGCTAGAAAGAGATTTCTTAGATTGAGAATTTGAGTTTATTTAAATGGTGTTGTTCTTATGAAGTGAATTGTTCAAATATTAGTAACTATACCCATACTGGGGAGTATGATCACTCTAATTTCTAGAAGGCCCTCTACGATATAGAGTTGAGACTGCATATTGATGCAGCTTATTTGTGTGTATTCTAGACTAATATTGAAGAACTAATGAGTTTTGAAAAATTACTTAGATAAATCATAAATTTATTCATGGTTTAAGAATTAATTTAGTGATCTATCAATTTAATCAAGTAGAGATCTCTCCTTGGTCTGGAGGAATGATCTTGATCCTATGTTAGCTTAGATCTAATCAAGGAAAGGGAGAACTCTTTAAGATCTCAAGGATGAGACATCATTCATCTTATAGAAATCTAGCAATGGCCCTATCTTAGGAAGCAAGAAATCTGCAGTCATAAGAAATGGATATGAAGTATTGGAAAAGAAAAATACCTAGATCTTATAAAGACAATTTGATTACAAGTAATTGGTTAGACACATGTTTCAGAAATGAACATGACTCTCTAATCAATGAAATGTATGGTTAAGGGAGAAATCCAAACTATGCTACCTTGCCTCTTTTGATACAATTCGCATTCCAATTCATGATGTATTAGAATTGTATTATGTTGCAGAATTGATAATTTCATAAATAAAGTAAATTCAAGTGTCTGCTTCCAGCAATAATTTGGTTTAGTCCAGTTTAAGTCTAGTATTTTAAATTTTCCTTTTATTATAGATGTAGAAATTTATATAGTAGAATTCTAGTTAGGTTACTGAAAATTTTATGAAATGGAAGTTCAAATAGTGTGGAACTTGAAAGAAGTCAGGGCAGTTGAACTCACATTCTTTTCTCAATCTCCTCGTGGGGAACGACATTGTGACTTATAGGTCCACTTTATTACTTGTACGACCCAGCACTTGCAGCATTATGACCAAACTAAATCTTCAATGAATTCATTGACAAATCAATTTTTATTATGAGCCTACAAGTTCTATTTGGTCTGAACAAGTTTTTGGTGCCTTTACTGGGGATTAGGTAATAGTCATTGGGTAAGAGTAGTAGAAATTTGATCTCTATACAAAAATTGGTCAAGAAGTTTTTAGCGTCGTTGCTGGGGATCGAAGGAATTTAAAAATCAATATTCTGAGAAAAAAGAGAAATGCTAATTTTGACATTTTTCTTACTAAAATTTCAGAAAAACAACAAAAACAGTTTTAATTGCAGTGACTGAATAAGCCATTGATATTTTTGGAAGCCTAAAGAGATATATAACTTTTGATATCACTGACTCCATTTAATCTCAGTGTGTTTCTACTTTTAGGAAGAATTTAAATGCATAGAAGACCAGAAGAAGATCATTTAGACACTCGAAATCGAGAGAACCTGTGAGAATCTCGAGAAGAATTACGAAAGTGTAATGCGTATCGGTAATATGGCAAATCAAATAGAAAGATTGCAGACTATTCCAGAAGAAGAAGAAGAAGTTTAGAGAAATAAAAGGTCTAATACTATGGAGGACTTTTGGAGGCCTATTATCCAAGAGGAATACTCTGCAATAAGACAACCTGCAATTGAAGCAAACAATTTTGAGCTGAAACCAGCATTGATTACTATGGTACAAAGAATGACTAGCCATGTGTCATCCTCCTAAGATCCTAAATTACATATGGGAAGATTCATGAGAATGGCTAACACAGTCAAGCTTAATGGAGTGAGACCAGAAGTAATCAAGTTGCAACTCTTCCCATTTTCATTGAGAGATGTGGCAACAACATGGTTTGATCTATCACAAAGTGGGATTAGTGAATTACTTAAAGAATTGGTGGAAGCTTATATGAGCAGACACTTTTCCTCCTTACTCACCGGCTGAGAAGAAGAGAAATAATTTTCTTCAAGCAAGGGGAAGATGAGAGCTCTACATTGCATGGGAGAGATTCAAAAGATTACTGAAAAATGTCCTATGCATGGGATATATCAAACCACTCATATGGATATTTTCTATCATGCTATGAATTATGCCTCCAAGGGTATAATTGATGCATCCTGATGTGGGGCTTTTAAAAGAAGAAATGCAGAGGAGGCATGACAACTGATTGAAGACCTTGCCAAATGCAACTACAAGGATCCATCTAAAGCTTCAAGGAGTAGTAGTAGGTTGAAAGGAAATGGTCTTATTGGGCTTGATAGAATGACAACATGTGGGCTAAAGCTTAGATGAAATGATGAAAAACTGGAAACAATGAAAGAAGAATGGCCACTACACATGAAGTGGGAGCAAAGAGGAAGAAAGAAGTAGAAGAAGAACTGAGAACTAGCTGAGAAGAGCCCTGGGCCAAGTTGAGGAGACCAAGTATATGAATAAGCAAAGAAGTTATCACTTTAAGCCTAACCCCAACTTTCCAACACACTATACACCAGCATTGAGGAACCATGAAAACTTTTCATATGGTGGAGGAGCACAACAGGCCCTAGACCTGGATAGAATTACCAACAAGCTTATGCTCAGCCTAGGTTCCAAGAACAACAACAGAAGAGGGACAATAGAGGAGAGTATCAGGGTCAGAAAAGGACTCAATCCCTTGAAGATCAGATGCTTCATTTAATGTCAGAAAACAAAAGGATTTTGAATCTGAATGAAAAGAAATTTTATGACCTTGAAATCCTGCTGGAAACATGCTTGTGTTTCGCATAAACACTAATGCCTCAGAAGAACTGAGATACATATAGGTAATCGGCCTGCTTCGTGCAGAAAGAGCCTAAGGATTCATTTCCAAGTGGCACTAGAAATAATCTAAGGGAGTGTATGGCGCACTCAGAAGGGCAGATAGATGAAAGGGAGAGGGGTGAAAAGAAGGACATTGGAGGAAGAGGATACAAGGTAAATAGGAGAGGAACTTCGAAAGACAAATTAGAACTACTCGAGAAAAGAAAATAACAAAAATGCAGCCCAATTAGTAGGGAAAGAAGGAAGAAGCAAGCCATAACTCTCCAGCTCCATTCCCCAAAGATCAGAGAAAGAAAAGCTAGAGGAGCAAGCCTAGATTCTTAAACATGTTTAAGAAGATAGAGATCAACATTCCTTTCTCTGAGGCATTAACTCAAATGCCTCAGTATGCAAAATTCATGAAAGATATATTGAGCAAAGAGAGGAAGATTACTAAGGAAGGGATAGTGAGCTTAACAGTAACCTGTAGTACAGTGATTCAGAAGACCTTACCAGAGAAAAGGTAGGATCCAGGCAACTTCACTATACCCTGCAATATTGAGGATGCTAATATAGGAAAAGCATTGTGTGATATTAGAGCTAGTATCAACTTCATGCCTGTTTGTCACTAAAGATTAAGTTTTTAGGAGCTTTACTCCTATATAGCCATTACCCCCGCAGATGGTAGAGATTAAAACATTGGCTCATCTTGAGGCATCCTTGAAGATGTGCTGATCAAAGTGGGGAAATTTGTCTTTCCAGTGGACTTTGTGGTCATTAATATGGAGGAAGACAAACAAGTCCCACTGCTGTTAGGAAGACCATTCTTAGCAACAAGGGCATCACTGATTGATGTGAAAAAGGGAACGACCGTTGGAGATGAAGCAAAGGTACTTCAATCTCAATCATAGTTTGAAACAAACTTAACTCGGGCAGAGGCCGATCGTGAAATCAGAGAAACAAAAAATTCTTGCCGCTCCGAACTAGCTAACGCTTGTAATTGCAGACCAATGAATGAGAATGATGAATTCCAAATATCTTGAGTATCTGGAAGTTGAAATTCGAATCTCGATTTTAAATCAAAAGATTCAAAGATTCAAAGGTCGAGAAACGCGGCAAAAAGGTCCAGCAAGTATGAAGAAAAGTCAGAGAAGAAAAAAGCCCGAGGGTTTAATACTCAAGGAATTACTCTGAACTTTGAAGTATACCTTTTAAAACTTAAAAGGAAAGCCAGTTATCATTTTAGTTGGATTAACTAGGCTGGAAGAGCAAAAATCGCCTAAGACCTTTAAAATATAAAAGTAATAGTCAACCTATGTAAGATTCAAAGGAATAAGTCCCTCAATCTATATGCACAAGATCCTGTTGGAGGAAAATGCTAGAACTTTTGTAGAACATCAAAGGAGGCTAAATCCAATAATGAAAGAAGTAGTAAGAAAAGAAGTGCTGAAATGGCTAAATGCAGGCTTTATATATGCAATCTCATATACCCTCGTGAGCCCCAAAGATATGTGGGTTTTAAAGAAGGAGGATCTACTATGATCAGAAATGAGAAGAATGAATCGATTCCTACAAGAACTGTGATGGGATGGAGAGTGTGTATAGACTACGTGAAACTTAACATCGCTACCGTAGCGACTATTATCCTCTACTTTCATTGACTAGATGTCGGATGTGCCAGCGCGACAATTTCGCCATCGCTTCGATGGATAACGAAGTTATAACCAGATTGCAATAGCCCCAGAGGATCAGGAGAAATCAACATTTACATGTCCTTATGGCACCTTTGCCTTTAGAAGGATGCCATTTGGATTATGTAATGCTCTTGCCATCTTTCAAAGATGTATGATGTCTATATTTTTTGACTTGGTGGAAGAGGTTATGTAAATATTCATGGATGACTTCTCGGTTTATGGATTCAGTTTTGAAGATTGTTTGAAAAACATAGCAACAATACTTCAGAGGTGCCAAGACAAAAATCTTGCTTTAAATTAGGAAAAATGTTATTTCATGGTAACTGAAGGTATTGTTTTGGGGCACAAGATTTCTGTTGATGGATTGAAGTGTATTTGCCAAGATCATTGCTATAAACTCTCATGTCACCAAGGAAATCTGCAGAAGGGAATAAGAAGCTTCCTGGGACATGTTGGATTTTATAAAAGGTTCATAAAGGATTTTTCAAAAATCTCTAGACCATTGTGTAGACTGCTAGAAAAAGATGAAAATTTTGATTTTGATGAATCATGCAGATCTGCATTTGAGGAAATCAAATCCAAATTAGTTTCAGCTCCGATTATAATGATACCCGCATCGGGAACAATGAGTTTGAAACATGTGATACCGCGATTATGCACAGAGTCAGACAGGACCGTAGAATCAAAAGATATTCATACTATATACTATGCCAAAGAAAATATCCAATGAGGCATAAGAGAACTACTCAACCATAGAGAAGAGATGCCGCAATGGTTTTTGCTTGTGAAAAATTCAGCCTTATATATCGGGGTCCCATATCAGAATACACACCGATCATGCTTTAATCAAATATCTAATGGCAAAAAGAAAGATGCGAAACCAAGATCGATCGTATGGTGCTATCAAGCATAAGAGTTTGATCTTGAGATTAAGGATAAAAAGGGTAGTGCCAATGTGATAGCAGATCACTTGTCTAGACTGGAGAGAATTGCTGGAACATAAAAGGGAACAGAGATAGTAAAAATTTTTCCTGATGAGCATCTATTTATGTTATCAGTACAAACACCATGGTATGCAGATATTGTGAATTACTTAGCTTGTGGAGTCATGCTATTTGAATTCAACTACCAGCAAAGGAGCAAATTGAGAACTAATTGCAGATTGTATATATGAGATGACCCATTACTGTGCAGAAGAGGAGCAGATATGATCATAAGGAGATGTGTACCAAAAACAGAATAAGGGGGTATTATGGAGAAATATCATGCATCACCATATGGAGGACACTTTGTAGGAGACAAGACAGCCTAGAAAAATCTCCAATCAGGATTTTATTGGCCTATTTTATTCAAATACTGTTTTGAATAGGTAAAACATTGTGATGCTTGTTAGAGAATGGGAAACTTAAGCAAAAGAAATGAAATGCCCCTATAAGGAATTCTTGTGGTGCAAATTTTTGATGTATGGGGAATAGACTTTATGAGACCTTTCCCATCATCATTTGGCAATATGTACATTATCCTAACTGTGGATTATGTATCAAAATGGGTGGAAGCAACAGATTGTCCCAGAAATGATGACATCATAGTGGTTGGGTTTATACAAAGAAACATTTTGAGAAGATTTAGAGCACCCAGAACAATCATTAGTGATGAGGGAAGCCATTTTGCAAGTAAAGTTTTTGCAAAACTCATGAGCAGATATGGAATCAAACATCTAATGGATTATTTATCATCCTCAATCAAATGGACAAGTCAAATTTCCAATAGAGATCTAGAAAATTTTAGTGAAAAACAAAGTAATGTAAGGCAGCGACCTGGGTTCATAAAACTAGATGATGCACTATGGGCTTAGAGAACTGCTTACAAAAATCCCATTGGAATGTCCCAATACAAAATTGTTTATGGAAAACCTAGTCATCTCCCCTTAGAACTAGAATACAAAGCTATATGGGCCATCAAGAAACTGAATTGTGACTTTCAAGCTGCAAAGGAAAAGAGACTACTCCAAATGAATGAATTGGAAGAGCTAAGAAATGAAGCTTATGACAATGCCAGACTCTACAAAGAAAAGACCAAGAGGTGGCATGACCAAAATATCTTAAGGAGAGAATTCAAGGCAGGAGAACAAGTTCTCTTATACAACTCCAGGCTAAAGTTATTTTCAGGAAAACTAAAGTCAAGATGGAGTGGTCCATACACAATCAAGTACACCCTTTGGAGCAGTAACATTGAAGACTGAATATAGAGATGAATTCAAAGTAAACGATCAAAGATTAAAGCATTATCTTGGAGGAAGCATGAAGGAGGCAGATCCAGATTTGGAAAAGAGAAAAGGAAATTATCAAATCGGCTGATACTCTCGCAAATTCGTGTCTAGCTGGCAACATTAAACTAAGCAAATTTTCTGAGAGGCAACCCAAACAGAGTCTTTATTTTGTTAACTTTGAGTGATGTTGATTACTTTTATGATTTTAAAGTTTTACTTTTGATTGTGTTAGGAATTTTGTTAGGAAATTTTGTCAATTGCTACAATGTTTTTGATGTAGGACAGGAAAGATAAACTGGAATCATAAGTTAATTTAAAGCACGTTTGATTCGTGCTATCAGAGGGGTGATCCTAATCAATATTTGTTTCTATGTTTCTCTCTACGCTGTGAGTCAAGCTACTACCGCAGCAGATAGTGTCTAGGTCGACATAGACGGGTTTTCACCCCATGAATGATTCGCATTAATGTTTGAAACGGTGAGACTTTTGTTTGATTTTTGGATTTGCTAAAACAGGAGTTGGTTGTTCACTGGATAACTGAAATAGCTTAAATGAAAGTGTGAAATGGTAACCTCAAGGTCAATACTAGCTTGATAAATGGGGTTAAGGTGTCCTCAAGTTATTTCTGTCAGTAAGTAAATGACATATAGTCAAAGCCAAAACCTGGATCTTTGTTTAGCTATAAAACCTAACCTTAGAACCACTCCTATTTGAGTCCGATCAACACAAGCATTCAATGTCCCAATCACTTTAAAACCCTAGCATTTAACCTCATTTCAATGGCTCAAATGACATCTAAAGAATATCAAGGCATCTACCATTAAGAATGACCGAACCCTAGCATGGCAAGTATTAACAAAGGAAAGACATTAAATAGCATTAAACCCTAATTTGGAAAATTTTGAGCCATAAATGCAAAGACTGGGATTATTTAAAGCATGAGGACAACCCTGTGAGTAACCCCTTTTCAAACTAAGCTAGCAACCCTCCTTCAAGGTTTTGAGGTTTAGCTAAGCATCCCTGAGCTTGTCATCCTCAAGGGGTGTTCGCGCCGAGAAAATGAGGAAAGAGGAGAGAGAAGAGAGCAAAATAAAACCTAAAATGAAAAGTCATGAAACTTGCATAAAAATGAAAAAGCTAGGTTACAAAGTCGTAGGGAGCTTATATAGCCAACCCAAGGTGTGAAATGACAAAATGTCAAAATATGAAATTGCATTAGGGATAAATGTAATTAATCAAAACGGTCAGCTTTGGAATCAAAAAATATCAAAAACACAAACCATTCTCGCTTATGCAGGAATTCTCGCTAGTGAGTTATTAAAATTCCCGCCATGCGAATAAATTCACAAGAGATAGAGAAAATGAAAATTTTCACTATGAACAGTAAATTTCGCAAGGCTAGCGAAATTTTGCTAGCTTAGCGAAAATTTCACATAGCTTAAAACAGAGGATTGCGAAATTTTCACATGATTGCAATTTCGCAATCCCATGAAATCTTCGCAATGTATAGAGAAATTCCCGGTTTCTCCGCTTAAGCACGTGATCAACTCTCCTCTCACTAATTTGCCTTCAAATCTTCAATTCATTTTGACATTTCATCGCCTCGCCTTGGTGAAATTAATGAGGATTTCACATTCAGATCACATAGCTGCTCAAGCATCGATCACAAGATCTCAAAACCCATTCAAACACCCGAAACAAATTGAAGCACTTAAGGGACATGCACATGACAATCAAGGCTTAATTCATATGATTAGTAAAGAAAAGCACCCAAAACCTATCTTGAATAGGGGGCCTGAAAATACACTTTTTAGCAATTAATCACTTGCCTCAAACTGAATTGTGCATAAATTAGCTACAAGGGGGAGTATTTCTATTCTAAATTTGTTGTATAGATAAATAATGATAAAGTTGAAGTTTGAGAAATTTTGATGATTTGTGGTTTTAACTGATTAGACAACTTTCATGCTATGCTTTTAAATGCTTTGATTGAGTGTTTTGATGCTAATGATTGTTGTTCATCATTGAATTGATGAAATTATGTTGCTACAAATGTTTTCACAAGCCTAAATTGCATAATTGAATTGTGGGTGATTAGTTGAATTGGAAGGTAGTTTAAACTTGTAGACATTTGAGGAATCAAATCTTTGTCGCGACACTTGAAAACAGTCGTGGACATCACTTATCGTGAATAAGATGAAAAGTTTGTCGAGATGTTCGATTTGCATGTTGCAACAAACTTTTAGGGCACAATGTTGAAAAGAATGTCGGAATATTTCCTTTATGTCGCAACATAAATACCTGACTCCAAATGAAAATCACCTTATGTCGCGACACAAAGTTAGGAATGTCGCGGATACAATCTCAAATTGAATGATGAAAAGAATGTCGTGATATCTACATCAATGTCGCTACATTTAATGGGTCCAGCTTTCCAATTGATCGAACTGTGTCGCGATAATATTTCATCGTGGTCGCGACATTGTACAAAATGGAACAACATTAAGGCGCTTACTATAGTGATACATATCCGTTTGGTTTATAGAGCAAATTTTGTCGTGAATACACTTTCTGTCACGACAGATTGTAACTTGTAGATAACCCTAAAGTTTGTCGCGACATGAATGTTTTGATAATAAAGGCTAGGTGCAAATTTTAATTTGAAGATTCATAAGATAAATTCCACAGTTAAGTCTAAAGGTTATTGTGGTGACCTAAACATTAATTGTCGCGATAAATAAAGAGAAACATTCATTTATTGAGCCATTAACTGAAGAGTGTTTCAAATCTAAAAGGCCACCTCCTTCCAATTGCTTCACATCATTCATACTCTCACTAAATTTCTGCTCTCTTCATCTCTTCGACATCTCAAACCCTAGAATCAAGACCCTAAACCCCAACCTCATCTCATCCATGCATAAATCCCCAAACTCATCCAAATCTCAATGAGATTATGGCACAATATGCAAGAGAAGTGGAGGTTCATCCGAACCCTAAAGAGATAACTCCAATGCAGGTTCGTATAAGCGGTGGAAGAGGAACAAAACCTAGCTTAGAAAGGGAGAAAGCGAAAAAGAGCTTAACAAAGTAGAGCTGAGCAAGCTGAAGAGTTTGAAGATGATAAAGCGCCTATCTAAACGTTTCACTCGAGTAAGAATCTGAGCTTACAAAGGGGGTTTGGTAATATCTCAATTCCTTTCTAGAGATAACTGAGAAATGGTCGAAATGAGTTTCTGCATGCACAAAACCACTGGGTTTGTCAGAGAATGAATTCCTACGCCAACATGGTGATGAAAAAGATTCGTAGTACATCAGGTATATGGGTCTCATGGGCCACAGGATCAATGGTTCTTCCAAATCAAAGATCTTAAGAATGGATCTAAGTACATAAAACTTCTCAAGGAACCCAACCATGAGAAGATCGTGGATTTCCTGACAGTTGGAAAGGGGAAGTGGAGCTCTACAAAGAAAAATCCCCATGAATCCATCAATAGAGGTTCACTAAATGTATGAATCCAAGGTGTGAAGCCTTATTTCATAGCTTCTCAAGATAATTCCAAAAAGCATCCGAGCACCGAGGGAGTGTGGGAAGCCATCATCTTGTATGCGCTAATAAGGATACAAGCTCGATGGGGGGGAAAATAATTTAAATATCTATCAGAGCCTACAATAATGTAAAAAGGGGGTTAACTTTATCACAACAATCAATGTGCCCGATCATAGAGTTATGGATATGGCAGAGGAAGAACTCATTCCTAAGGTTTTCCCCTAACACCGACAAGGGTGATCACCAAAGCCCAAAAGCATAAAAAGAGGAAAGAAATGGAGAGGGATCGTGGAAGGAGGAGGAGGCATGAAGAAGAAAAAGAGGAACAAGTAGGGATGGAACAAATCCCAGAGGAAAGCCAACTGCCAGTGGAGGATGAAATGCATAACAGAATAAGTCCATTGATTCCTTCTCCTCCTGATGTAAGGGAAACTTTTTCTGAACCAACAGATTGTTCCAGGAGCAATCAAGGAAATGCAGAGATTATGGACATGCTGGTGTCAATGAAGAAGGAAATGGAGAAGAGAGAAAAGGTGGGAGCAGCAACAGAAGATCAGAGAGGAATTTCTGGAGGCTGATTTCAGAAGAAGAGAACAACAATGGGAATAAATGATAAAATAAAGAGATGATGAATGGAAAGAGGAAATAGAAAGGAGAGAAAGAGCACTAATGCAAAGGCTGGACTCAAAAGTAAATACCTTATGCAATGAATGAACTAAAAGGGATAAAGATGTGTCAATCTTTAGGAAAAGAGAGATGAGAAGACGCAGCTCAAAGATGTTGTAAAGGTGGAGGGTTCAAATATCTCATAAAGAACAATTCATGAATTTGAAACGCCTATGATAAGAGAAGGAGCTAGAGATAGATAATAACTACGTACATAAATTGGTGGAATGATAGTCTGATCGTGTGAATTCAAATTTATTGAACATACACAATGTGCTCACTAAACTTGAAGGATCTATGAATAATTTGGCTCATAGGCAAGATCAATTGGTCACCCTGGTGAAGTATACAAATGAATACTGACTCTTTCAAGGAGAAGAACAACCAGCAAAAGAAAAGCCAGACATCTCCATTCCAAAGTTCCCTCCATCTTTAGCTACCTTTAATCTTGAACCTCCAAACCTGAAAAATTCCAAATCCTACAAAAGAAGAAGATAAACCATTGAATTCTGTTTTCTCTCCAAACTAAATATGTAATCATTCCTCATCCTCTTTGTATTCAAAGTCCATTCCTCTAAATAAAATAAAGAGTTTTGAAAAAATTGTGTTCATTTGTGTTTTTGTTTGATTGGTGTGTTTTAATTAATTTTCTTTGCTTCATTGTTTTCCATTTGCTTGGTTGAATAAAGAAGAAATCAACTACCTGGGTCAAATTGTTTTATTTCTCGGCAAAGATGTCTGGGGTGAAATGACTTGAGAAAAATTGTGGTTGTGTTGTCTTATTGTGAGCTGAATGCATAATCAAAATGAACTTCTTTACTTGATTAAAATAACACAACAACAAAATTCAAATCCAAACAACCATTGATAGATGCATTGTGGTATGCTAATCCCCAATTGGAAAAGGAAGTTGTAGTTACAGAGCGGTTGAATGATCAGATTTTAGGAAGATGTACCTAATGGGAACACAATACAGCTTTTGAGACTATTGTGTAAAAACAAAGGTCAAGAAAACTCAAAACAATGCACATGGTCAAAGTGAGTTCAATAAATTGTGAAAAATTAGTGGACATCTTCTCGGGTTCATTTACAATAAATAGTCCAATGTCATAGAACTGTTAGATTATTAGTCAAGGCGAATTCTAGGCAATACTACTAACAGAAGTGATATAGGCCATCCTTAGAAGTTTGAGCCTTTCAAGCCTACCCTCATAATATGCACAACTATACAGTCTAATTCCATAATTGAGCCAAATTGCCTAATTTATTCATTGAACTAGTAATTAGAAACCTCAAACCCTTCCTTTATTCTAATCCTATAGCAAAGAACCTTTATTGCCCAGGTTTTAGGAAAAGAACCTCAAAATGCAGAAAAGGACAAGATTGGGGGAATGTTATTTTGATTTGAAGGGAAAAACAAGAATGAAGGATGAAAGAAAGAAAAGAACAAATGAAGGAAAGGAAAGAAATGCAAAGAAGAAGTCAAAGATCAGAGCATCACAAATTGAATAAGTTTTTCAAGGGCCTTTCTCTCTTGAACAATTAAGTTCATAGGGGTGTTTCAACACCTAGAACCCTAATGCCAACTGGTATGGGAGATGCTAACCCAAAGTTCTCTAAGAGTGATAGAAAACCTAAAAAGACAAAATATTGCACTATTCCTAAAAATATTTGACAAGTGAAAAGAAAATAAATAGGGCTTCTATATAAAGGGACTGACTTGATAAGAATGAGAGTGGCAAATAGAATTACCAAGATGAGAGTATGCAGTATGATACATCAAGATCAAGTTTGGGGGGAAAATTTATTTTCTGACATCGGTAGAAAAGAAAATGATGAAAGATAGAGACAAAGATGTAAAAAGTGAAGATTGGAATCTGGGTAACTTTTAGCCTAAATTCTCCAATTATCCACCTTATCAACCTGCCAAACTTCTTTACAAGCCTAAAAGACCTAATTGATTCAAGGCTGCATTTGTCTACATTAGTGGAGACTAATATGAAAAACAAGCATATGAGACTTAAAATGATATACAACAATCATGGTTTGTGCCTAGAAGACAGCTAATTTCATGGCGTGAAAGGGAAAGAAGACCATCACACACTCACAGATTAGCATGAATTGACTGAATTGTTTAAATTTCAGAAATCATTAGTTTGTTTTGTGACACTAATTGAAAATTTTTCCAAAATTTGAATTGAAAACTAAATTTGAAACTATGCTGCAACTAACTAGTTTCAATTCAGGAAGCTGATTCAGAAAGGATTGTAGTAGAAAGCTGAAAAATATCCCTAAAAATAAAGCTGAATTGTTTGAGGACAAACAAAATTTTCTTTCTACTTGGGGACAAGAAAACTTTTAAGTTGGAGGAATTGATTTTTGTCTTAAACTCATCTATTTTTAATCCATTTTTCTAGCTTATTTTTAGTATATTCAAATATGTTTAATGCTAAATGAATAGATTTGTCTACCAACTTTGTGTTTTGCAGTTTTGACCAAAAGGAGAAAATTTCAAAGAAGAAGAGAAAAATAGCAATTGCACAAACAGCCACACAGAAAGCCTGCGGTGTCATAAACGCCCAAGCAAATGGCTAAGGAAATCAAGCCAATGGCTAATTTTTTCTTACGCAACACAAAGGACTGAATATAGAAGATGAGCTATGTCGCGACAAAAGACAGCTTGTCGCGACAGAACATGGGAAGAATGTAACAAGTCAGTTGAGACAAAGAAAGATAATGTTCCGACAAGGTTTGTTAGCTGGATGTCAACACCAAGAAGAACTTGTCGCGACATAAAAGATCCTATCGTGACACAAGAAACAGGAAGAAAGCAGAAATTCTGTTGCGACAAGGTATCTTATGTCGCGACAAGAAAATAAAGAGCAATACAGGAAGAATACTACGACATATCAGTTTATGTTGCAACATAATGAAGAATAGAAGGCGTGACCCATATCGCAACACCGCATGGCAAGTTCTGTCACAGAAGGTAATGAATGTCAGGATAATCAAATGGCAAGGTTTCGGGTCCTCGACAGAGAAACAAAGTCGCGAAGGCGATGTCGACTTAGTGAACTCGACCGCTTTGCAACAAAAGTGTTCAATGTTGTTATTTCAAGCCAAGAGAGGTTTTGATGTCGTGGATGTGGATCTGGCGTTCTAACCCGTAAATAAACTGAACATAGATAAACAAGGTCGCGATAGACTTTTCTATGTCACAACAAAGATTCCCGCACAAGGAAGAAAAGTCTTGTCGCGACATAACAAACTGGGTCACGACAGAAAACATCTACAAGACCAAGAGACTATGTCGCAACATCAAAATAAAGCTGCAACAACCAAGTTAAGTGGCGATAAGATTTTGTCACAACAGACTTTCTTGTTTGCGATAAAAATGCTAACAATACAAGAAACATTGTTGCAACAAGAACCAACAAAAATGTTGTCGCAACATAAAACTAGGCCACAACATCAATTTGAAGAAGCTACACAGAAACACTGTCGCAATACAATTGTTAATGTCGCAACATAACTATTCCAATAATCACACATGAGATTGTCGCGACATAGATTGGATAAAACAACGGACATTGCAAGACATATTGTTAAAGAGCCAAAGAAAGATTTTTCATGACAAAGAAAACTCTGTTGCAATTGAATTCAAGAAGGATGCATAGGGAGCAGGTCTCGACAAACTACTGCATGCTGCAACAGAGACATGCAATAAAGAATTAAAACTATGTCGCAACCACACTTTTAGGTCGTGATAGAATGTGCAATCTGGGCTAAAAATTTTGGGGATCCATAATGCAGCCTCGAAATTTAGGGCCCAAACTTCTGGGGCTCTATAAATAGAAACATTTGAGGAAAGCGAGGTAGTCAATCGACGGAAAAACCAGAGCATTTGGGGAGCTGAGGACTCTTTTGTATTATATTTTCTTTTCTTTTAGTTTTATTTTTCTTTTCTTCGTAGATTAGATTTAGCGTAGATTTCAATTTGTGTACTGGACTTGAAATAGTGCATTGTTCAGAAGTTTCGAAGTTGAGCTAAATTGCTAAAGATCAATTCTGATTACTATTTGAATCTATTGAAGTCTAGATAAAAGTTGGAACTCATTTCTTTCAGTTGATTACAGTTGCATTGGAAATTTCCGACGTATTTCGTTGTTTATCAGATTCACTGAAACACAACTTCCGCTGGGAAAGATCTGACATGTTAGTTATGGACATTTTACACAATTAGAAATAGATTTCTTGGATTGAGAATTTTGAGTTTATGAATGAAGTGTTGTTCATGAAGTAAATTATTCCCAACATTATAACTATACCCATGGGCGTGACATTTATTCGGTTTCATTTCCAAGAGGCTCCTAAGAAGTGACACAAAGTTGGAGATTCCCCGAGAGCATGGATGTAGTTACTAGTATGCTAGACTAATATTGAAGAAACTAATGAGCTCAAGATTACTTATAAATCAAATTTACTCATGGTTTGAGAAATTAATTTAGTGATTTATCAATTTAGTCGATTAAGGGATCTCTCCTTAGTCTAGAGAGGAATAGATCTTAGAATCAAGTGGTAAGCTTAAGTCTAATTAAGGAAAGGGAGAACTCTTTAGATCTCAAGGATGGGACATCATTCATCTTGTAGAATGCGGCAATGGCCTGTCTTTTGAGTAATCTGCCAGTCATAAATGGGTATGAAGTATTGGAAAAGAAAAATACCTAGATCTTATAAAGACAATCGATTACAATTGGTTAGACAACGACTGTTTAGAAATAGACAGCTCTAATCAGTGAAATGTATGGTTAAGGAAGAAATCCAAACTATACTACCTTGCCTCTTTGACGATTTTGATTCGATTCATGAATGAAGATTAATTATATTAAGGGTATATTCTGTCAGTGAAATCAGTATCTACCTCTATTGACAATGCAGTTGATCCGGAGTTTAAGTACAGGATTTTAAATTTTCCTTTTCTTATGGAATAGAAATTTAGATAGTAAATTCTAGTTAGGTTCTTAGTACCATAAATGGAAGTTCAAGTAGTGTGGAACTTGAGTAGTTAGGGTAGTTGAACTTTAAATTCTTTCAATCTCTCTCAAGAGATGATTAGTGAGTCCAAAACTCATTAGATTTTAATCCATTTTCGAGTTTACTCATGAGAATAATGATGAATTATACGGGGAAAGCGATGAAATGCTCAATTCAATTACGAAAATACGCGAGAAAATCAAATTTTAACGAAATCATAAAAGCTCGGCCTGCGTGGCTTGAAATGCATTGGAACTTAAGTGTGACGGAAGTGGTTCGGCAATTCAAATCCACGACATCGATCAATTTGGCTTTGAAGAAAGAAACTAAGATTGAATAAGTGAAGTCGTGACTTGAAAAGGGTGAGACAAATATGACTTAATTCAGAAGATTAAAAAAGCGATCAAATAATTAAGTTCATGTAAAACATCATTGCGATAAGCAACATCATTGCGATGTCGCGACACCAAGAGAGATAAATGATGTCGTGATGCCACCATGAGGTCTAACAAGAGAGTTTGTCTACAAAGCCACAGAACAACCTTCTAGAAAGAAGTCGCAACTAATTTTGAAAGAAATGACTTGATATCACATGACTAACCAGCGATAACGAAGAATAACGCACCAAGATAGCAGCGAGAAATTCAATCGAGGCGACCATGAATTAATGAAGAATTAGAAGATGTATGAGCGCATGAGGATTCTGTGAGGTGAAAGCATAGCAGTAGACATGGAGGTCGTGACACTAAATAGAAGTTGCGACAAAAAGATTTTAAAGAAAGTGGACGTAAGAATTGTGATTAAACAGATGAAGACATCTGACTCTTGATGAAGTCTCGGCGTCGCAGTGGTCGCGACATGGTCTGAAAAGAAGGTCGCGACATCGGCTATGGAATATCGTAAAATTATGACATCAGTTAGGTATCCGACATGGGTTTCCATAGTAAAGAAGATTTGCGGCGTCCTTTAGTGCGTTAGCGACATCAGTGAATAGAGGTTGCGACGTCGTTGGCCTGTGACATCGGATCGAAGAGATCGCTAAGAGACAGTCGCGACAAGGCTGAAAACCGCGACATCTGAAGACTCATAAGCATAACATTTGAAATCGACGTATGATTGAAGTACTGCCTAAAGCTCTCTGTCTGAAGATTGAAGTCGGCGATGTCGTGGTGGTGTGACATCGATAAACGAGGAAGAAGGTCGCGGCGTCGTTAATTTGTCGACATCGGATCGGGTGTGTTAGCGACAAGTCGCGATCAGATAAAAGTTTCTGCTACAGGCAGCGAAAGCGAAATCGCGGCGATTGAAGTCAGCGACCTCAAGATCACAATGCGAGAAAGATTGAAGTCGCGACGTACTGGTGAAGTAAAACGCCAGCGGCTCTATAAATAAACGATCAAATCAGCAGCGTGAAAAGAAGTGACATCGATCCGGTCGTGACGCAGAAATGTAATCGCGACGCGCGAACAAACAAATGGGCGATTGTTTTGAAACCCACAAAGTGCATCGAAGTTAGGACTAACTCGGAACCACATAAATAGCGGCGCGCTCACGAAGGAAAGCGACTCGCGGCGACCGAGCGAGAAGTCTAGGTAGCTAAGGCTCGTGTATTTTAATTTTGTTTCTTTTTCTTTATTTCTTGATAACACAGATTATTAGATTAAGTGAGTCAAACATTTCATTTGAATTTCTGGATGCGGATGTTGTTGAAGTTGGCTGAATGGGAATGTTATTTTCTTTAATTCTTGCTGGTTACGTTTGAAGTCGAAGCAAATTTTAGGTCGAATGTCAGTTTAGTTCGAGTTCTTTTGATCGAGGAGCTACTTTTGTTAGTGTAATGAAGTAATTTAGAAACGCCCGGCTTAGTTGAATTTACTCTATTATTAAATTTCATCTTTCTGCTGAAATTTAACCAGTCTGAACATAATTGAATCTCGCTTGGTTTTGTTTATTTACGTATCGATCCAAATATCGGTATCTATGCACCTTAATAGGATTGTTTCATGCTACGATTTCAAGGAGGCCTCCCGAGTGACCTGAGGCATTCTGAGAGTACTAAAGAATTTCTCAAGGGTATGCGAACTGTGGTAGCAGGGGATGTCTGACCTAATTCTGAATTTTAGAATAAATCTTCATACCATGACAGAGAATGAGTTGGGCGACTTATGTCGATTCATAATAGACGGAGAATTCACTCGATTCGACGATAGGATTCAATCCCGTGTTAACAAGGATCTAATCAAGGAAAGAATGAGGCGTTCTAATTTGGGGATGAAGCAGTATAATTATGTAAACCATTACTTAACCTGTCTTAGGAGAAATTTAAGGTTTGTAGTCCATGTTTTGGGTATAGTATTGAAAAAGAAAAATACGAACAAGACAACACCCGAATTAAAGTAGTTATCTAATCCTTTGTCTTTGAAAAGCGAAGATTAGATGATGAAATGTGTCATTAAGGAAGTCCATGGAATTCTGCAGATGTGGCACCGCTTGGGCCAGTTCTAAATACGAGTTCATGAAGCGAGATTCTGAGTGTCTGCGGGGAATTGATGCTTCA
This sequence comes from Tetrastigma voinierianum, assembly GCA_016808115.1. NCBI lineage: Eukaryota > Viridiplantae > Streptophyta > Magnoliopsida > Vitales > Vitaceae > Tetrastigma > Tetrastigma voinierianum. The sequence continues at coordinate 271,617 of JAEQBH010000351.1, forward strand.
CAATGGCGTATACTCTGCATCCTTTAAAAAGCTAAGCTGCTTGTTTGATCCTATTTCTTTAATTTTTTATTTTAGTTTCGACATTATTTATATTTGTTCTAATTTAAATATCTTTATTCTTTCGTATTTTTAAAGGTTCTTTAAGGATATATCAATTGCAAATGTATCAAAATAGTATGGAGCTTGAGTAGTCGGGAGTAGTTGAAATTCTTGAGATCTATTGGGATCGATATGCGGACTTAAATCACACTTTATTACTTGTTCGATCTGTACCTTACTTGAGATGTGGTCGAAGCAGAAAGAATTATCTATACCAAGGAGCCCGATTAATTAAGAGTGCTATTTTGAACCCTATATTAGATAGGAGTTTTGGTGCTTTGGGCACTAATGTATCATTCTCACCAATTGAAGTGTTCAAGTCTTCTTAGTATCACTTATGCTAGGTTAGGAGTTATTTTGGTTGTTTTGCGGGTTTTGCGCACTTTGGGAGTTCAATATCGGAATCAAACTGATGAATCACGAAGATTGATCGGTGTCGACCATCAAATGGACCAAAAATCAAGAGAATGACAGAAGTGATGGAAGCTGAATCAGGTGAAGGACGGGAAACAATGCGGTGAATCGGCCAAATGCGAAATTTATTAAGATTGCGAAAATTTCGTTGGGATTGCGAAAATTTATGACCTGGCGAAAATTTCGCAACCTTAAGCAGTACCAATTTTCGCTAGACACCGGGGTTTTTCGCTAGGCAACGTTCTAAGCGAGAATTTCATGTTTCGCTACTCACATAAATTTCGCTAAGCCAGCATTTGGCTAATAAGCGAATCACCCTTTGCACAGCGAAATTTTGCATTTATTATCTCTTATTGTTCTTGGCAACGTTTTATGCTAAACGAAATTTTAACCTAGCCGAAAATTCTACTGCTGCGAGATTCAACGCCTTGTCGTGCTTTGTAATTAATGCAACGAGCTTCAATTTTGGTGTATTACTCTTTGTCCTAAATTGTGATTAATTGAGCTTTATAGTATTTTGCATACGATAGGTATTTATATATAAACACCTCAGATTTATAACCTAAAACAATTAGGAAAAGCAATTTTGGTAAGTTTTAATTTTGTAAATATGGAAGAATACATGGATTTAGTTAGGGTTTTGTTTTCTCTCTTCTCTCTCCTCTTGCCCTTATTTTCTTGGCTGCGAGCACCTCTTGAGGGGGATTTCGAGAATCTTTGGTAAGCCTCTGAAAGAAGGAAGGAAGGCCCAGAGCAGTGGTCAGAAGCATAACTGTTGTCCTTTGTGTAAAGCTAAGTGCCATTTTATGACCTGTCTTCTCAAAATGGTTGAATAGCATTGAATATTATTAATTTAGCGTTGCCTGCACTTCGGGATACGAGTGCATGCTGTTGCTGGGTGTGCCTTGTGGTTCATTCAGATGGTCTTCCACCGAGCCTCTGGGTGATAATATTGTGTTGGGGTTTCAAAGCGAAAAAGGCCATAGATGCATATTACCTGTGTTGACTCAAAAAGGAGTTGATTTTAGGGTGAGGTTTGCTAGGTAAATATAGATCCGGTTATGCCTTGGACTATAGGTTGCTTGTCTGCTTGAGGATAGCCAGGACTTTGTTTTTCTTTTCTTACAAGTTAGTGACTAAATCTTAATTTAACTTTTCACTACTTCATTTTCGTTTTTCTGATTAATCGAGTTTTTAAACTCATCACCTTTGTTTTGCTCTTAAATCCAAAAAATCTATAATAAGAAAGTCTGCATACTTTTTCTCTGAAATCATTTTAGGATGAAAACCCATCCCAGTGTTCGCCACCCAGACCCTTTATCTTTGCGATAACGACTCAGCGGTAAATGGAGAACAGGTGTATATATAGAGAATTTTTACGATTTTTGACTCGACTCTTTGTGTGGCGCGAATCAAATGGCGCGTTCTTAGGGGGATGGTGCCAAACTACGTTTGATAAGTTGAAGTGTAATAGTGATCCATCTGCAAGTGAAGGTGACCTTTTAACCTTTTTGAATCAGATTCACATGCTGTGCAAGTGTTCATCACTTTACGATAGCGCCTTTGTTTTGTTTTTTACAAATTGATTTTTATTTTATCAACAATAACCCTTTTGCAAGTTTGTTGTGCTCTTTGTTGTCTCACAATTTTTACCGCAACGATTTATGCAACGATTAGGATAGGAACACATCGGTGAACTACATAGAATCGGTACTAGCAGAGCCTTGATCGGTGGTCGGTGTACACCTGATATGATCCTTTGAAGAACAACGAAACCAACAAGAACCCAATGAATCAACAGCTATAGAACCATGGGGGATCAAATCCACCCTCTGAGTTGAGTACTTACATCTTGTATCATCCTATCCTATGAAGATGTATGATGAGGCCTTATTGTTTCACTCCCCACATATCATGGTATGGAAAATGAAAATCCATACGCTCATATTAGGGATTTTGAGGAGGTTTGCACTACCTTTAAGAAGGTATGATGGACATGGATTGCTGAAGCTAAAAGCATTCCATTGACCACAAGGAAAAGGCAGATTTGGCTTAACTCAACGAAGACTTTAGAACCATAAGAAGTAAGGGTGGCTGTAATGAGTTTTTAAAAAATTCTTGAGTGCTGCTGAACTCATGATTTGAAGAACAAATTTACACCTTTACATTTCAGATGGTGAAGGTTTATCGGTGTTGGGAGAGATTTATGGAATACTAGGTGCATGCCCACATCATGGGTTTGATGATATGGATCTTTAGTAAATCATTTTTATGATGGTATGTCTCCAACAAACGCTCTGGAGACTATGTGTGGGAGTACTTTTTACGAAACAAGCGGATGAAAATGACTTTTGAACTATGTGTGGCTGAAACTTCAAGGCATGGTGGGCGAATCAGGGAAGTGAAGATCAAGGCCTTCGAACCAAGGCGGGGACATGTATGCACTTTACGAAGACACGAGGGTAAAGCAAAACTGACCATTTTAACTAGAAGATTGGATGAAATTTGGAAATGAAATCGGCATGAAATGCAAACCAATGAGTTATCTGTAAACTTTCTATGCTTCTGGGCTTTCAGTCAATAATCTAGGAACCTTGTCTCTAGAGTACCTGCCCATGTCCTAAATCAAAATAAACCACCTAGATGCTCCATATGGTAACACACATATACCCAATTGGAGAAATCATCCAAACTGTCATGAAACCAAAGCCCCACGCTCGCCTCCCGGGAGCCGCAGCCCGGCGGTTGGTTCCACTTGATCTGACAACGACCTTTTCCACTTTCTTCTCTGTTGTTGAGCGAGGCGATCTTTGAATTTGAGTAAGGTGGTAGGCAACTTTGTGGAAGAGCAAAGAATTAATATCTGGCCAGCCTGAAAGGATTGTCTTGCTTAAAAATTACCTTGCGAACAAGAAAATAGATGGGCTAGAGCAGCTTTGAACGAGAGAAAATTGATAACCTACGATTGATCAGATCAACAAGTTGCGGAGGTACAAGAATGAGGAAGGTTCCCTCCCCAAAGCGATTGCCAGCGAGGAATCCATGAGAGTAGGATCATCGACAGATTGGGGAATGGATGAGGTGAAGGCTATAATCACCTTTGAGGAGTGGAAAAGGGTTGATCGGCCCAGTACCCCAACTTGTTGAAGAAAACAGGAACGAAGAAGAATTGGAGCCATAACATATTTTCCTGAAGGAGGATTCGATGAAGCACTGCATGCCACCTCCATTTCCACAGGCACTTAGAAGTAAGAAGAAGGCATCCGTGAGACATGTATCTTAGAAGTCTTTAAGACGGTGAAGGTCGACCTTACCTCTTTTGGACATAATCAAACAGGTACTGCGCCCACAATATGCAAAATTTTGAAAGATCTTTACACAATTGAAGGGATTAGGCATTGAGAAGAAGGCATTTCTCGAACAAGTCGGTGCCATAATCAAGCAAATACCATGTCAAATACAGGATCGAGGATCTCCTAATTCAGTCAATATTGGTGGGAAATGCCTGAATAGATCATTGCTTGATTTAGGAGCGAGTGTGAACCCTAATCTTGTGATGAGTATACAAGCGATTAGGTTTGGGTGACAAACCTACCAGCATCACACTAAATCATTGGCCGATAGATCAGTTAAATCCCTAGGGGATAGTTGAGGATGTCTTGGTGAAAATAGACAAATTCTACTACAGTGGAACACTGTAGTCTTACAACTCTTGAGCCAATTGCAAGTGAACCCAATCATGTTTCAATCATCCTAGGAAGACCATTTCTATACTGCCCGATGCAATCATCAATTCTTAGAAATGGAGTCATGCAACTTACATTTGGCGATATGACATTGGAAGCGAACATATTCCATGAACAACAAGCACAAATTAATGGGCGAAAATCAAGTGACCGTGATGTGCTCTTTCGGTGTGTGAGATACAAGGAGTGATGTCAGAGTGCGGGATACACTCGACCAATTGAAGCGGTCTTTGGTTTGCCTTAGGTGCCAGCTCAGGCAATTATTCAGTTCAAATTCAATCAGTAAGAACGATGTAATGGGAAGTCGACACCATGGGTCGACTCGAACCCTTCTTGAGGGGTTGGGGAGATCATTCTCTTTGATCCTCCTTGAGAATGTGTTTCTATATGGGCTGGTTGGTGTTTGAAAACCGACTTTGTACCGCCATTGTATCAATTTTTGTTTTCAATTGAACAGATTGAATTGCTTCAGTGATATTTAAATTTATTCAATTAAATGATTAAGGTTGCTTTAATTGGGCAATTGAATTGCCTTTAAATGGAAAATTTGAACCCCTGTTTGTCGCCTTTATGTTAGAACAAATTCCATGCTTGAAACAGTTTTTGGTCAATTGCAGTTCCAGCATGCTCAACTTGAAAATTCTCATTGTTAATTCACACCTTTACTTTTGGTGTTTCAATAGTGTGAATTTGTTTTGACCTTTCGCTTTGCATAAGCGGCCTTAGGTATGTTGGAAACCTAAGATATGGTTTGTGTTCCCATGCACTGAAGACCAATGTTGTGCTTCCAAAAGGAAAAAGAAAAGAAAAGCGAATAAGAAAAGAAAAGAAAAGAAAAGAAGAGAAAAGGAAAAATAAAGTCGTGAAGTTTTGCCTTGAAACAGTACGGTCAGGGTGTATGTGAAAGCACTGAAACCCCGGTGCTGGCATATTGGTTAGGAGTCATCGATTTTAGTGTTGGATTACATGGGTGGATGAGTGAGAGTCTAACGATTTGTAGGTGCTTGATTTTTGAAGTCATTAGTCCGGGGTAAAAGCTGCTTTAGAGTTAGTGGTCGAAGTGATCCTTTTGACGATGCCCTAAAGCCTTAGTGGTTGGAGTCATGGGTGGACCCCGTTACGGACTTTGGTGGTAATTTTAGGCATTGCACCACATTGTAGTTGAATAACCCTACATTGTAGTTAACAAAAAGAAGATGTAACTAGCCCTATCTAGGCTGCTCTCAACAACTTAAGGCCAAGTACAAGGTTAGGTTGGGGAGAGACAATTTGCGCTTATTGGACTTAACTGCTATATAAAGAACCATTAGACTTAGTGGAACGTTGAGAATCATGGAACCAATATCAATTCCAAAAATTGTTCTTGTATGGCTTCGCTCTTCATGTCTGCCAAACTCGTGTCCATTTTTCGGCTTTAAGGTACTGCTTATATGTACATAAACCCATAAACTTTTTGGAAATCACTACATGCATCTCCTTTGTTTTTGCATCGCTAAGGACTAGCAACGCTTTCGTCGGGGGTGTGATTAGTACCCAAAAGTGCTATTTTGAACACTATATTAGATAGGTTTCAAGCCAAGCACCAATCATGTCATTTATGCCACCTGAAGTGTTCCTAAGTCTTCTTAGTATCACTTATGCCGTGTTAGAGGTTATTTTGGTTGTTTTGCAGTGTTTTTGCACTTTGGGAGTTCAAATATCGAAATAAATGATGAATCACGAAGATTGATCCCAATCACACCATCACTGCACCAAAAATCAAAGAAAGAATGAAGGCAAAGTGATGGAAATCGATGCAAAGAGGAGGACGTGAAGCAATGCAGTTGAAGATCGCCAGGGTCCCGTAAATTTCCCGCTAAGACGCGAAAATTTCGTCAGACTGCGAAAATTTCGCAACCCAGCGAAATTACCAATTTTCATAGACACTGTGGTTTTCGCTAGGCACTGCTCTAGCTTACCATGTTCGCTATCAATATACCTCATTAGTTAGCATTTCTAGCTGCTTAAATCACCACGCCAAATAAATTTTGCATTTTCGCTTATCTTCTTGGTGATTTCACAAGAATGTAAATTCATTCGCTTTCTACTAAATCGTTTCATTTTTAATAAATTAACGCTTCTTGTCATGCTTTTTGTAATTAATGCAACCCACTTCAATTTTGGTGTATTACTCCTTTGTCCCTAAATTTATCAAATTGTTAGGCTTTATGGTATTTTCATACATTAGGTGGCCTATATAAACCACCTCCCATTTTGTAACCCTAAGCAACAAATTGAGGAAGCAATTTTTGGTAAGTTTTGAATTTTGTAAATAAAGTCTTGTAGTTTAGTTAGGGTTTTGTTTTTCTCTCTTCTCTCTCCTCTGTTCTTATTTTTCTTACCATAAACACCCCTCTTGAGGATGACAACTCAAGAGATACTGGCTGCTCTCCTTTCTTGAAGAGAAGGAAGTTAGCTTTGGCGGTGGGGCATATGCATGTTGTCCTTTGTATTAAAAAGCCATGTGTACTGCGGTGTTTATGACCCCTATCTTCTCAAAATATGGTTGAATAGCATTGAATATTATTAATTTGGCCAAGACTTACCATGCTTTCGGGATACAGTGCATACTTATTGCTAGATGCACTGTGGTTCATTAGATGGCTCACAAGCCTCCTTGGTGATGATATTAATGTTGTGGTTTCAAACTCCAAAAGGCCATAAGATGCATATTACCTGTAAGCACTCAAAAGGAGTTGATTTAGGTGAGGTTTGCTAGGTAAATATAGATCCCAAGTATGCTCTGGACTATAGGTTGCTTGTCATAACGCGAGGATAAAACCCGAGGACTTTGTTTGGTCTCTAACTTACCGTTAGCGACCAAATCTTCAAAGCTAACTTTTCACACTTCATTTTCAGTTTTTTGCTAGCTTAACGCTTAAACTCATCACACTGCTTTTGGAAACAAAAAATCCAAAAGTCAAAATAGAAAGTCCTACCTTCGTAATCTTTATGCAAATCATTTTTAGATGAAAACCCATCCCCGTGTTCGGACTTAGACTAATTATATCGCAGAGCTTGACTACCGCAAAGAGGAACTTAGGTATATACCTTTGCTGATTTTAGCTCAAATTTACCGTGGCACGACCAAAATGGCGCCGTTGTCGGATGGTGCCAAACTAAGTTGGACAAGCTGGAAGTGTACTCAGATCCACATCACAAGTGAAGGTGACCTTAACCCTTTAATCCTAGCCGTGAATCGCAAGTGTTCACTTTGCGAGAATCGCACTGCTTTTTGTTTTTTTGGCGCAAGTTTTTATTTATTCAATAATAACCTCTTTTAAGTTTGTTTGTGCTCTTTGTTGTCTCTACAATTTTGTACGGTGTGTTTATGCAAATGCGGGGATAGAGACACATCGTAGACTACATGAATCAGTACAATAACTTGACCTAATCAAGGAAGTCAAGCAGCACACTAATCGATACCATGGATCCACCGCCCGCAACACAGAAACACCAAGAACCCCTAATGAATCCAAACAGCCTATAGAACCATGAGGGATCACATCCACCTCCCTAGAGTTAGTGCCCTTATCTCAGATCATCCCTCCCACAAGATAGCAAAGGAGCTCTTATTTAGTAATTCTACTCCTCACATATCATGGTATGGAAAATGAAAATCCATAAGACTCATATTAGGATTTTGATGAGGTTTGCACTACCTTTGGCAAGGTATGATGTGATTATGATTTGCTGAAGCTAAAAGCATTTCCATTGACCCTAAAGGACAAGGCCAAGATTTGGCTCAACTCATTGAGGCCAAGAACCATAAGAATAACAGCCAGTAAGGCAGTTTTTAAAAAATTCTTCAATTATAAGACCAACAATTTGAAGAGACAAATTTACACCTTGCGTACCAAGATGAAGTAGAGGTTTTATCGTTGTTTCGAGAGATTTGAGACCATCGCGCATGCCCACATCATGGGTTTGATATGGATGTCAAAATCATTTTAGATGGTATGTCTCCAACCATGCAAAGCAACTATCGTAGGCTATGTGTGGGGCAACTTTTCGAGCAAAACCCGATGAAGCCATAGACTTTGAACTATAAAAATGAAACTTCAAAGGCACTGGATGAATCAATCCAAGTGAAACAAAGATCAAGGCCTTCGAACCAACCGAGGCATGTATGCACTTTCTCAAGACACAGAGATGAAAGCAAACCACCATTTAACTAGAAGATCGGATGAGTTTGAAATTGAAAACCACATGAAATGCAAATGCTTTAATGAGTTATCTGCATCCCAACTTTCTGCTTCAATTTTCAATAAATAATCACCTTGAGACTGCCTAGAGTATGCCCATGTCCTAAATCAAAATAATCACCCATAGATGCTCCATATGGTAACACCTATAACCCTTAATTGAGAAATCATCCAAACTGGTCGCATGAAACCAAAACCCGCACATGCCTCCGTGAGCACAAAGAAAGAATGTTCCACTTCAATACAACAAACAAATTTCTTTTCCCACTTTCTTTCTCCTATTGAACAAAGGATCCCACTCGAGTAAAGGTGGTAGGCAACTTTGTGGAAGAGCAAAAAGGAATTAATGTGCAACTGGCACAAAGGATTGATACTGTAGAAAGTACACTGAACAAGAGAATAGATGGGCTAGAGAGCAACCTGAACTGGGGAACATGCACCCCATAAAAGATTCAATCACCAAGATCAATGTTGGCCGAGGTACAAGAACGAGGAAGGTTCCTCCCCAAATAAGCAAACCCAAAGGAACTATGAGGATCATCCAACAATTCAGGAATGGATGAGGTGAAGGCTATAATCACCCTGAGGAGTGGAAAAGAGGTTGATCAGCCCATGCCCCAACTTGTTGAAGAAAACAGGAACGAAGAAGAATTGGAGCCATAACATATTTTCCTGAAGGAGGATTCAATGAAGCACTGCATGCCACCTCCATTTCCACAGGCACTTAGAAGTAAGAAGAAGGCATCCCAAAGAAAGTGTGCATCTTAGAAGTCCTGGACAGTGAAGGTCAACATACCTCTTGACATAATCAAACAAGTTCTGCCTATGCAAATTTTTTGAAAGATCTTTGCACAATTAATAGCGGATTGTGCATTGAGAAGAAGGCATTTCACCGAACATGTCGCTGCCATAATCCAAAGCAAATACTCATCAACACAAGGATCCGTGATCTCCACAATTTCAGTCAATATTGGTGGAATTGCATAGACAAGTCATTGCTTGATTTAGGGAGCCGCAGGAACCTAATGTCGATTCAAGATAGCGCAGCTAGGGTTAGGTGAACTTAAACCTACCAACATCAACACTATCATCAGTCGACAGATCGCTTAAAACTCAAGGGATACTTGAGGATGTCTTGGTGAAAATACAAATTCACTACCCAATAGATTTTAGTGCTTGACACTGAGCCACTGCGTGTGCCAACCCAATCACGCTCCAATCATCCTAGAAGACCATTTCTGGCCACTGCCAATGCAATCATCAATTGCCGAAATGGAGTCATGCAACTCACATTTGGCAATATGACATTGGAACTGAACATATTTCACTTGAACAACAAGCACAAATTAATGGAAACTGAAAATCAAGTGACTAATGATGTGTGCTCAGTGTGTCAGGATACAAGGAAGCTGAATGTCCAGGAATTGCAGGATACACTCAACCAAGGTGAAGCAGGTGTTTTGGTTTTGCCTTCAGTGCCCACTCCAGGCCAATTATTCAGTTCAAATTCAATCAGTAAGAACCAAGTCAACAATGGGAAGTCCAACACCATGGAGTCGCCCAGCCATCGGCAGGGTTGAGGAGATCATTCTCTCAACCTCCTTAGAGTAATGTTTCTATATGGAACTGGGTCTCGGTGTTCCCCAAAACCGACTTTTCAGGCTCCCACTTCGTGTATCCAATTTTTGTTTTCAATTGGACACTGAATGCTTCAATCAACAATCAATTTCTTCACCCGACAATTGAGTTGCTTTAATTGGGCAATTGGAATTGCCTTTAAATGGAAAAAATTTGAACCCCGCTTGTCGCCTTTATGTTAGAAAACAAATTCCATGCTTGAAACGCTTTTGTCAATTGCGCCTCCAAAGATGCTCAACTTTGAAAATTTCTCTCCCTTGCTTAATTCACACACCCATATCACCTCGGTGATCAAGCTTCAATAGGGTCATGAATTTGTTTGCTTCCTCGCTGTACAGCCGACCTAGGTATGTTGCCAACCTAAGATAGGTTTGTGTTCTATACTTGAAGACCAATGTCAGTTTTCCAAAAAGGAAAAAGAAAAGAAAAAGCAACAGAAAAAGAAAAGAAAAGAAAGAAAAAGAAAATAAAGTCGGAAGTTTTGCCTTGAAACTGAGCACGGTCCGAGGGGTGTATGGAGAAAGTTTTGAAGCCCCCGATGCCCTAAGCCTTAATTGGTTGGGAGTCACTGGGTTTAGTGTCTGCACGGGTGGATGTATAGTCTAATCGATTTGCAGTGCTGATTTTCGGTCATTCGGAGTCCCGCGGTTTTAGAGCAGGTCAAGTGATCCTTGGCTTGATGTCCTAAACCTTAATTATTGGGAGTCATTTATGGACCTTCGCACGGACTTTGGTGAAGTTGAATTTAGTATTACACTTCATATCAGAGTCGAATAAAAAAAGTTAAGAAAGTGTAACTAGCCCTATCTAGGTTGTTCAACAACTTAAGGCCATGTCAATATAGGTTGGGGGAGGAGACAATTTTGCGCTTTATTGACTTAATCAAGTATATAGAACCATAGACTTAGGTGGAAATCAAGTTGAGAATCATGGAACCAATATTGACCTTAAAATTGTTCTTGTATGGTTTCGCTCTTTCATGCTCTGCTAAACTGTGTCCATTGCCATGGTACCGTTTATATGTACATAAACCCATAAACTTCTTGAAAATCACTACATGCATCTCCTTTTGTTTGCATTGCTATGGACTAGCAACGCTTTGCTAAAGGTGATTAGTACCCAAAAGTGCTATTTCAACCCTATATTAGATAGGTTTTGAGTGCTTTTGGGCACTAACTGCGTCATTTATGCCAATTGAAGGTTCAGTCTTTTAGTATCACTTATGCTGGTTAGAGGTTGTTTTTATTGTTTTATGTGCCTTTACACTTGGGAGTTCAATATCGTCAAATGATGAATCACGAAGATCGATCCCAATCGGTCGCCCATCAATCGACCAAAATCAAAGAAAGAACGAAGGCAAAGGATGAAATCGATGCAAGAGGATGTGGAAGCAATGCAAATGAAGATCAAAGAATCAGAAGAAGATTGCGAATTTTTCGTCAGATTGCGAAATTTTCGCAACTCCGCGAAAATTTTCGCAACCCAAATGAAATTACCTATTTTCGCTAGACACCGGTTCACTAGGTGACTGCTCTAGCGAAATTTCATGTTGCTTATCACATACAATTCTCATGCAGCCAGCTTAAATTTAGCTAGCTAAATCACCACGCTTAGCTTAAATTTTGCATTTTCGCTATCTTCGTGGATTTCGCCGGCCAGTTTTAAACTGTTTCGCTCTTTAGCTAAATTCACGCTTTGTCATGCTTCTTTGTACTAATGCAACCGACTTCACTCTTGTGTATTACTCCTTGTCCCTAAATTTAGCCAAATTGTTAGGCTTTATGGTATTTTCATACATTAGGGTGGCCTATATAACCACTCCCATTTCAGAATCCCAAGCAAACAAATCGAGGAAGCAATTTTTGGTAAGTTTTAATTTCAAATAAAGTCTCGTAGTTTAGTTAGACTTGGTTTTTTCTCTTCTCCTCGCTTCTTATTTTCATGCCAAACACCCTCTGAGGATGACAACCAAGAGATGCTTGGCAAGCTCTTTTCTTGGAAGAGGAAGGCTAGCTGCAAGGGCATATGCATGTTGTCCTTTGTATTAAAAGTTACAAAATGTGGTTTATGTGACCCCTATCTTCTCAAAATATGGTTGAATAGCATTGAATATTATTAATTTGGCCAATACTTACCATAAAAGCAAAGATACGTTGCATACTTATTGCTAGATGTAATCGTGGTTCATTAGGATGGTCTTTACTTAGCCTCGAGATGATATTTAATGTTAGGTTTCAAACCTAAAGAGCCATAGATGCATATTACCTGTGTTGAATTCAAAATAGGAGTTGGGATTTTAGTGAGGTCAAGGTTAAATATAGATCCGCTAGTGCCTTGGACTATATAGGTTGCTTGTCATAACGCGAGGATAAAACCCGAGGACTTTGTCAGCCTAACTTACCAAGTTAGTGACCTAAATCTTCAAAGTCAACCTCTACACTTCATTTTCAGTTTTTTTACAGCTAATCAGTTTTAAACTCTACTCATAATCAGCTTTTTGAAACAAAACTAAAAAAGTCCAAATAGAAAGTCTTACCTTCGTGCACTTATGCAAATTATTTTGTGGATGAAACCCATCCCTCGTGTTCGACTTAGACCACTCTGGCATCAAGCAAAGAGTTTGACTACTACAAAGAGTAGGAACTTAGGTGTATATAAATTTTGTTGATTTTAGCTCACCACTGTAAATGAATCAAAAACGCTTTAATCAAAAGATAATTGTAAAGAAATATAAAAACAAGTCAGCATTATCACTGGATTAGACAATAGTCCTTTGGTAATAGTATCATAAATTTGTATATGTCTTTTGGTCCACAACAACCATGAACAAGTTTTTGGTGCCGTTGTCGGGGATCGAAAGAATTAATTAGATCAATATTCTGATGAAAAAAGGAAATACTGATTTGGACATTTTTAAGAAAAGAACAAAAATAGCTTTTCAAGCAAAGGATTCACATTAGTCACTAATTTTAACAAGCCTGCTTGAAAATATTTGTTAGGTTTGACTAAATCCTATTAATATGAGCATGCTTTATTTCGTGAAACTTTAATGCATGTGAAACAAGATTCGACTCGATCTCCAAAGAGACATCGACTGGAGAGAACGTCAGAGCTTAAGAAAGACAAAAAGAGCAGAACGCAGCTATGGCGTAAGAGAGACATGACCAAACAGAACAGAGGGGACAACAGCCGTATGAAGACCCCCCATTACTCGACACAATGGAGGATTTCTCTCGGAGGCCTATTATTCAAGAAGAGTACTCGTAATCGTACGTACCTCACGCGGGATGCAAAAACAATTTCACCAAAGCCAGCCTTAATTACAATGGTTCGTCTGAACATCGCTTATCGATCATCCCAATCGAAGACCCAAAATGAGCACCTAGGAAGATTTCTCGTGATGGCTAATGGCTAATGAAGTTGAACGGTGTGGAGACCGTAGGTGAGGTTAAAACCACATCTCTTCCCATTTCTAGAGATATAATGTAAACACATGGTATGAATCATTACCATATGGTCTCTGGATACTTGGGAAGAGTTGGTAGAAGCTACTTAGGCGCATTTTCCCCCATCTCTCACTTCCAAAGAGACAAAGAGAGATAATTGTATTCCAACAAGTGGGAAGATGAGATTCGTATGTCGCCAGGGGAAAGATCTGGCAAGATTACAAGAGGTGCCCAATGCATGCAATAGACTGAAGGACCAGATGGATATAGTATCACGCTTCAATGATACATCCATGTATTATCGATAAGCCTATGCCGGAGCATTCAAGTGAAAAGGGCCAAGAGGCAAGAGATCCCGACAGAGGACTCCGTAAATGCAATATGAAAGCTCCATCTCGAGTTTTCAAGAGGTAGTAGAGGAAAAGGTCATAGAGTCGAGCAAGATGACAAACTATGAGGCTAAGTTGGATGCTATAATGCACAGATGGACAAACAAGAGAGGAAGATGCAAATTGCTCATGAACAGAGCAAGAGAAAGAGAATTGGTGAGAAGAAGTGTCGATAGTATCGTAAGAAGATTCTATGGTGCTAAGGGAGGTTAAGTAATATGAACGAGCAAAGAAGTTATCATTTCAAAACCAATCCTAACCTCGCCCATACACTGTAATCCAAAGACTGAGAACCATGAGAATTTCATATGGTGGAGGGGCATTACATGGCCCAAGTCAGTGTGACAAAGATCCTCATCATGATATCGCCAGCTCACCAAGGTTCCAAGAAGAAGCAAGAAGAAGGAGCGAGGGTCGAACAATATCGTGGTCGAGGAGAACCCTACCATTTGAGGAATTGAATGTCAGTAGCTCATGGGGGATAAATAAGAGGCTATTACAATTCCATGAACGTAACTATCCGACTTGTGCTTCACTAAAATCTGTAGACACAAGTGGCACCGTCCCGACATGCCAATCGCACGCGGAACATCTCTAGTGACACCTAAGAACCCTAAAGACTCCGTACATGGCAATTCAATTGAGAAGTGGGAAGGATTTGAGCAAAGAATTAAAGACAGAGAAACGAAGAGACTGAGGCAGAAAGAAGAGACTGAAAAGAAAGAAGAGAAGAATAGCCTGATTGAACAGATGAAAGAAAGAAATGACCAGAAAAAGAAATAAGGAGTACCAGCTTATGCTCCTGCGGTGCCATTCCCACAGAGACTTCAGAAGTCAAAAAGAGAAGAACAATTTTCTAAATTCTTGGACCTTATCAAGAAAATAGAAATACATATCCCATTTACAGAGGTGATCATTCAAATGCCTCTTTATGCAAAATTTCTGAAGGAGGTGCTGAACAAGAAAAGAAAGATAGCTGAGGAGGGCAGGTTAATTGATCGTTTACAAAAAGCCATTATCCAACATAAGCTCCAAAGAAGATGAAAGACTCCTCGGGCAGCTTTCCACTATTCCCCTGCTCTATAGGGAAATGTGAGTTCAAGAAAGCTTTATGTGACTCGAGCAAGTATTAATTTGATGCTCTATCAGTCATGGCAAGAGACTTAGTTTGGGGGAACTAACCCCAACAGCAATTACTTTACAGATGGCTAATAGATCAATGGCACAACCAGAGGGCATTTTGGAAGATGTACTAGTCAAGGTTGGGAAATTCATTTTCCCAGTAGATTTTGTTATCATGCAGATGGAGGAAGATCCTCAAGTTCCTCTGTTGCTGGGAAGACCTTTCAGCAACAAAGAGCGCCTAGATTGATGTACGTAAAGGTGAAGTGACACTCGCAGTTGGGAATGAAGCAAAGGCATTTTGGTCATTAATAGGAGTCTGAACATCCTAATGTAGGAAGACATTTGTATGGTTGTAAGAAGCAATAGCCTTTCAATACGAAGTGAATTTCGATTGTATCATTTAAAACTCTATCAAAGAAATTGAGATGAATTTTCAGTCCCTTGAGAGCTTTGATTGTGAAGTTCTACCTTCAAATTTGTTTAATAATGAAACAGTCTCGAGTATAAATGAAAACAGTCAAGATGAAGTGAGAAGCCAAACATAGCAAAACTCAAAGGGTGGAAACTAGTGTATGGGTTAACATTGGAATGAGTTGCCCACCATTTGAAATATGAGTTTTTAGAGCCGTAAAAGAAAAAACCAATATCATATCAGCCGCATTGACCTAAGTCAAGAACAGGTTGCCGTAATTTTGAGAAAATACAAGAAGTGATTGTTGGTCAATTGAAGATACGCAAAACTTCTATTGAGCATCAAAGGAGGTCAATCACTTCTACGAAAGAAGTTGTCGAAAAGAAGTTCGAAATGGTTAAATGCGGTGTTTTATATATGCTATATCGATAGCCTGGTAAGCCCGTATATGGTTCTAAGAAAGGTGGATTCACCAATCGTAAATGAAAAGAATGAACTTATTCCTACAAGAACCGTGACAGGTGGAGGGTTTAGACGACTACGAAAATTGAATACCGCAAACTTAAAGGATCATTTTCCCCTACCTTTCATCGATCAAATGCCGGGATAGGCTAAGGTGACACCCTTACTGCTTTTCTTGATGGATACTCGATATAACCAAATAGCTATTGCACCGAAGATCAGGAGAAACCACTTTACATGCCCATTCGGGTACTTTTGCTTTTAGAAGACTGCCAGTACTGGACTGTGTAATGGTCTTGGTACCTAAAGATGCATGATGTCTATATTTTCCGACCCAGCGTAAGAAGTTATGGAGATCTCATGGATGATTTTACAAAGGTATGGATCCAAGGAACAATGCCCGCATAACCCGGGGACAAAAGATTTCAAAGGTGTAAAGACAAAATCTAGCTCTGAATTGGGAAAAATGCCATTTTATGGTTACAAAAGGGATTGTCTTGGGGCACATGGTTTCTGCAGCAGGGCTTGAAGTAGACCAAGCAAAAGTTTCAATTATAAGAGACCTAATGCCACCCACTACAGTCAAGGGAATCAAAAGTTTCTTAGGACATGCGGGATTTTATAGAAGATTTATCAGAGATTTCTCAAAAATTGCTAGACCACTATGCATATTGCTGGAGAAAGATAGTAAGTTTTATTTTGATGAATCCTGCCATAAAGCATTTGAAGAAATCAAATCCAAACTAGTGGAAGCTCCCATCATGGCAAAACCGCATTGAACAGAATTGAGATCATGTGATGCTGATTTTGCAAAATTGGGAGTCAGACGGGGACGTAAAGATGAAAAAATGTTCAAGGCCATCTACTATGCTAGCAAAACCTTTAATGAAGCACAAGAAACTACTCTTACTACTAAAAAGGAGATGTCAGTAATAGTGTTTGCATGTGAAAAATTCAGCCATATATTTTGGGTCCCATGTCACATATTACACTCGATCATCCGGAAGAATTAAATATTTAATGGCAAAGAAGGAAGCAAAGCCAAGATTGATCAGCTGGGTATTATTGTTGCAAGAATTTGATTTAGAAATTAAAGACAAGAAGGGTAGTGACAATGTGATAGCTGATCACTTGTCAAGAGTAGAGGAACCCACTGTACAAGAAAAAGGAAGAGAAATAGCAGAAAATTTTCCGTGATGATCATTATTTCAAACACACTAATCACTCCCCTGTAAGGCCGATATTGTGAATTTCTTAGCTTGTGGAATTATGCCAATGTAATTCAAACTACCAAGAGAAAAGTTAAGGATCGACACAGTACTAAGCATCCGATGATCCATATTTGTTTAAAAGAGGAATCAGCTAAGATCAGAGGAGAACTGTGAAAAGGAACAAAGAAGACAAAAGGAAGAAAGTTGGAGGAAACAATGTGAGACAAGATGGAAATTGGGTAATTTACAACCTTCCAAAATTTTCCATTACCTACCCACTCATTTAAGCCCAATATTACAAGCCTGAAAGACTCTCATTGATTTTGAAGGTTGAATTCACCTACATTAGGCGGAGATCAATATGAAAACAAGCATATATGGGACTTTTTGATAAACAAATTTCAAGAAAATTCCCAGAAGATTAACTAAATTCAACATGAAGTTGAAAAGGATTGATGACCTGCACACACACACAGAACAAGACTTGTTAAATAAACTATTTAAATACATTAGTTTATCAAGAAATTTTGTAATAGAAGTACACTATGCCTTTGTTTTTGCATCAAATCAAATTTGAAATAATAGTGATATCTCTCTAATTCCGCAACGTAAGGTGGAATGAGAAAGATTGTGGAATAAATCGAAAAAATGTCCTTAAAAATTTCTAAGTTTATTTGTTTGAGGACAAACAATTTCTTCTTTTCTTTGCTTGGGGACAAGCAAAATTTTAAGTTTGGGGGAACTTGATGAGTCCAAAAACTCATTAGATTTTTAATCCATTTTTTATGAGTTTATAATGAGAATAATGATGAATTATCTGCAGGAAACTGATAATTAACTCAAATTCCAATTTGGGTGTGAAAATACAGCGTAAAAATCAAATTTTAGCAAAATCATAAGAAATCACCAGCAGAATCAAATCAAATCGAACTTAAGTCGATATGTAGCTGCGCTTCAAAGAATTCCAAGTCACGACATCAACAAGTTTGGCTTTGAAGAAGAAACTGAAGATTGAATAAGTGAAGTCGGAATGAAGAAGGGAGTTGAGACAAAATATGACTTGGTCGAGATTAAAAGAAGCAGTCAAATGATGAAGTTCATGTCGCAACATCATTGCGATGTCGCGACACCAAAAGGAGATAAATGATGTCGTGATGCCACCATGAGGTCGCTGCACAAGAGGTCATTTACAAAGCCACAAGAACAAATTTTCTCAAGAAAAAAAGAAGCGCAACTAATTTGAAAGAAAGGACTTGATGTCGACCTTGAGAGTAATGAAGAATATCACCACAGCAACAAAACCCAAATCGACGACCATGAATTCAATGAAGACCGGGAGATGTCGCGACACCACTCGAGGAGCCATGGCTGCACTGAAAGCTTAGCAAGAGACATGGAGGTCGTGACACCGAATAGAAGTTACATAAAGATTTTTAAAGAGATCGAACATAGAGGTCGCGACAGCTTAGAATGTGATAGAGACATCAAACACCGAATCAAGATGTCGCTATTATTCGTAGTGGTCGCTACGATCGCTGCAAAGAAGTTAAGGTCGCGACATCACCGCTGGTCGCTGGCATCGCCGCTGGTCGCGACATCACCAGAAGGTATCATGGTCGCTGACATCACCCGTCACATCATTATAGAAGAAGGTCGCGACGCCCCTAGTGGTCGCTACATCATCAGAAGAATGTGAGGTCGCGACATTATTTAGTCAGCTACCGACATCGCATCCAAGAGATGTCAAGACAAGTCATGACAAAATAAAAGCTTCGCGACATCACGCGGCTCATAAGCAACATTTGAAGTCGCGACGTATGATTGAAGTCGCACTTCAAAAGAACTCACAATACGTGAAGCAGAAGTCGCTATCGCCATTCGCTGGTCGCGACATCAATTACAAGGAAGAAGGTCGCGATATCATTCAACCGCCGCACATCGTGATCCAAGGTGTTAACGATAAGTCGCCGACAAATAAAAAAGTTCGCTACGTATCGGTCAGTAAAAACGTAAGTCGCTGGTCAGGATTGAAGTCGCGATCTCAAAGATTACAATGCGTAGCGCGGTCGCTGACGTGATGATTGAAGTCAATGACATCAAAACAAGCCATAAGCAGAATGTTGAAGTTCTGACGTGAAAGAGAGGTCAGCGACATTTGTCAAGGTCGCTGGCACTTAAAATGGAGTCGCCGACATGAACAAACAAATACAATATTGAAACCCACAAGGAAGTGCATCGCTATTAGGGCCTAAAATCAGAACCCTATAAATATGTACTGCTATTGTATGAGCGCTCGCGCTCGTGAACGAAGTCCTGCAGCTTAAGGCTCATGTATTTTAATTTTTATGTTTCTTTTCTTTGTGTTGTCAAGTATTTTAGATTAGAGTAGATTGTTACTTCATTTGAATTTCGATCCGATGTTAGTTGTTGAAGTTGAAGCCGACGCGAATGTTATTTTCTTCAACCATCGTCGTTCGTTTGAAGTCCAACAAATTTTGGAATTTAATGTCCGGGGCTGATTTACAAGCATTTCTTTTGATCGTGAGCTATCAAGTAGTGTAATAAAGTAATTTAGAACCTACCTTCCGTTGAATTTACTCTATTATAGAATTTCTATATTTCCCGCAAATTTATCGTAGTCTACCTAACACGAATCGAATCGCTTGTCGGGTTTTGTTTATTTCTCAGATTCGATCCAAATATTAGTAACCTATACCCGTAATAGATTGTTTCATGCTCGATTTCCGGGAGGCCCTCTCGAAAGGACACAAAGAAGGCATTCCCCGGGCAATCGAACAATTTCTCAAGGGTATGCAACCTAATATCGGGATCTAATGGGCTCGTGGAATTTTAATCGAGCAATCTTTCCTTCATTGAAACCGAGAATGAGTTGAATGACTTATCGCTTAAAATGAGCAGAGTTCGCCTCGATTCAAGCAAGAAGTTCAATTGCAGTTAGCAAGATTCCAAATCAATGAAAGAATGAACTGCTCTGAATTTTTGAGGATGAAACCAAGATAGTGTAAAACCCATGTTAGCCTATGTCTTAGGAGCTAAGGTTTCATAAATTCATGTTTTGGGTATGAAGTATTGAAAAAGAAAATATCTTAATAAGGCAACCTGTGATTAAAAGTAGTTATCTAATCCTTTGTCTTCGAAAGAAACAGAGAAGATTAGATGATGAAATGTGTCATTAAGGAGAGATCCACATGGCATTACCATCTTCCTTGGACGGATTCTAAATCTGAGGTTCATGAAGCAAAAGCATGAGTGTCTCAGAGGAATGATGCTTCACAATAGCCGATTTTCAACTATCCTTAAAAGCTAACTCGACCAGTCTATTTTTAATTTTTTATTTTAGTTTTAAGATTATTTCATTTGTCTCTAGTTTACATATCTTTATTCTTTCATTATTTTAAAGGTTGCTAGGCTTATCAATTGCAAATCATCGTCCGTGCCAGTATGGAGCTTGAGTAGCCGTGGCAGTTGATCGAGAATTTCGAGATCTCTCGTGGATCGAGACCGACTCAGATCCACTTTATTACTTGTTCGACCAGACAATTGGCAGTAATCATGGATCAAAGCCGAAGAAATTATCTACTAAGGAAAACGTTTAACTCAAGATAATTGTAAAGAAATATAACAAACAAGTTTCATGGCATTATTGTTGGGGATTAGACAATAGTCCTTTGGTAATAGTATCATAAATTTGTATATGTCTTTTGGTCCACAACAACCATGAACAATGATATCTGGACTTATAGGTCCACTTTTATTGCTTGTACTACCTGTGTACTTGTAGCATTATGACCAGACTAAATCTTTAATGAATTCATTGACAAATCCATTTTTATTATGATCCTATAAGTTCTAATTCGTCTAAAATAGTTTTTGGTGCCTTTACTGGGGATTAGGTAATAGTACTTTGGTAATAGTAGCAGAAATTTGAACTCTATACAAAAATTGGTCAACAGGTGGATCTACCCCATCTTGTTGCATCCAAACACGCGTGATTTAGTATTATTATTGTTTTATACAACCGTGAGTCTCGATTTTGGACGTTGTCCCATTTCCGAGCTCACCATGCATTCACCAAGAATGGTGAATAAGTAACACCATGCACACACACCTTACTCGACGTGATGTGACCGTGCATATGAAATGCAATCATGTCATTTCATGTGATGTCATGCTACATGCACAATAAGAACTACATGCAACATTTACAAATTTCGGATAATTATATTTCCTACATATAATTTCCACTTATCAAAATTTCCATGTTAATACGCCAAACAAGTATACATAAATATGATTTTTACACATAATATCATGTTATTTATTTTTCCAACAATAACACACAAAATGGCTCAAATCTCGCACCATATAAAATGTGGTACCGCTTTGGTCCTTCACTCGCTCGCCACCCGACCATCGTAATACCAAAACACATCACAAAAGTCGAAGACATCAGTCCCAGGATCAAAACCAAACCTCAACACAGTTTGGGATTGCCTAAAAACTGTATCAAAATTTCCATGTTAATACGCCAAACAAGTATACATAAATATGATTTTTACACATAATATCATGTTATTTATTTTTCCAACAATAACACACAAAATGGCTCAAATCTCAGACCCATATATAAAATGTGGTACCGCTGTCCCTTCACTAGCTCGCCACCGACCATCAGAATACCAAAACACATCACAAAAGTCAAGACACGTCCCAGGATCAAAACCAAACTCAACACGCTTTGGGATTTCTTCAAAAACAATTTCGAAAATTCAATCCGGACTCCGTCTCAAATCAATCCCAAAATTTTTACACTACCCCAAATTTTTGGGATCAAATTTACGGACCTCACGACCTCTAAGAAAACCTAAGCCATTAAATAAACTTTATGCTAGAAATAACCCAAGTAGGAAAATTCTCTACCTCGTGGAGTTTGATGAAACTCCAAGATTTTGGTACCCACACGTAGCTCTCGATGCATGGACAGACTTTGTCTTTTGCTCCAACGAAAGCCTATAGTCCGATTTCCGTAGATCTTAGAGAGAAGCAAAAACTTTTTTTTCCTTTCTCTCACTCTCTGTCTGTCCTCCCGTCTCTCCTCCCCTTCCTTTCTTTATTTTCCTTCTTTATTTGTTTTTCTTGTTTTTTTTATTTTTTTATTTTGGACACATGGCTCACATTGCGCCATGTGTTCATCACTCATTCGAGTCCGTTCCTACCCCGAAAGATTTTATTTCTTTTTAGTTCAATTTATTTAATGAACTTAGCCTGGGTCATTGACTTCCACAAAGATTTTCATAAAATCTCGGGCCCCCGAGTCACCGGGCGACTTATCACCTGCATCGTAAAATATTCCGACTGTCTCATAATTCAACGAAACTTTTCTGGGTCACTAGATTTCGCTAGACGAATTTAACGGCACAATCCTCTGTTTCTGGGCCATCTCGAGATTCAGATAATTTTTTAAAGCCTCGAACCATTTTAGCAATTTATTATTATTATTATTGTCATTTTGCTTTTTTTTTTTTTTTTTTGAAATTTTCTAATTTTCCTGGGTCTTACATTCTTCCCTCCTTAAAAGAATTTCGTCCCCAAAATTCACACACACTAGCACACACAAACACATGCATATGCAATAGTTATTCTAGTTCCAATATTAAACAACGCACCTTCATCCTCAAATAGGAAAGGATATGTGGCTTGCATCGTGTCCTCGCGTTCCTAATTTACCTCCTCCACTCCTTGGTGTTACCACAACATGTTCACTAGCCTCACGGCCGCGCGTCGTAAAACCTGATCCCGACTATCTAAGATATGCATTGGTCCCTCCTCGAAGGTCCCATCATTGTCAACTATAATATCTCCCCAATCCACTACATGAGCTCGATCTAGAGTATACTTTCGAAGCATGGAGACGTGGAACACCTCATGGACACTTGATAAACTCGGTGGTAGCGCCAACCGAGCATGCAATCAGGTCACCTCAGCATATCAAGGGGCCCACATAGCCTCGCCACTAGCTTCCCTCGCTTGTCGAATCTGACCAATCATCTCTTAGGCATCACCTTCAAGAAGACGTGATCACCCACCTCAAACTCCAGAGGTCAACGCCATCTGTCGACGTAGCTCTTATGCCGGTTCTAAGTCGTAAGAAGACGCTTCCATATCAAATCCACCTTCTCAGAGGTGTCTATAATCAGGTTCGGACTAGTGATGGAACTCTCTCCCACCTCTGTCCAACAAATCGGGGATCGGCATGGCCTCACTTATAAAGCCTCATAAGGTGTCATTATATACTTGTCTGATAATTGTTGTTGTAGGCAAATTCCACTAAGGGCAAGTGCTCCTCCCAGCTACCCCTAAGATCCAGGACGCATGCTCACAGCATGTCCTCTAAAACCTCTATGGTCCTCTCCGACTGACCATCGATCTGTGGATAAAAAAAAATGGTGCTTATCATCCACAGCGTCCCCATGGCCTTCTGGAAACTCTTCTAAAAGTGTGTCGTAATCCGGTACTCCATGTAACTAGAAAATCTCACAAATATACAACCGGAAGAATTCCTCCAGTGTGAAGGTCATTCGTACCGCTAGAAAGTGTGCTGACTTAGTGAGTCGATTCACTATAACCCATACGACATCATGCCTCCATTGTGTCCATAGCAAGTGGGTCACAAAATCCATCGTGACATGCTCCCACTTCTACTTTACTACCTCCAAAGGCTTGAGTAGCCCTACTGGCCTCTAGTGGTCATCTTTTACTTGTTGACACGTGAGACACTGTCATACAAAATCCCTAACGTGTTGCTTCATTCCGCTCTATTAATACTAGAAACGAAGATCATGGTACATCTTCGTACCACTTGGATGCACAGTGAATCGAAAGCAGTGGAACTCCCAGAGGATCTCCTCTCTCATATCGGTTAGCTGGGGAACCACGACCCGTCCCCTATACCAAAGACTACCATATGTAATGGACGCCCACCATCACCCGCACTCTAACTCCACCCGATCACGATGGACAATATCTCCACCGCCCCGTCTCGGGACTCGATCAATTCCTCGCTTCAATAGGGATGGCATAGCTACCAAACTCCCTAACATTCCCTAAGCTTGATCACTATACTGTAGTCTAAACTATCCTTACGCTCCAAAGATTCTGCCACACTCTCTGAAGCTACATTAGCAAGTACTTCCGTGATTCCAATCGAAAGATCGCCCAATTACATTTGCCTTACCAGATGTAATGTGCGCGTGAAGTCATAATCCTCAAGATACTTCATCCATCTGTGTTGCCTCATATTGAGGTCTCGTTGTGTGAAAATATACTTCAACTTTTGTGGTCTGAAAACACTTTGAACTGCTCACCATACAAATAGTTGCGCTAAATCTTTAAAGCAAAGGCTACGGCAGCTAACTCCAGAGTCATGTGTAGGGTAATTATGCTCATGACTCTTTAGTTGTTTGGAACCATAGCTACAACCCTCTCAAACTGCATCAAGACACATCCCAATCCTTCCCTAGAGGCATCATAGTACACTGTGTACCTCCGTTCGTGTTCTTGGACTATTAGAATAGGAGTTGAAGTAAGCCTTCTTTTCAACTCGAATGTCTTCTCACATAGGTCATTCCACTCGAATTTTGACATCTTTCCTAGTAAACAGAATCGGAGCGCTCCAAGGTGAATTGCTCGGTCTAATAAAACTCTTATCCAACAATTCTTTCAGTTGGACCTTGAGTTCCTACAACTCAATCGGTGTCATCGTATGAGGAGTCATAGAAATAGGCGACGTACCAGAGTGTAACTCAATGATAAAGTCCACATCCCTGTGCGGACCGGTAGCTCATCCTGAAAGACATCCTCATTCTCGAAAACCACCTGAGGTAGACTCAAATCTCGTTTCCCCTCATCCTGTAAGGTAAGACTTGCTAGCCAACCCATCAACTGTCCACTCCATCTGAAGCCGTGCATGGTATGGGATAAAGCATCATGCTTCTCCCTCTGAAACATAACACAATAACGTCCTGTGTGTAGGAGGTAACCCACCTATGATCACAATCAATGACGACTCTATGGGCCGTCAACCAGTCCATCCTAAGGATGACATCAAACTCGATATGTCCATGACCTTTAGGTCTAGAGTGAGTAGAATCCCTGAGATCTATAACTCACAATCCTGACATATCTGATCGACACTCGCCATAGTTTCTAGGGGAGAATTCACATACAACGGCTTTCCCAAGGTTTCAACCTCTAAGCCCAAACTTTTCTCACATTATGTAGTAATAAACATGAATACGATGCACCAATCAAACAATTAATTTTATCAAGAAGTGTGAGAGTTCAAACATACCTTGTATATCGATCGATCTTAAGCTTCCGCTTTAAGGGTATCTATAGCATAGACATGCCCTTAGGTCCCTGAAGCACCGGCTTCGAAGTCTTGGCCTCGACCCTGACCTATGCCTTGGCCCATATGGCCCATCTGCGAAATAGTAGGTGTCAGGCAACACCCTAGAGTAACATCGCTCTCCGTCCATGCCGGGTAAAGAGGAACAAACTACGTCCTCGCGTCTCCGTCCATGTATGACTGGGACTGGTGTGTCCTGTAGATCCCGGGATCCCTACCTCTACAGGAAATCTTATCTCACATGTCCGAGCTAATGGCAATGGAAACATGTCATCTGTCCTGACTGACAGCTCTGGTCCGTCTCTCGCTCCCGACAGTCGCAGCCCCATCCTTGAATCCCTAGAGTGTAAGTCTTCTACTTTTTTCCCAAACTAGAAGAAGGTTGATCCTTCTTCCTCTTGCCACTAGCACCCGTATCTCGGATGCTCCGTGCATCTTCTACTTCTCTTTCAATGGCCAAGGCTGTCCTGACCATTGAGTCCCCTCATCCCATGTATGTCGGAGGATGATGTGCCTGAAACCCTTAGAGGTTACTTGGTCCTCCCTGACCCCCAGCTGCACTAGCCTATGCAATGGTAGTAGCCACCGTGCTCGCCTGTGCAACGATGGGGATTGTAGTGCCTATAGCCTTTATAAAGGCTTATGGGTCAAACACAAGTGGTGGTTGACTATTGTCCATTGGACAACCTCTACGTCCTCTTCCTCGACTTGCCATCTACACATGTCAAATAGCAATAGATATTTCTTTCTTTTCATTTATCACATTAGTGGTGCATGATGACAAACACTAATAAATAAAATTCCTACGTAATCATGCTTATTCGTTTTCCGAACCCCTAAGGTTACGTTTGCTAACCCTAGTGTTCTTCAATTTCTATACACATTCTATCATGTATATATTCACACAACCACAATACATCTCCTGTGGAACATATTAGAACACAAAAGCAATCAATGCACACAATGTCGTGTTCTACACCTAGGCCCACTAGTCCTAGGTATTTGTATACCAAACTCTTGATACTTAGCTATGACAAGCCAATATCTGAAAACACTGGTGGATACCCCCACCCGAGCTCCTAGGTAATCGTTAACCTAGGCTCTGATACCAAGCTGTGACACCCTAAATCCGGGGGTTCCGTTGACAACCTGTCAACCTGCGGAATTCATGTGGATTTCGGGTGGCTCGATACTACACTATTGTGTCCCATTTATAGAGATCCATATTTTCACAAATATCGGGCAGAGTCTCCTTTGTTTGGGGAGCTCTACCCAACATACAACCTATATATCAATATAATCATACCCCATATAGGGTCTCAACATAAGTAGTATTGACCCCATAAGGTCCATCTGTCCATATCCCCAATATACATCCCTTTATCGGGATCAATTCATTCACATTTAAATCTAAACTATGAAAATAAAACGCTTAATTACAGTCCGTAAGAGTTCGATCATGACCCTCTTACCATGATTACATACGCGACTATTTATATAATAGTCCCAAAAGAATTTAATTACAATTCTTTTATACAAAATACTTTTTACAAAAGTAATATCAAGGCCACACATCGGCCTCCTTCATAATCATGGCCTCTTCGGAGCGTTGTCTCCTTGTACACTCCCGGCGTTCGAAGTGCATTCTACGACGCATGAAAGACGCCCAATTAAAATTTTTTCCTACAAGGGCTACTCCCCGCCTAAATGCACATGCAAAGGGCATACATAAAACATCAAATCTCATTCCAAATAATGCATTCCTATATGGAATGTTCAAGGTCAATACATGATGAGACTCCTCAGCCCACACAACTCAAGTCCCGACCAACTCCCTCACACCTACAACGCCAAGTGTGAATAACCAGTCATTGGTGTTTCACCCAATGACTTAAACCATTGGACAACCCTCTAATTTTATCAAATACTGTGTGTTTCCGATGGCTGGTGAATTTTAGGGGTCTCACCGTAAGCTTCGCACGCCTTCTGACACTTTCGCAAACTTACATCACCGGACGCATATGTTTAACCGAGAATAAAATTTGGGTTTTCACCCTAGGAGGGATCTGCCCCATCTTGCTCACCCAAACACATGTGATTTAGTATTATTATTGTTTTACACAACCGTGAGTCTTGATTTTGGACGTTGTCCCATTTTCGAGCTCACCATGCATTCACCAAGAATGGTGAATGACCAACACCATGCACACACACCCGACTCGACCCGATGTGATCGTGCATATCAAATGCAATCATGCCATTTCATGCGATGTCATGCTACATGCACAATAAGAGCTACATGCAACATTTAAATTTTGGATAATTATATTTCCTACATATAATTTGCATTTATCAAAATTTCTATGTTAATACGTCAAGGAAGTTCATATAAACATGATTTTTACACACAACATGTTATTTATTTTTCCAACAATAACACACAAAATGACTCAAATCTCGGACTCATATAAAAACAAGCACCTCTGTCCCTTCATGGTTCACACCGAACGGATACCAAAACACACCACAAACCCAAAGACATCAACCGGATCAAACCAACTCGAACAAAGTCCAAGATCGCCTAAAACAGCTCGAATCCTGCTCGACTAATGAAAAATGTCCCGAAAAATTCAGCCCGCATATCCAAAACAGTCCCGAAAATTCACCGTATGTCCAAACACAACGCAAAATTCCTAAAAATTCCTACACTCAGTGCCAAAAATTTAGGACTGAAATTTACAGCCTCTCACGGCCTTTAAGGAAACCTCAAGTCATTAAATGGCCTTTAGGCTAGAAATAACCCAAGTAGGAAAATTCTCTAGCTCGTGGAGTTTGATGAAACTCCAAAATTCTCTACTTTGCCTTTTGCTCTGACGAAAACATACATGTCCGATTTCCGTAGATCTTAGAGAGAATCAAAAACTTTTTTTTTCCTTTCTCTCTCTTTCCACTCACTCTCTGTTTGTCCTACCGTATCTCCTCCCCTTACTTTCTTTATTTTCCTTCTTTATTGGTTTTCCATTTCTTTTCTTTTTCTTTTTCTTTTTGGTGGGCCTTGGACCACATGGCTCACATCGCGCCCATGTGTTCATCACTCATTCGGTCCGTTCACCATAAATAATTTATTTTTGGCCAATTTATTTTAATCAACTTAGTTCAGTCATTTTGACTTCAGATTTTTTAAAATCTCGCCCTTAGAGTCATCACTAATTTATCACCCGTAAAACGTAAAAATATTCCCGACCGCCTCGTACTCGACGCAAACTTTTCTAGGTCACTAGATTTCATGCGCGACAATTTAACTAAGCACAATCCGCTTCATCATCCTGAGATTTAGAGAATTTTCTGCGCCTCCAACTATTGCACAATTTATTATTAGCGCTATCATTTTGCCATTCTTTTAAATTTCTAATTTTCCTGCCTCTATGGCCCAAATTAAATTTCTATCACACTCAAATCATAGCGATCAAATGGCGTTAAAATAACCAAGGCCGACGACACGCGGTAATCCACTCTCCTCTCTCTTCCCTCCTCTCTTCTCTCACTTCTCTTTCCCTGGTTGTACACAAACCCCCCACCAACCCTACTAGTAGCCCCAACATCCATCCAACACCCGTCCAAACCATTTTTATCTTATTTTTTTAACTTTTCTTTTTTTTTTTATTAAACTTTATTTTAGTTTTTAAAATATAATAAAAAAAAATTAAAATTTATTTTTATTTTAAATCTACTAAAAAGTTGATTTTAATTTTTAAAATCTACTAAATAAAAATTCAAATTTTATTTTTTAAATATAAATAAACTATTCATTATTTTAAAAAATATTTTCATTTTATGTATAGGTATTGCATTAAAATAAATTAGATTTCAATTAAAATATTTAATATCTTTAATATAAATATATTTGTTTATAATAATTAATACTATAATAAATAAATAAATATTAACATTTTAAATTATAAATTTGATTTTTTTTTTAAATCTCATCCATTGATATCTATCGAAATATGTATTAACTTAATACTTTAAACTATATTAATTTTTAAATAAAAATATTAAATATTAAAACTCATCCATTTAAAATAGATTAGATTTTAAATAAAAATATTAAATATATAATATAAATATTAAAACTCATCCATTTGAAACAATATTTAAAATTAAAATATTATTTCAAACTCATTCATTTGATTTTTCATTTAATAGATTTAAAAATTAATTGAATTTTGAAAATAATTTATTTAAAAATTAAGATAACCGAATAATTTATTTATATTTTAAAAAATAAATTTGAATTTTTATTTAGTAGATTTTTAAAACTAAAATTAAATTTAATAAAAAAAAAGAGTTAAAAAAGAAAATATAAGTAATAAAAAAAAAGAAAATAAAGGTTTGGATGGGTGTTGGGATGGGTTGGCTACGTTGGATGGGTAGGTGAGTGGGTGGGGAGGGGGGATTGGGTACAATTGGTTATGGAGAGAGAGGAGAGGGGAGCGAGAGAAAAGAGAAGAGAGGAGAGTGAGTGCTATGTACCACGTGGATGTTATGTTAGTATTTAATCACATTTTAACAATCAAGTGAACAATTTTAACGATTCAGCAATTTATATGAGCTAATTTGGATCATGCTTTTATATTTAAGAAAGAACGAATGCAAGAATATTTTAAACCAAAATCAAGATATTATAAAAAAAAATAAAAAAAATATTGAAATTTATTTTTCTAGTAAAAATTTACAAAATAATACGACACGAAGAATGTTAAAAAAATTAAGATAAAATCAATCAGAGATTGACTTTTGCATTCAAGTCGAACAAAAATTTAAAATTGAATGGTTAAATTGTGATTCAAAATTTTGGCAAAATTGGCAATCAATCACCCCTCGGATTACAATACAAAGCCAAACAGGCCCTTTCACTGTGGGCCAGGTAAACATTGAAGCATGCTCTCAGACAGCATGAACTCGTTATTGACACATGATTTTGATAATTATTTATAAACTAATTTAAGGTCCCATCAACTTCCCACAAACACTTGGTTCAAACCTGCTATCAAGCAGTTACCCATTGGGTGTACCACTAGGGCACCATTTCAGTTGTTTAAAACTTTAACAAAATATATTGCATATAGCATTAGTTAATAGATATTTGTATAAATAAGTTTTCTTATATTTTTAATATGTTTTCATATTTAATATTATACACATTTTTCATAATTAATTTTAAAATACTAATTTAATTATATAAAATAAAATAAATAATATTATAAATATTAGTAAATTAAATATTTTAAAATATTTTAATTTAAATAAAATATAAATTATATATTTATTATATCATGGGTTCTATGGCGATTTAATCGTGGATCCAATTTTTAAGAACTTTCTTGATTACAGTAGTCAACCTAAATGCCACGCCAGGCCTCATCTTTTTCAGGCAACTAAGTCATTTTCTTGTTCTTCAACTAAGTCATTTTCTTGTTCTTCATCTCCAACCGATTCTTTAATTCCTTTTTTTGTTCCAAACCCTACCCTTACCCATCAAGAAACCATACTCAAGAAACGCCTCTCCACTTCCAAGACCATCTTCGGCCACTGATTCTACAATAACTCAGTGTCTTCTTGCTGAGGACCCGCTAATATCTGATTTCTCATCGAAGCCACGAGCATTTTTATCTATTCAGCTCCTTGATATATTTTCATTTTTCTTTATTCTGCTCCTGGCTTTTGTTTTATAGCACTTCATTTATCACTGGGTTTTTTATTATTTCTTGTGATTTTTTTTTCTCAGTAGGATTCCATGGTTCATTTTCTTGCTGTCCAAACAAAATCCCATTAATTTTTTTTTTGGTGATCTGGCGGTATTTCTGATCTTTTTATTTTCTTGTTCTTTGATTGTCAATTTGGAATTTCAGTTACCCCTTGTTAACCTTTCTGTGGGATTGCGTTTGTTTTTGCTTATATTCTGTTTGATTGCCTCGAAAGTGGAAAATTTTAAGGATCATCTTTTTTCCCTGTAGTTTCCAAGGAATCAAACATTTGGTGGGTTTTACAATTGTTTTTGGCCTTCTTTTTAATATCTTTTCCATTTCTTTCCGAGAATAAAAAGAGCTGTGCTTGATTGAGCTGTACACTCTTTTAAAACACTCTTTTTCTATATCTTTCTGTGCTTGGGGAATTTAATTTGGTCACTTTATTGTTTCCCTTTTCTCCTCTTTTAATTTTTTGTGCTGGTATTCTATGTTTGTTATGTTTCAGATATTCATCTTAACTCTTCTCTGAATCATACTTTCTTCTTACATTGATGACTAAGATAAGAATTGACTTTGCCTTAGTGATCATTGTAGTGCATGACGTTCTTTATACAAGGGTTTATTCCGTTTTAATCTCAGAACGGGAATCAGATATGCATGGTTTATGAATTAAGGATTTTCTTATATAGGATTTCCAGTCATGTTAATAGAAATTGAATAAGAACTAATCTGCACACTTTTTAGCATATTGCCTTATTTCTTATGGGTTTTAAATCTTGTTATTGATTAAGAAGGTGATTGTAAATATTTTGGGTGGTGACTGGAACATGTGCATGTAAAGTTCCTCAATAAACCAATAAATAATAATGCTAGTAATGTATCCAAGAGTTTGAGACTCATTCAAACAAATCCAATTAGATGTTCTTTAGTGTTGGCCATTGTTGTGAATGTAGTAGTTTTGGCCTAGATAGACATGTAGAGAGGGCTTTGAATTGCATGTTTCCTTGAACTAGTGGATGTTGCTTCTCCCACATTTCAATCTTGAACTGGATATATATATATATGGAAATGCTTGAGGGTAATGTTTTGCTGGATTTTATTGCCTGATATTTGGGATTAAAAGTGATGTTTGATTTCAGGGTGAGAAGCTGCTGGGAAGTCTTGGAGGAATCTTCTTAATGGCTGAGTTGAACTTAGAGCTTTGTCCCAAAATAATTTTTTTTTTTAAATTCCAAAATAATACATGCTTTAAAATAATGCTCACCACAGATTTGTTGCCACATCACAAAAGTTGTAATGGGTCATTACGGTTTTAAAATGAAGCTTAAAACTCAGGCTTTATTACTACTGCTTAGATGAACTTAAAATCGCTGGTCGGGACACACATCAACTACATTTTCTATGATGTGGCAAAAATATTAATTAGTTTGGACATTATTTTTAAAACTTGCATTATTTCGAGAATTGTTAATAGTTTAAAAAAAAAAAGGATTATTTTGGGATAATACTCTTGGACTTGAGTCAGCCAATACCTAATCATCCTTTTTCTAGAAGTCGTTGGCAAAAGCACAAAAAAAAGGTGAGGGGTGACACATCATCTGTCTAGTTTACATGCATTTTTTCTTTTCTTGATTACCTTTCGGACGCCAACAGAGCCTAAAGTATCCTAAGATTTTAAAATCATATGAACATATAACCACTATACAACTCATAAAACTTAAAATAAATCACTGCATGCCGTATACACTCAAATACTTAAGAGAAAATGTAGAAAGAGAGAAAAAAATAAAAAATTCAATCTAATATAATAATAATAATATTATTATTATTATTATTATTATTATTATTATTTTTTCTTATCTTAGTACTTTTCAGGTTCCAAACAAAACTTAAAGTATCCTGTAGATTTGTAATCATATGAACATACTACTATACAACTCATAAAACTCATAAAGATCACTGCATGTTTATACACTTCAAATACTTCAGAGAAAATGTGGAAAAAAATAAAAAAGTTCAATCTAATATATTATTATTATTAGTATTGTTATTTGGTACCTTAAACTTATTTGTTTATTTTAGTTCATCAATATAAAGATTACATAATTTGAAATATATATAATAAATAGTTTTATTTATATAATTTGTTTTCAAAAAATATTTTCAACATTGGACAATCAAATATAAAAAAAAAAATTAATATATTTTTCTTTTTCTTAGCACTTTTTATGAACCAAATATAACTTTAAAGAATGAAATCCAAATGACAAATTTCTTATGGCTTTTTTTTTGCAGAAAGAAGACTACGATAAGGAAACCTACAAAAGCTTAAACATGATCCACAATAATCTCAAAGGAAAATTAATATATCTAGGAATTATGACCACCAATTATTTAACTGTATTGCAAATACATTTCTTCTCTAAAACCCATGAGTTCTGTCTTCCATATAAATATGGCAACAATCTTATAAACATGTATGTCCATATGTTTCTACATATCTTCCATTAGATGAATAAATGAACTAGGTAAAACTACTTTTTCTTATTATAACAACTCACGATTACTTTGTTCTCTAATATCCAAGTTGTTCATTGTATTTTTATGATAATAAACATTTATGCCTAAAAGCCACACATCTTCAGAACTATCAAAGCATTGCCTAAATGTATGCTTCCTTCCATCTTAATGGATCCTTTGGAGTCCCTAATAACCCATCCTAAAGCACTTATATTGTTAATCCTTGAACCATCGAAATTTAATTTAAGTCTTCCATTTATCCAAGGAATCCATCGAACCCCTTTTTCAACTTTACGAGCGTGAAACCCCGAAAAATTCTAATTTTCTGAAAAATGGTAAAATAACAATTTCAGTCAAAATCTGGAATTTTTCTAGATCTCGGATGACAAAAAGGATTTCACCGTTGGAATCGTCTCACGAAATCTAACTATCACGTCGAATTTCGAGACAGTCGGAATTTCACATTTTTCGAGGCACCGAGAGTAGTGCGGTACACTTAGCGCAATTGAGTGGCTCAAGATGAGACATGTGTCAAGTGGAAATTAATAAACAAATAGCCTGGCGGACCTAGGAAGAGACACGTACAACACATGACAGGGAAATCCAAGGTAGATGGATAAGGTGATAAGGGTAATCCAAAGAGCCACTTAGAATCGGGATGTTAAGGCAAGTGAAAGGACATCTCACTGATTTTCATCCTCTCTCCCAACCTAGCTGGGAGAGCAGGGAAGGAGAGAGAGAAAGACAAACCAGATTTGAGAGGAAGAGTTGTAGAGCAGATGCTCTAATTCCTCTCTTTAGATTTTCCAACGATCTGACTATCAGCTTCCACTTCCAAGCAAGAGGAAAAGCCCTTCCTGACGAAGAGTCAGTAGAGACTGTGACCGGGGAGTTTCAACAAACTCCAAGAGGTAGGTCTTCTCCTACTTTGGTTACTTTCTACCCTAAGGATTGTGTGGTGGTTGTCTTGCCCTAAGGGGAATGTTTGATTGTATTTTGAACCATGAGAAGCTACCACATTGTGGTAGTACACATTAACCGAATTTTAGAACTGGTTTTGGCTGGGAAAGAAAGGAAATTTGGTGGTGAGTCCTTCTGGTAAATTGTAGCTACATCAATGAACTTGATGTTAGAGTTTGACTTCACTCCTGGACTTCTCGTAGAGCAAGTTATGGTCTTTTACCCCAAACAATTTCCTAAGTGAAAGCCTCGCTTAGAGGTCAACAGAAGAGGTCACCTGTAGAGATCAGCCGTGTGAGGCCTGGAACTGCTGAGCTTCCATGTCAGCTCAGCCAGTAGGTGAGCTCAGCCAGGTCAGCTCAGCTCGGACAGGTCAGGACACCTCGGCCAAGTTAGGTTAGCTCGACTGGGTTTGACTACAAATGACCTCCAACTCGTATGTCATAAATTGGCCTGCATCTGCTTCGTGTTCGACTCATATGGAAAGCCCATCAGTCATGATTCCAGACATGTGCTTCTGTGGAGGGAGGTAGGTGCTCAGCCAGGCCATCCGGCCTGTAGGTCAGACACCTCGCCAAGCCGGTCGCCTGGTTGGGTTTGATCACGATGATCAACTTTAAAGTCAACTTTCTTCGTCTTAACTCCGTTTGTGTGTTCTAGACTCTATGGAAAGCCCATTGAGTCAAGATTCCAGAAATATGCTTGTGGAGGGCAGTAGGCGATCTCAGCTAGGTCAGCTCAGCTCGGACAGGTCAGGACACCTCGGCCAAGTCAGGTAAGCTTGGCTGGGTTTGATATGTATGACCTCCAACTTCGGAAGGTCATAACTTTCGGGTCCGACCTCGCTGGTGCGTTGGCTGGACTCCTATGGAGCCCATTGGAGTTTCAACATTCCATCCATGTGCCTGTGGAGAGCAGTAGCCAAGCTCATCTATGTAATCTCATCTCGGACAAGTCAGGACACCTCGGCCAAGTTAGGGCCACTGGTCGGTTTGACTACGCATGACCTCAAACTTCGTATATCAGTAATTTATTCGCTTGGAACTCCGCTTCAGCCTTTTTAGACCCTGCGGTTAATTCATTGAGTAAAGATTCTAGCCATGCGTCGTGACACGGTTATGGGGCGCCACCGGGCTAGGCAAAGGTCGGCCAGATAGTCCGGTAGCTCCACTTTCGGGAAGGGTCAAGTTACTCATGTGTGACCTCCAACTTCGGAAGGTCATAACTTCTTCATCCGAACTCTGTTTCAAGTGTTCTTGGACTCTATGGAAATCCCATTGAGTCAAGATTCCAGCCATGTTCCTATGGGGGATAGTGGGTGATTAAAACTTTTCTGAATTCTATGTTTCATACCAAGCATTCAATTTGCTTAATTAAATGATGTGCATAGTTTCGATATAACATGACCAATAGGTATTGGCATGCTTGTGGTGGCCACGTATTATGGGCAGAGGCTGTCATAGAAAACATGAGAGGCCATGAGAGGCCATATGGTTTGGTTCCAAAAACTTGGGATTAAAGGATAGAGGATTTCTATGACCGGTTTCCAGTACATTTAAGACCTGTGGTCAAGCTTAACTAGAAACCAAGTTCTTGGTGTTATGATTGTTTGATGTTGTATGGATGATTGGAACCAAACTGGTTCATGATTGTGAAGGGGTCGTGAGGTACCTTATTGGATGAGTCCAAGATTGAGACCTTGTTGTGTGTTATTACTTGTATGAATAACATGTAGTGTGAATATGACATGTTAATGTATGTTTTATGATGTATTAACATGGTCATGAGGAGAATTATAATGTGATAATTATAATTATCCGTTTTATGTGATAATTCATGCAAGCAGGCAATCACATATGTAACATGAGAACCGCAGTGGGCATAATTGCATTGCATATATACTAGAACATCGCATGACATGGGGTGTGAGTGAATGATTGGACTCTACACTATGTTGTGTTCGATGAGTGTCACGGGTATATTTGCCAGGATCAACACCGCGTATGGTGTTGATTAGTACCGCTAGTAGACAAAGTCCAGATGATTTGCAATCGTTATGAAATGGCAAGGATAATTATAAAAGTGGCGTATCGCCAGTCGATAGATCATCGGGGGAAAGACCCATCAATTATGGTTAGACATAGTGCCCAACGATGAAAGGCTGTAAAAGTGTATGGGTTTATGGAGCTCAAGCAGCGACAATTTAAATCCATTACCCACAAAAAGGCGCATGGTTGTAAATGAAAATGTTAAAGATTTAAGAAAATCTGTCATTAATGAAAATGAAAATAGTTCACACTTGGCATATAGGTGTGAGGGAGTCGATGAGTGACTCGTGGATATGGGTACGCGACATTTCATGCTTCGACATATGACATTCATGTAGACATTTTACTGGGATGTGTTTCTCGTGTGACCATTGCATGAACACTTAGGCGGAGTAAACCTCAGAGGGAGATTATCACTACTGGCTTTGCTCACCCCGTCAGGGGACCCCTTCGTGCATTAGAAGATCTGCTCTTTCGAGGTCGCGGAGGTCGAAGAAGGCTGGTCAGGCCTTAAGAAGCATTTTTGTAAAATATATTAGAATAATCTAGTTTTAATATATTTTGGCATATAAAAGTGTAAGAGTTGTACATCAAACTCTTGTAAAATATTATAAGAAATTGGTTATTTGTAAGAAAAATATACAAAAATAGGTCTCGATATATGAGACATGTGAGTGTGATATTGGAGCACCCGATATTCCACTGGTTTCCATGGGTTGACGGGTTGTCAACGGGACCCCTGCGATAGGGGCATCACAACGAGGAACATTACATCATTCGTTGTTAATATAAGAGTCACCTATAAACTCATGAAGATTTTCAAAAGTTATGGTAGCCTTCTCAATAATGAGGAAGGGATTAGGTTTGAATTTTTAAAACACAACTTGATTTCTGTGTCCAAAAATTCCAAATGATAATGGAAAATTTTTCCATAGGATGTTGAAGAGTTTTCAATTGGATTTATAACTTTTATAAACCAATTCAAACTACCAAGAAAGGAAATTACCTTCAAAAAAGAGATGAGTGAGACAATTATATTTAATACAATCTCAAATTCCTTGCACAAAAGCACATGATTTAAAAATATGATCAATATTTTTACTACATTGTCGTTTAGCGGCTTTGAAAAGAAAAACCAAACTCATCGGGTTTTTTCTATTCAAGATGGCAAAGCCCATGATTTTAGAGAATGACAAGTGTGCTCGATGCCTTAGGGACTTCTTTTTGTTTAAGCTAAACCTCCTATTGGAACCCATTGGATGATACTCAATATTAAAGGAAATGAAGGAAATAACACAAATATAGCTTCTACTCGTCAGATCTCGGGGTTTGTTTCCCTAATGGTCTTTGAGTCCCTTTAAGGCTATTGGAAGATTTACCCAATCATTAATTTAAGGGCCTTATGAAATTAGTCCAAGTGCGAGCAAGCTGACTCATAAGTGGGTATAGTAAGTGTTCGGTTGTTTGCATGTTATATAAAAATTTGGTAAAAGCAACCTAAACCCAATCACTTTATCATACATTACAAAGGGTTTTCAAATTTAAACCCGAAATGTTTAACCCACAAGGAAGAAATGCTTATGGGGATTACTTAATTTTCTAATTACTTGATAGCTTTACTATTTGAGAGGAACAATGATTAGGATTGATGATTAACTAAAAATTAAACAAAATTAAACTAAAAATTGAATCTTGAAGATTAGCAAATGATTGGATTGAATTATAAGAAAAACCTTAGAGAATAACACTAGAGCCAATTGTCTCCATTGGTGCAATTATGACTTATATTCATTAAGTGTTGATTAAGTGAAAGTACTCTTGTGCTTACCTAAGGAACTCAGTAAATTTCTCACACCTAATCCCTATTCTCCTCTCAATCCATCTAGGTCAAACAATGTGATACTTGTTCTAAGGCAAACCAGTCCTTGGGAAATTCTATTGGTCACCTCTCGGTCCATGTAATGGAATTTCTTGGGTTATGCTCATATCAATCACCTCTCGGTCCGTACGATCATCACATAAGGTTAAATGATGTCACTCATAATAAAATCCATCTAGTATTAGGAATCCCTAATTTCCTAGACTTATTTGATTAAGTTAATTTGATTTTATCAATTGTAAGATATCAAGGAATGAAAATCAAGTCCTAAGGGTATACTTCTAGCTGTCACTCTGGAATCCCTTTGAGCTCTAAGTCTCAACCTCACCACCTAGCATACAACAATTGAATAAAAACATGAAAGTTCATATAACCACATCCATAAAACCTCAACAAAAGATGATATTCACAAAATCATTCAAGAAAACATATAAACCAAACACCAATATCAACAACCAGCCCTAGGGGAAAATTTAGCTACTCATAGTAGCCTTAAAACCTAACAAAAGTATGTTTAAACCAAACATAATGCTGAAAGATTAAGAGAGAGATAAGAGTTTAGGAATACAAAACAAATATGAAGTAAAAATCCTCCAAAACTATGCTCCAAGGCAACAAGAAGTCCCCTAGCAGCTGGATCTTGCAACTCAGTTCCAAAAATAAGCTAAAATTCAAGTAAATCTAAAAACCCTAAACTCTAAACCTAAAATGGAGAATGTTCTGCCTCCCGGACATCTTTAATGTCTATTACAAGTATTGTATTTATACCCTTGGAAAATGGGTCTAAAAATGGAAGTATCTCGTCCGAGCATGATCTTCTTTGCCGAGGCGAAGGGTCCTTTGCCTTGGCGAAGACACGTGTCTTCTATTTGTATTTTCCTCCTTCGCCTTGCCGAAGGCAGGCTTTGCCTTGGTGAACCTCTTCACTGCAGCGAAGGGTGGCTTCGTAGCAGTAAACTAGATACTGCTCTTGAACTTTGTCTGCTTCTTCGTTGTAGCAAGGCTTTTGCTTTGTAGCAGCGAAGGTTTGCCTTCACCTTGGCGAGCCTAAAACTTCTATCTTGAAATCTTTAGCTTCACAGTGGCAAGTTTCTTCGCCTTGCTAACTCTTCGTCGCGACGTAACTGCTTCGTGCACAGTGGTCTTTTTTTACAGATTTTTTGCCCTTTCTTTATTTCTGATTTTCTTTCAATGCTTGCAAAACATCAACATATTAGGGATTAGTGTAATCTTTAAGAATACGGGTGTGAATCTAGTATTTAGGCTACATAAACACATGAAAATCACGCTATAAATGTTAGTATGATTCACGCCTATCAAACATCCCCAAACTTAACATTTTTCTTGTCCTCAACCAAGGATAAAGACATATTTTCCAATTTTTATTTATTTTTTAAAAAAGAAACGTGAGTTTGTGGAGATATATATCAGGATGTTTGGCCTGAATTGGTACTAACACATGAATAATGTTTCAAGATAATGTTTTCAAAGCTAACAAAGCAATCCCATAAGCTAAATGCACCTAGCTCAAGGTCTCTAGTAATGAGGTGCACCCACCTCATTAATCCAAATGCAAATCTTTGGGGATGAAAATTCTCAGAGAATGCATAAGGTGGAAATCTCTCACTCATAAGGAGTTTTCATGAATGAAAAGTGATTAAGACTTCATAGGGTTGCTTGGCATACCATTCTCCACTAATGTAGGCATTACATACTATCGAGATCAAATAGGTCTTTTCAAGCTTCAGAATGTGTGGCTCAAAAGAGGGTAGTTAAATAAGTCATTTAGGTTCGCATTTTGACCTCAACACTCAAGCCATACTTTATTCTCGTGCTTCATCCTCCAAAATTTTACTATGTTTCCATTTGAGTCATTCAAACTCAACCCAAATACATCAGTGTGCTTTTCATATCGCTTCACCCCCAAACTCATTTGTTTCTATCTCTCTTCAAGATCACCAAGACTTTTGCTTTTTTTTAACATCAAGGTATGGAGCAGTGTAATATTCAAGCCCTTC
Source organism: Tetrastigma voinierianum (assembly GCA_016808115.1). NCBI lineage: Eukaryota > Viridiplantae > Streptophyta > Magnoliopsida > Vitales > Vitaceae > Tetrastigma > Tetrastigma voinierianum. The sequence goes on from JAEQBH010000351.1 coordinate 312,406, forward strand.
AAGCTTTCTACATCCTCCCCCATGTAGCTAGCTTTGTGGTTAATAACTCCTAGACCAATCGGGCTTTAAAATTAGGTGTTAAACACCCCATGGGACTTACTAAATCAAGGTAAAGAAGACTACGCAGGTTAAATTTGTTCCCCTGAGTTCTCTTCATTTCTTTGCACTTTTCTAGAAGCTGTTTCTTTATTTTTCTGCTCTTTCAACACACATTCCTTGACATTTTGTACTAATCAAAACCACTTCATTTAGACTTCCCACCAAACTACATGTCATTCTCATGATTTGTGCTCTATACTATAAGCTACATGTTAAGGGTAAAAATGGGTTCTTGACTACAAGGTAAAACAAAGGGATATGAGTGTTCATTCTTGGTTTTCAAGATAGAATATGGCTATTATGGCTCAAACTGGGTGACTATGGACTAATGCAAATCCGGGTAAGCTAAAGAGGCTCAACCAATTCCAAGGATGGCCTATATCATTTCCCAAAATATATGATGCCTAGGATTTCACCTCAAATGATAATTGAGCAAGTTCTAAAGTCTTATGAGATCTAGACATTATGATATCCCTCTAATTTTTCTCTAAACCTAGTCTACTTGGGCAACAAGGGTATATGAGACTTGTGCTTAATTCAGTGTAGATCCATAGCTAAGTGTATAACTACATGATCATCCTATTTTACTTTTAGCTCAACTATCTCTCACACTATTCATATGTAGAGAATCCACAACAAACCCATAAAAACAAAACAACACTTTTTGAAATTTTCAAAATTGCTATGTATTGAGGCATTTGGATGAATTACTCAATCATGAGGCACTAAACCTCAACAATTTAGCACAAAAATAATATTCAATAAGGATCAAATATCCCAATAAGCAAATAAACCATAAGTGAATCAATCCACTCCATAATGCATAAAAAAAAAAAACTATGACTTTAAACAAACTAAACAAACAAAATATGCTAAAAATGATCAAACACACCAAAATAGTATAAACCAACTAAACGATATTCAAACAAACCAAAATATCCAAAAACATCATAAAAACAAACCAAATATTATCCAAAACGAAATATCCAAAATAAGCTAAAAACAAATAAAATTATTCCAGGTGTAATGCAAGTAAAGAAATTCCCCCAAACTTAAAACCAGCATTGTCCTTAATGCAATGCAAAATATAGGAGTAAAAAGAAACTCCCCTCAAACATTAGGAAGATCCTCATCGGCAATATGCTCATCAGTGGGGGCAATCGCCATCTCAGGTGTAGTTGGAGGCCATGGTAGGAACTTGAACAGAGGCGGAGGCTGTGGAAGTGTTGCTGATGATGAGGTTAGTCTGTGGTAGTACTGCATCAAGCTCGCAAAATAGGCGGTATTATGCTCCACTCTATCTGCTTGCAGTTGATGTCAGTGGGCGAGCACATCTTGGCAAACTGAAAGTCTTGTGAACTCTTTGTGCATTCGTGGATCCATATAGCCTCGTGGTGCCTCATCAGTCTCATCGTCTTCTCCATAATCTTCTTCAGCTTTCTCTCCCGCTGCTCCTTCTATAGGCTCTCCTTATCCTGCTTCATCGTCCTCTATGTCATCAGATGGTCCATTCTTTTCCTTGGGTAGCGGCATTAGGAGCTTATGGGGTGATTTCTCTTCGGATTCTAGCATTGGAACTTCAGCTAGCCTGCATAATTGGGTGATGAGGGATGGATGAATGAGGGCTCCGGTACATCACCCTTAGGTGGATTCAATGATCCCCCTCTCAATGACATGCCCCACGTCAAACTTTATGTCCTAGATGATCACATACAGAAGAATCTTCATGTCCCTTATGACTATTGAAAGATGAAGGCTTGGCTTCAAGGTTGAACATATAAAATTGTACCAAGCCTTTAGGATCGGTTTTAGGGTAGACATAAGAAATGTAGTCACCTTGGACATGGAGAGGTGTTGTTTCCATTCACCTCTACCTCTTGTAAGGGCTCGCATCATTATGTGGTAATCACTATTCTGGAACAGTGCCTTCTAGGCATCACTATCATCATCAACCAGATTGTACACCCTGTTTATGGTGGCAACACTAAAGTCCACTCAGTGAATGAATGACGGATTCGTAGTCATGGTTGCCAAAACATACTAAAATGAGATTCTTTGGTAGGATAGATGTCTTTTGCTTTTTCTTCTTTTTCTTCACATTAGTTGATTTTTCAATTCCCTCAACTGATAAATACATTACATCCACCTTCCTCACAAATGGTACCATTCATTTTGGTCAACTTTTGAATTTATGTTTGAATTCCACTTTCTTCCCTATTGTTCTTCACCCAATGAGGTAGCACTTAGGTTTTTCACGGGTGCCTCTCAAGGGACCTTTTTCATGTTCTCCACTCCTTGCATGGGTATAGCTTCTGCATACTTCATTCTCTTTCTTCTGAAACTTGTTGTTGTTTTTATAGATGCTCAAATGCACCTTGTCATCTACAACCCTTAAAGTAAATTCTCTACTTTCTACATCAATGAAGTCCCGACTTCAGCTAGAAAAGGCCCCATAATGAGGTACTTTTTCAATTCCTCCATGTCTAATACCATGAAGTCCACAGGAAAAAATGAACTTACCCACCTTTATGAGAACATCTTCAATAATACCTTTAAGTGAAGTCATTGACCTATCTGCCATTTGAAGTGATGGAGCTGTAGGTGTAATTTCCCCTAAATTCAGATTTTTAGCTATTAACAATGGCATCAAATTTATGCTTTCCCAAAGATCACAAAGTGCCTTGCTGAATGTATGCTCCCCAATGATGCAAGGAATAGTGAAACTACCCAAATCTTTGAGTTTTTCGAGGTGCTTCTTTTGAATGATTGAACTGCAATTTTTAGATAAGTTCACTGTCCCATATGCCTTTCACTTGTTTTTGTTGCTCATTATCTCCTTCATAAATTTTACATAATTAGGCATTTGAGCCAAAGCATCAGCAAACTAAATGTTTATCTCGATTTTCTTAAACATGTTCAAAAACTTAGCAAATTGCTCATCCAGCTTTGTTTTTTGGAATCTTTGGGGAAAAGGCAAGGGTGGAGTATACAAGGGAGGGTTATTGGGAAAGGTCATTCTTCCCGAAACAACTTCATCATATTTTTGCTTCTTTCATTTTTTGTTCAACTAGACTCCCTTTTTATCGTTTTTAGCTTCCATCTTCTCTTCAACTTCCAGATTTTTCAGATCCACTTGTTTTTCATCATGTTTGATCTTTTTAGGCTCATCAGTTTCTTTCCACTCCTTCGTCACAAATCCACATTATTTTCCGAGTTTTCTCTCAGATTACCTGTAAAGATTCCTGGGGGTTTCTCTCAGAGTTTGTACACCTGTCCACATGAGTTTCCACATTTTTTTAGATATGCTCCAAAATTGACCTGATTTGTCTTCATATTCTTCATACATGTCCCTATATTCGCTTGATTATGCTCTAGTTTTTTCATACAAGTCCCCATGGTTGCTTGAAAACTTTCTAAGCCTTTCATATTCATTCCATAGGTGGCTTGATTGTTTTCTAGCTGAGTAAGTTGTGCCTTATTGCTCATTTTGAAATCATTTATCACTAATAACAACTCATTGAACCCAGACTGCCTTGCATTCCCTTGATAATTTGAGCTTGGAGTCTTTTGATTTTGATATCCTTGGTGCTATAGTGGTGCTTAGTCGATAGGCTCATGAAACTATTGCTTGATTTCCGTATGACAAATTTCCATGATTTCTCAACCCCGAACAATAGTGAGAAGGCAAGTTGTTGTTGGGGTGAAATGTATAACTCCTATTGTTTACATAATTTGCATCTTCAATTTGTAGTAGAGTATTTGCCATAAGAGCACCATCTGCTTGCATGTATGTGATCTCCCAAGGGTGGTTCCTTCGAGCTCACATTTAATCTACTATCAAACCTTCAAACTTCGCCTCCAAATACGATATTCTGGCTTCCACCATGAATTTCGCTTTTCTTCCAACACTTCATGAGGTTAATTGTTCTTTGCCAATTCTTCAAACACTCATCAAGCTTATTCATGGTTTTCATTGTGATCGAGCCTTCACAAGCCGCATCCACTAATGCTCTAGTCGAATAGTTAAGACCATTATGATTAGTGCCCAAAAAGTGCTATTTTGAGCCCTATTCAAGATAGGTTTTGAATGCTTTTTGCGCACTAATCATATGAATTAAGCCAATTGCCATGTGCATGTTCGCTTAGTGCATCCGACGAGCCAAGATTGTTTTGATAGTTTTATGATTCGGGGAACTTCAACAAGCCTGGGTTCTTCATTGGTGCCGAATGAGAATCCTAATTTTACCAAGCTATGTGATAAAATATCAAGATGGGTTGGAAGAATTGAAGACAAAGATTTAATAAAAAGTGTGAAGGATGCAAGAGTAAACAGAAGGTGGAGCAAACTAGGGATTTTCGCTATGATTGCGAAAATTTCTCAACAATGACTGCGAAATTTCGCAATCATAGCTGAAAATTTAACTGAGCTAAATTTTTCATGAGTAGTATTTCACTGAAGGATGAAATTCAAGCAATAGCTTAAATTTACTAAGTATAGCAAATCGCACTCGTTATTCGCAGACTCCATTAAATAGTTAAATTTTTAAAGATAATAAATTTTCTACTACATGAATAAAATTTTCATTACATGAAATTTGTTGCATAAATAAAATTGCTCACCGTGATTTTGTATTTTTGGTTCTCTAAAACTTACCTCACATTTTGATTAATTAAACATTATTCCTTATGTAATATTATTTTAGGCATTTTGTATTTTCACACTTTGGGATTGCCATATAAGCCCCCACAACTTTGTAACCCTAAGTAACTTTTCATTTTTACAGCTCGCAAATTTTCATTCTGTAGGTTTGATTTGCTCTCTTCTCTCTCCTCTTCTCATTTTCCTACTAAACACACCCTCGAGGATGACAACTCAAGGGATGCTTCTGGGCTGCTTCATAGCCTTGGTATAAGGGTTACAGTTTGGTTTTGGGGTTGTCGCATGTCATTCTCATGCTTTGAATGTTACAGTACGCATTTATGGTTCCCAAATTTCCAAACTAGGGTTTAACACCATTTAATGTCTTTCCTTTATCAATACTGCTTGGTTTATATTTAATGGAAGATCGATATCCTTTTAGATGTCATTTAATGTCACAAAAAAGAGGTTAAATGTTGTGGTTTCAACTAATGGGACTTTGAATGCTTAGTAATTGCTCACCCCACTAGAGTGGTTCTGTGGTTTGGTTTCATAGTTAAACAAAAAGATCCGGTTTTGATTTGACTTGAATGTCATTTGCCCTAATGCGAGGAAATAACCCGAGGACACCGTAATACTCCCATGTTATCCAAATGAGTGCACCAAGCCTCTAAGGTTATCATTTCACACTACTTGGTTTTTATCATAATCCAAAGGAACAACCACTTCCCCCGTTTTTTAAACAACCAAAATCCAAACAAAAGCTCCTCACCATTTTCAAACACTACGTAAATCATTCGTGGATGAAACCCATCCGTGTTCGACTCTAGATGTTTATACCGCGAAGAGCTTGACCACGGCGTTAGGAGTAACATAGGAGACAAATTTGGTTGATTCTCAGACAATCGCATCAGAAGGCTGGACCAGCCTAAGACCATTGGCCGGATGTGCGCAACCACGATGATGAATTGATGTGTACTTGTAATCCACATTGCAAGTGTTAAGTAATCTTCGGGTCCTTTGACGTTCTAGTGTGTGAACTGCAGTTTTCTTCACTGGTAAAGTTACCGACTGCTTATTTCTAAAGTCAATGCCAGTTAACACGACCTTTCTTCTCGCAAGCTTGTTTATGTTCTTGTTTTGTTTCATTTTAATGTGCATTTATGACCGATATGGATCGTAGATCGTGAAAGAGGAGGCCTGGGCTGAGCAAGGTTGTGAACCGTGCACACAAGGATCAAATGGATCCTCAATGCCAACAGTCAACAAGGTACTCCTATGAATCCAACAGCATACAGGTCTATGAGGGATCACATGCACCCCCCTAGGGTGAGTGCACCTTCCTGCATCATACCACCAGCTGATGATGTGGTGGAAAGGCCCTATTTGGTACCCCCTCATTCACATTCGCTGAACGGAGAATGAGAATCCTTATACTCATATCCGGAATTCGAGGAAGTATGCACAACTTTTAAGGAAGGAGTGTCCCATACCGGATTTGTCGCTGAAAGCATTCCCGACACCGAAAAGATAAGGCCAATATGGTTTCCAATTCATTGAGGCCAAGGTGACAATTAGGGAATTCGGGCTGAACTCCAAGCTGAAGGCTCAAGAAATTCTTCAGTACAACAAAGACCAACATTTTGAAGAGACAGATCTACACCTACTCAGCCCTTGACAATAAGAAGTTTTATCAGTGTTGGGAAAGATTCATGGAGACCATCAATGCATGCCCACACCATGGTTTTGATACATGGATGCTAATGAATCATTTTTATGATGGTATGTCTCCGTACCATGAAGCAAACTATTGGAACCATGCGGAGGTAATCTCTGAGTAAAACCCGCATGGAGGCTGGCGGACTTCGAACTATGTGGTCGAAACCTCAAAGGCATGGATGAACCGAATCCAAGGAAGCCGAACATCAAGGCCTTCAACCACCGCAGGGCATTTGCGCACCTTCTCCAAGACACGTAGAGCGAAAGCAAAACTAACCACTTTGACCAGCGTTAGAGAGCCGGAACTCCGAGAAGCCAGCACGAAATGCAAGCAAAGAACCGAAGTTACCGTGATCTCATCCATCTTGTTTTGATTGTCGACAAATAGTCATCCTGGATACCATCATATATGTCACAACTCGAATCAAAATAATCCACCCACAAATGCTCCATATGGCAACACCTATAACCCTAATTGAGAAATCATCCAAACTCGTCATGGCCAAACCCCAAAAAACAGACATATTCACAGAGCACGCGAAGAAGCACTCCACTTCAACACAACAGCCGCTCCACCTTCTTCTCCCGTTGGAGCGTACAATCTCACCGGCAAAGTGGTAGCACGCCAGAGAAGAATGTATGTGCCAATGTGCGTACTAATCAAAAACAGCAAATAAAGCTCACTCACCGTGAAACCGATAAAGTGGTGTAATTTCAGATTTCATGTTGTGCAACCAAAGAAGAAGGTTCCTCGGGTAAGAGAACTTCTTCCAACACAAGAACATCATTGAATTACAAATGTGCTCAACTAATGATCCAAATGTAAGAATTGATGAAGTCAAGGCAAATGTGACATTAAGAAGGGTAAAGAACTGAGACCAAAGAGTCTCTCTAGTTGTCAAATTTCACAAGAAATTTAACCCGCCACAAGAAGAACAAATAACAACAGGAAGAGAGGAAGCACCAAGAACACCCTCCATTCCTACGGTGCTCTCCTAAAAAGAAAAATTCCTGCTAACCAAACAGAAATGCTAGAGGTTTTACTCAAGAAGTGAAAGTTAACATTCCTCTCCTCGATACGATCAAACAAGTCCCCACCTATGCAAAATTTTCAAGGACTTATGCACGGTAAAAGAGGTCTCAATGTAAATAAAAGGCCTTGACTTAGCAAGTGAGTGCTATCATTGAGTGCAAGACCAAAGAAATTTAAAGACCCGGGATGTCCACAACTTCGGTTAATATCGCGAGGCATTAGCGTGGGAGTAAAGCACTATTGTGACTCGGGAGCCAGCGTGGAACCTTTCGGCCGTATTCCATGTACAAGCAACTTGGTTTGGGCCATGTAATTGAACCCACGCCCATCACACTGGCCACTACTATTAGATCTATTAAAATACCGTCAAGGGGACCATTGAGGATAAGTTTTAATAAGTGACGCATTCTACCATCCAAAGATTTCATCGACTCGACATTGCAGCCAGCTATGCTAGGACAATCATGTGCCCATCATATTGGGGAGGCCATTCTTAGCTACCTCGAATGCCATAATAAACTGACGAAATGGGGTTATGCAACTCACATTTGGGAATATGACCTTAGAACTCAATATCTTTCATTCGAAAAAGGCATATGCACTCGCAGGAAGACACCGTGGAAGAAGTCAGATAATATATGCAATTCTTGGAAGAACGTGCTAATGAGCAGGAGCAAGATGTATTAACCCCAGAGTTATCTGAATACCTCGGAGAGCAAGAAGAACCTCAATGCATGAGCTTAGGCGGGGCATCGAGTGAGAAAAATAAGTTCTACTCTATTGACTGGTGATGAACCAAAGCAACCTCAACAGTTAGAGCTCAAACCCCTCCCAATTGAGTTAAAGTATGACTCGAAGAGAATGGGTACGCCCAGTTGTGATTTCATCACCGCGACCACTTCATTGTGAGTATAACCCGCTGCACCTTCTCAAAAGCGAACAAGCAAGCATCGGGTGAAAATCTGATTTAAAAGGCATAAACCCATCAATCTGCACCCATCACATTTACCTAGAAGAGGAGTCTAAGGCTTTTAGGCAGCCACAGCGGAGGTTGAACCCCCACTTGTAGGAAGTAGTTCACATTGAAGTCCTAAAATTGCTCTAAGCCGGTATCATTTACCCCATTTCTGATAGCACTTGGGTAAGCCCAACCCAAGTGGTGCTCAAGAAGTCAGGAGTAACAACTGTGAAAAATGAAAAGGGTGAAGAATTGCTCCATCTGACTTACACCGTGGAGAGGTGCATAGACTATAGAGGCTCAATGAGTGTAACAAGAAAATATCATCCCATTGCCATTCATCGACGCCTCCTCGAGAGAGTTTCTAGCACCCATTCTATTGCTTTTGATGGTTATTCGTAGTACTTTCGTGATAGAGATTGCACCAGAGATCAGAAAAGACTACCTTACATATCCATTTGGCAATTCCTTATGCTTATAGGAGAATGCCTTTGGTTCTGCAACGCCCACCACTTTTTAGAGACGTATGCTAGTGATGTTTAATGATATGGTGGAACGCATAATGGAAGTATACATGGATGATATCACTGTATATGGAGGCAATTTTGAAGAATGTCTGAGTAATCTGGAGGCCATCCTGCAGAGGTGCATAGAGAAGAACCTGGTGCTCAACTGGGAGAAGTGCCATTTTATGGTTAACTAAGGAATCAGACGGCACATTATTTTAGGAATAGAAGTTGACAAAGCAAAATTGAACTTATTTCCAAACCGCTATCCCCAACAAATGTAAAAACAGCTAATTCCGTCATGCAGGTTTGCAGATTCATAAAGACTTCTCAAGATTGCTGAACCCTCAGACAAGCTCCTAGAGAAAGATGCCAAATTTGTCTGGGAGAAAGAATGCTGTGAGAGCTGAAGAATCAAGTCCTGCATTTGACTACCGCCTAATAGTACGAGCACCTAACCGGCGCTGCCTTTTTGAAGTGATGTGTGATGCAAGTGATCTTGCTATCGGAGCAGTACCTGCCAAAGAGAGGATGGGAAACCTCATGTAGCCTACTATGCAAGCAAAACCTTGAATGAAGCACAAAGGAATTATACTACTGGCAGAAGGAATTATCATGCGAGTCTACGCCTTTAGACAAGCTCGAGCATACTTGGTCAGGTCTCGATATAGTTGCTTTTTGGCGGTACTCATTCCGCTTTGAAATATCTCCTTACAAAGCAAAATGCCAAAGCAAGGCTTATCCGATGGGTTCTTCTACTTCAGGAGTTTAACTTGCAAATTAAAGACAAGAAGGGGGTAGAGAATGTTGTGGCAGATCATCTTTCAAGGTTAACGAGAAGCCCATGACACTCACAAATTTCACCTGTATCAATGATGAGTTCCCTGAAGAATCTCTGATGCAGCTGGAAAAAGCTCCCTGGTATGCTCACATTGCCAATTTCCTCGCAACAGGAGAAACCCCATCTGATTGGAAAGGACAGGATAGAAAATATTTCTTTGCGAAGGTCCACTTATTACTGGAAGATCCCTTCGCTTAAATACTGCGCATCGATAATCAGAAATGTGTGCCCGAGGAAGAACAACAGGATTCGAAAGCCATCACGAGTGCCTCGTGGTCACTTTGCTTCCTAAACGTACGAAAGTGCTATACCGCTTCTACTTCTACCGGCCTTCTCATTATTTGTGCTAGCTAATCACCAAATGTGCCGTGGGTGTGTGATGGATGCTGAAGACTGCAAATTGCCCGCCGCCATGATGCCCCGAACCCAATTTCCAATGATGAAGCTATGTTCTGGCATTGATTTATGGGACCTTTCCCCACATCCTATGTCACACATGTTATTAGCGGAGGGATCATGTGTCTAAAATGGGTTTGAAGTAACCCGCAAACCAATGACCACAGTGGTGGTGCTTAAATTCTTGAAATAACATCTTTTCTAGGTTCGTATCCCAAAGCCATTATTAGTGATGGAGGTCTACATTTCTCAGAATAAACCTTTGAAACCTCATGGCTAAATACTGCAGAAACATAGAGTGGCCACCCCTTACCATCCTCAAACAAGTGGTCAAAGTAGAACTTAAGGCAATGTGAGAGATCAAGACCATTTTAATGTGAAGGTGGTAAATAGAAATAGGAAAGATTATCCCACCAAACCACATTCACTGGTGGGCCTGCAGAACTACTTTCAAGATAATCCTCGAACGCCCTTATCTATTGGTTCATGGTAAGGCATGTCACCTTCCAGCTGAGATCGACATAAAGGCATGGTGGCAATCAAGAAGTTTAACATGGATCTAAGTAGAGCCGAAGTCAAGATCTTTGATCTCAATGAGTCGAAGAAATAATGAATGATGCCTACCTCGAATTTGAAGATCGCAAAGGAAAGATCAAAAAAATGGCATGATCAAATGATAACTGGGAAGAAATTCAACGAGGGACCAAGTCCTTCTCAGATGACTCAAACTCCATCTATTTCCGCAAGCTCAAGTCACATGGGATTTTGTGTCCATCTGTTCAACAGGCATACCCCAATGGTTCAATGGACCTACTCAATCCAAATGATAACATGGTGATCAAAGTCAATGGACAGAGGGTGAAGCCCTATGTTGTGCAAAGAGACTGGTCATGAGGAAATTCTCCGACTTCTCCCGAGTCTCACAAATTACACGCTCAAGGGTGGCTCTCGCTAGTCCCAAAAAGCCACCGATTTTATTGCCAGTTTTACTAAATTTCTTTGTTTAAAATTTTCACATTTCACTTTTATGTTGATAATCACAGGTGAATATCTAACAAAATGGAAATGACCTTTCCAAACTACCATGTTTGAGGAGGTATGTCATCCTTTGGTTTTTGCATTCCCATGCCAAGCCGCTAGAGGTAATTTCATATTTTCGAGTTTAGTTTTACTGTAATACATGTCTCAGAAGTACAATTAGTTTTTAATTTTAAACTACATTTTGTGTTTCTACTCTTGCCTTTAGTTGAAAAATTGAAGCCCTGTATGTTACCTTAATGTTAGAACATTTCCATGCATGATTTAGTTTTTGGTCAATTGAAATTTCAGCATATTCAACCTGAACATTCCCTTTTAGGGCTTAATTCACACACCGTACACCCGACAGCTCAATAGGTCGCGAATATATACTCTTCCGCTTGCAAGCCAAACATGAAGATGTGTTGATTTGACCCATAATAGGTTTGTGGGTACTATGTATAAAGACTACCGTAGTCTTCCAATGAAAAGAAAAAGAAAAGCAAAAAGAAAATATGGAAGAGAAAAAAGAAAAATAAAAGCCGTGATTGCCATTTCGAAACCCGACACGGTCCGAGGTAGCGGCAAAGCTCTTAAAGCCCGATGCTCCTAAACTTTAATTGGTTGGGAGCCAACACTTAGTGTTTCGCTACACGGTAGATGGGTAGAGTTTAGCATATTGTAGGTGCTTTTGAATTTCAAATCATTCGAGTCCGGTGAAGCCCGTAGAGTTTATGGTCAAGATCCTTTCGCTTCATGTCTTCTAAACCTTAATTATTGGGAGTCACGGTGGATCTCGGCATTCTGACTTGGCGGTCGAAGTTTTTAGCATTGCACTTACATTGCAATCAAGGAAGAAAAATAAGAGTGTAGCTAGTCCCGGCCGAGGGTCAGTCAATAATAAGGCCATGGCGTGAGGCTACAGTTTGGGGGAGGGAAGAGTTTGCATTTTGATTGGTCGTCGTTACCTTAGGAATAATTAGATTTTGGGTGGAAATTCGTGCTGACCTGGAAACCGATGTTGCCCTAAAACTTGTTCTTATATGGTTTTTGTTCTTTCATGCCGGTTTTCATACAGGGTGTAAATTGTTCATACTAAAGGTAAAGCTTACCTGTATATATACTTTTTGAACCATAAACACTTTTTGTAAAAACACAAAGATGCATAATTATTTTTTAGCATTATATGATCAGCAAAGTGTCGATTAGGGGGTGTGATTAGTGCCCAAAAAGTGCAATTTTGAGCCCTATTCAAGATAGGTTTTTTAGTAAGCCGCGCACTAACTGCGCGAATTTCAAGCCAATTGTCATGTGCATGTCCGCTTTAGTGCTTCCTTCGACGAGCCAAGATTGTTTTGGATAGTTTCCAGATCTTGGGAACTCAATGTTTGGGTCTCTCATTGGTCAATGTGAGAATCCTCCGTACTCCTACCAAGCCGAGGCGATAAAATATCAAGATGGTGCTGAAAAATTAAAGACAAAGTGGATGAATAAAAAGTGCAGGGAAGGGATTTAGTATAAAAATGCAGAAGAGATAAATCAGTGGATTTTCATGATTGCGAAAATTTCACTGATAGCGAAAATTTCCTCGCATCGAGCATAAAAATTCAGAACTTAAATAAATTTTCGTGAAAATTCTTCGCCAGGCTAGCTAAATTTCGCTTATTACCTGATGAGTGTCTAAAACACTCATATTATACGCTACAGCTTGGCTTTTCATTTCGTGCTTATTTTATAGTAATTTGCTAGTTTTTGTGGCTAGACTTCACATTCGGGTGTTTGGTTTGATACAAAAATGAAAACAAAAAGGGCGCTTGTTGAAGCAAATTTGAAGCAATGGGAGAGCAAAGAAATATCACACGCCGCGACGCTCCCCCATGCCGCGATGCCAATACCAATGCAGGTCAATATCTTAAACGCTTCGTGACGCTCAACGCTGCGACGTCACCGAGATCCGCACCTCATCATTTAAAGTACGAATGGCTCGTAAATCGTGGATCGAAGAGGCGCATTTAACCTCCGCGCGGTCTAATTCCGTGAGCAGAGGATGGCTGCATCAAGAAGTGCCCGGATTTGCATCAAGTTTCTATTTTTGATTTGAGAATGATGTTTTTAATACTAAACATTTTCATTCTATCATTCAGTGATGTTCTAGATTCATATCTAGGGTTTTGTTGAACTTCACAAGTGTGTCGATGGATTATAATTAGTACTTTATATTGTTCAAGTATTTATCTATTTGTTTCTCATCCCCGCTCTCTACGCTCATGATTTAATTATATGGTGATGTCCGCCAACATTGCATAATCACACTGAGATCCGAGATTCGAGAGATGAGGCTGGTCAGTGATCTCGGTAGAGTAGCTTCACTTGAATCTGTAAATAGAGATATTCCGATCCCGAAGGTGGCATCCGGGTTAGAATATTTAAGCATTTCTAATATCGAAAGAGATAGAGATATACTCAAATCTATTCACGAGATAGGCTGACATACTTCGAGAGAGGATAGTCTCGTAAGTAAGATCACCTCGCCAATCGACAAATGGATAAATATATCGGAATAATAAAGATCCTTAAGAAATAACTATCAACGTGATGTAGGAGCATATAACCCTAGTCTTCAATACCGTGAATTCATTAGAATCTAAAACTTAGTCGATTTAACATATTCACTTTCTTTCCTAAAATCATCTCTTCTCGCATATTATCTAAAAAAAGCTTAACTCAGGGAAGCCACTACACTGCCCTCGTCATCGATATCCGTATCGTGAGTACACTATATTACTTGGGGCGACGCAAGGTAATTTGCATAGGCGTACATTTTGCTACACCGCTTTCGGGCTCACAAGTTTTTGGCGCCTTATTGTGGGATAGGTTTAGGGTTGATATAGAGAATTACAATTAGACATTATTCCGATAATTTTCTTTACTTTTTTATTTTTACAAGTGGCCGGTAATTTGGTTTCATGGTTCGTGTGTTATTGCAACTTAGGTTTCAAAGAGAAGGGCATGCGACATCGAGATCAAGCTAACCAACACCGCTTGATCCCGAGCCGTAAAGACTGCATGTATCGCGCGAGAATGCAGAAATGCAATGCATTAGAAATCCAATAATCATGGAAAAACACTCAAGAACAAAATCTTGCATTGAATGTGACCGAACTACAGAGAGGCCGAAATGGAATCACTGGGAAGGAATCAAGCACCCAGACCGCTTATACATCCGTATGATCCTTCATGCTACTAGATGAGTTCGCTTTACCACCAACCGTTGTTCGCATACCATCGACTACCACCCATTCAAGCAAACAATTTTGAATTGAAGTCGGCCATGTAAAGACAGATGTTTCGGGATTCTGCTCCATGGACTACCCTATGAGAACCCGAACATGCATTTGACCAATTTTGAAGTCTCGCGATACGATTAAGTACACCCGAAAGCTAATGGCGAGGCACTCAGTCGAGGCTTTTCCACTCCCCACTCAGTGGATCGAGGCCGGCACTGGCAATGTCACCCAACGGGACCCCATTACTCCCGTGGAATGACTTAGTGCAAAATTCCCGACTGTTCTTCCTACCTTCGAACAAATTGCACAACTTGTGCAAGAGGATCAATACTTTCGATACCTAGAAAGGGGGAGAACCCCGCAGAGGTACCGGGATGTGATTTCACGACCATCGCGGAGCGCCACACCACCGATCGACTCAGATGGATGCAAGTCCACACCTCTATAATGGTCCGAGAAATGCAAATCTATGAACAATGATTGATGCTTCACCGAGGAGGATCATGAAGAAAACCATGTATCAAGCTTATGAAATCTTATGCACGCCGCGTATCAACACTAATCGCGGGCTTGCAGGGCGCGTACCCGTGAACGCGGTAAAGCGGCCAAGATAAGAATAATGAGGTCCTCGACAATCACGGTGAATCATGTAGCCTGTGGTGACTAAGCGATTAAATGACGGCCAAGACGCGAACGCCATCGGACCAACCCGTAGGGTGTATGAATTACGTGGGGCGCACAAAAACGCAGAATGTCGGTCGAAACTCTGATGGGGCCCAGTGCGTGTCCGAGGTTTAATCGGAGATCAATCACGTGAAGGATAGTATGGGGAAGCAGTTCTCCGGAATCAGAATCGAGGGCGAGGGTGGCGTAATAATCAGAACCGGAGATAGTCGAACAATCAAGGATATGGGGTGATTGGAATAATGAACAATACGTTATCGAAGCCAGAACTAGTGAACCACCCTCTGAGAAAAGTTGGATTTAGAACGAGCTGCACACGGATGTTGCTTCCCATTCTGCCTTCATGAATGAGACTAAAGCAAACATGCAGCAGCAAGCAACCCAGTTGAATAATCAAGCAGCACAGTTGAGAAGTTTGGAGGCACAAATGGGCCAAATGGCAAACTACTTGTGAAAGACAACGGTTTCCTTACCAAGCAATTCCAGAGTAAACCCGAAGAGATGGGAATGAGCATGTTAAGCGATCGTGCGAAATTAGGAAAAGAATTGGAAATCTGATTACAACCCCGGTCGTAGAAACGGTTAGGGGCTGAGAAGGTCATTCAACCCGAGACGAAGGCGATGCGAGACAAGAAACGACCTCGGGAGAAGCGGTCATCAGAGAACTCTCACGAAGCAAAGGCGGCATATTAGTTCCACTTACCCCGAGCGTCTCAAGAAGCATAAATGGATAAGCAATTCTACTAAATTCATGGGGTGTTCAAAAGTTACACATCAATATCTAGTTTCTTGATGCCCTAGAGCGAATGCGAGTTATGTAAATTTATGAAAGACATTTTGTCTAGAAGAGAAGGTGGGCGATTTTGAAGCAGTGAACTTAAGCGAGAATGCGGTGCCATACTTGAGGAGGAAGGCATTTTACGCCAGCTCAAGGACCGGCGGGTTTCACTGTATCCCGCGCCGTGAAAATGCTATCTTTGAGAGAGCCTATGTGATTTAAGTGCGACATTAATCTTATACTATCCATTTCAAAGCGTTTGGGATTAGAGTGAAGCGCGCCGACTGCAGTCACTTCGACTTGCGAGACGGATCTTTGAAGCATCCAAGAGGGATAATAGAAGATGTCTTGGTAGGTCGACAAATTTAACTTCGATTTATTGTTTTGGATGGAAGATAAAGAAATACCGATAATCTTGGGTAGGCCAGTTTCTTACGGCGCGAGAGAAGCGATGATTGATGTTCGGAGGGGCTGAGGTGAAGTCTGAGATGAAGTAAAGACCCCAGCGTGTTTGAGGCGGTGAGACACCCGGCGAAAGTGTCTGCTTCATGGGTGAAATGGTAGGGCTATAGTGTGGCAGTGGTCTCAACGACCCTTTGGAGTTAACCTAGTGAATGAGTGCGAGAACTGGCGAAGAGGTAGAAGGAATATGTTAAATGGATGGACTCTTTCGGACACAATGAGCGAAATACTTGAGATCTGCGGGGCGAGAGGAGTTCAAACGCTGTCCCATCGATTGAGCAACCGCCCGAGATGGAGCAAGCCTCTACCTAGCCATTTGGAAGTATGCATACCTTAGGGTCGAATCTACATTGCAGAGTGATTATCGATCTTTAGCGCACTAGAGGAAGAGAAGTTGTGAGGGTCAACCGAGATCCACAAACATGCACTCGGATGGTCTCTAGCTGATCTAAAAGGGATTCGCCCTTCTATGTGCATGCATCGTATTTTACTAGAAGATGAACAAACCTTCGATTAGGCCTTGTGGAGGTTCATCAAACGATGGAAGGAGGTAGTCGGAAAAGAGGTTCTAAAATGGCTGAATGCTGGGGTGATTTGCCCCATTTGGACGGTCATGGGTCATTGATTCGGTAGTGCCGAGAAGAAAGGGAGGAACAAGTGTCATCGGGTGAAAAGCAACATTATGCTACCCAAATGCAGAAACGATTCTGGAGTGGAGAGATTTGTATTGATTATCGAAAATTGAACAAGGCCACTCGAAAAGATCATTTCCCATTGCCATTTCTAGATCAGATGCTCGATCGATTAACCGGTTATGAATACTATTGCTTTTTGGATGGATATTCCGGTTACAATCAAATTGCCATAGCTCACGGTCGAGAGAAGACAGCATTCACTTGTCCTTATGATGCGTTGCATTAGGCGGATGCCCTTTGAGCGTGCAATGCATCAGGTACTTTTCAACAATGTATGATGGCCATATTCTTAGACATGGTGGAAAAGACAATTGAGATCTTTATGGACGATTTTTCAGTAATGGGAAATTCATTTGACAACTGTTTAGAGAACTTGAGGTATGCGTGAGATGTGAAGAGACAAACTTAGTACTCGATTAGGAAAAGTGCCATTTATGGTACAAGGGTATTGTCCTTGGACATTCAGTTTGACAGAGGGATGAAGGTGATGGGTGAAAGATTTAAGCAATTGAAAGTTGCCTCCACTATACGTCGAGTAAAAGGTTGAGTTTTCTAGGCCACCTTGAGGACCCCCTGGCGGTTCATCAAAGGATTTTTCGCCCGGTGCAAAACCGTTGTCTAACCTCCTAGTCCAAGGGATCCCCATTTGAGTTTGATTCACAATGTTTGCATGCATTCTCGGTGTTGAAGGATAAGTTGGTTTTGAATCTTATTGTTGTGGCACCCAGTTGGTCTTTTCCGTTTGAACTCATGTGTGGCTTGACTTATGATTAGGCGGGATCTGGGCGAAAGCAGAGAAAATCTTCCAGGCAATCTTATGCTAGTAGAACTAGCGAATGGCCTTTCGGCGGAATTATGCCACTACGAGAAAGAATGTAGCCACATTGTGTTTTGCTTCGACAAGTTCGAGGCATGTTGATTAGCAACAAAGATTCGTGGTGCACAGCGATCGTGCACCCGTAAAATTGCTTGATGACCAAAGAAGATGCAAAACCTAGATTAATTCGATTGGGTCCTTTTGTTGCAAATTGATGTAGAAATTAAAGACAAGAAAACCTTTGGCTTACAATGTGAGACCATCTTTCACGGCGGAAGAAGTAGAGTGTGTTCAGGTGGTGGCGGGCTGGACGAGAAACTCTTAGCTATTGAGGAAAGAGGCGTTCCATGGTTCGCGGATTATGTAGTTATTTGGTGGCTAAAGTAGTCCCTCGAATTTAACTCGACGGAAAAAGAGGTTTTAAGCACACTTGAAACACCTCTATTGGAGGAGCCAATTCTTCTGATTTCAGCATGCTGATCAGGTGGTAGGAGATGTGTGCTAGAAGATGAAAGTACCATGACATTCAAACCATTGTCACACTTCCACACCATGTGGGTGGGCACTTTGGTGACGAAGGCAATGACCAGGTACTCTAATCGGGTTTCTTGGCCTCTTATTTAAGATCTTTCGTCAATTTGTTTCCACGTGTGACAAATGTCAATGAATGGGGAACATCCTCTAGAAAGGGCGAACCGCCCATGCACATCCCATTTTGGAGGTGAATTGTTTGATTATGGGATAGATTTCATGGGACCATTTCTGCATCATATAGCAACTTATACATTTTGTTGTGAGTGGTATGTCTGAAGTGGGTGGAGATCCCACGCGATGTTCAAGGTTGTGGCTGATTGCTGCAATGACATATTCTCACGTTTGGAACCCCCTCAAGCATTGATCACGGATAATGGTACCCATTTACGCAATAAGGTAATTGATAAGGTTTTGCAAGAGTATAAAGTGCGTGGCCGATGCGTCTCTTCTTACATCCGCTACAGTCTAACGGACAAGCAGAGGTATCAAATCGAGAAATCAAGTACATTCTCGAGAAGATAGTTAAAAGCTCCAGGAAAGATTGGTCTAAAAGATGGGCCCGATGCACTCCTAGGCATAAGTCTGACATTTAAAACTCCTTTAGGTATATCATAGTTCGAATTGTTTATGGTAGGCGTGTCATCTTCAGTGAAATTAGAACATCAAACTGTTCGGGCCCTCGACGATTAAACATGGATAATACATTGGCGGGCGAAGCATGGGTGCTCCAACTTCCAGTGGATAGGCAATTCAGAAAGCGAAAGGCGGCATGGCATACATTTATAAGGGAAAGACTAAACTGTACAGCAGACACATCACTGAGAAAGGAGTTCACGGGCCCGGACGACAAGTTCTTCTATTAATTCAGCCTAAAGCTTTCGAGGATGAGTCGATGATCGGGCCTTTCGGTGACCAAGGTCTTTTCTTGCGGTGGGGCAGGGTTACACATCTTTGAGAAGGCACGTTACAATCACCGCGCGATTGAAACCGTATTATGGAGGCGAGTTTCTTGCAGACAAAAAATCATTCCTTGACGTAGCGGGCGAGCTGTGGCGATCATTTGAGTTCGGGTTCCCAGGCACATTGATTCAGGGTGATATAGAGCTAGAAGGCAATTAAACATCAGTAAGCTTCTTAGGGCGACCCAGAGTTTCATACTTTTCTCTTTGGGTGACAGTTCTTTGGTTGTTTTTGGTGTTGTTTTTCAGGAAGTAATATTAGTTTGCTGGTCTTTGGCCGTGTTAGTTATCTGCGCAGTTGTTTATTTTCAGGACCACGGTAGCGTGAGTGTGGGAGGATCAAGTCTTGCAGCAAACCGCGGTCAAATTATCACATTTACAAGTGGGGGATGCCCGGCGAGACGTTTGTAGTCTGTGCGGTACGGGAACGGCTGCGTAGCGTCGGCGTTGGTTGCCACGTCGCGACGTTCCAACGTCGCGACGTTTGAACGTCGCAACGCTAAATTGACCCTTCTCTGAAACGTCGCGTGAAGGATCCGAGCGTCGGCGGCGCCAGTGCGCCACCTCCGGGCGTGGCGGCGTGGATTTCCAGCGTCAGCGGCGATGGTTTGTGAGCCTGGGCGTTGGCGTTGACACTCAGCGTCGCCCGGCGTTGTTAATCTGCCTCTGCAATCACGTCGCGGCGTGGATCTCGTCGAGGCGTGAATTTTATGATCTCACAATCACGTCGCGGCGTGATATCCAACGTCAGCGGCGTCATTTGGTACCACTCTGCGTCGCGTCGCGTTGGTTTCGGCTCCCTCTGCGTAGCGTCGGCGTTGCCACGCCGGCGGCGTTGCCGCGTTTTGGAGCCAGAACAGTTCGTTTGCTCTTTCGCGCCCACCACTACCGAAACCCTGAGCCTCTTGCTTTTGTCCTCTGACCCTCTGAGACTCCACATCCTGTGATGGGGCCACACGATGATATCTCTCCGACATACCTCTGTGCGCTACAAAGCTCTCCTCACACCTTCAGATCACAGTCATTGGCATTCCACCACTGCTTGTGCTGGAGTTCTAGCTCTAGTATCGTCTTCTGGGTACCCACCCGGCATTCACGGTTAGTCTAGGATCTCTTTTGAGTTCACGTTTAAGGGTATTGTTAGGTTTTATTTTTAGGTCTTGGGTCATAGTTAGGTTTAGCACACTTGAATAGTTTTGGTTTGTTTTGGTGCACACTAGGTGTTGTTTTGTTTTGGTCTAAGTCGGTAGGTGTCACTTTGAAGTGTGCTTTACCACGTGTCTTGGTCAATATGTCTGATAAGGCAAGAATTACCTGCAAGCGGGTGGTCCAGTGAGACCGTTCCCTTCAGATATCAGGCGGTTTGTGAATGCAGTCTTGCTTGATCGGTTTAACATTTGCGAAAACCGTCGTTCATCGAGAAGAGGGTGCCTTATTGCCAACCACCTCATCGGCGATGAGTGTGGTGCGCGGAGGTTCCTGCGTAATCTGCGCCTCCGTAATGTGAAGAAAGTCGAATGCGGGCGTACGGTGGGTACGATCTGGTCGATCGATGTAGTTATTCTGATCTAGAACTTGTCGCCGGGCCGTTCGATGAGGCTCCGCGAGCCTACGACTACCCGGGAGATTGCTGGCGTGACCGTGGTGGGGTGAGTGGAAAATCAATAGTGCGGGTGACCTGCATCACTTGAGCGACATTTTGGCAGCCGTTCCCCGAATACGGCACCACTTCATCACGTCGTCTCATTCGACGAAAGCAGTAGTAATGAAATGGCCCCGCAACGTGCCACAACTCAACTATGCCATCTTCATGGAATATTACCCTTGATGTTGGGTTATCGAGGATGCCATCCTCATAGCAGGAGACGAATGAACTACAGGCCTGCCTCTGGCAATATCTTTGGCTTGTGCAAACAGACGAATTATATGCGATGACAGAACTGGCTCCACCTATAAGTCATTCAGATAGATGGGACACACACAGCATCGCGACACGAGGAGTCTATGATTCGGTCATGAGCCCTCGGACAGGATGGCTGCATGACTGTCGGGCTCGTTGAGAAGCTACGGGCGTCAGGGAGACGTTGTGATCCTCGTGCCCACCACCTCCACCACCACCCCTACGACCTGGACAGCCTCATCGATCATCAGATCTGAGGACCCGATGCTCTCGCACGGAGCGACGGGCATTACAGGATGAACCGGGAGGCACCAGAGTCCTCGTCTCCACGGGATCTCGAGGCCCTTAGTCTTGTCTCCTTGCGTCTTTGCCAATCAGGCCATGTTTCTTAGCCGGCGAGGAGTCATGAGGCCCAGGTCCTTGACTCATGTACACGCTCACTGCCACCACCACCGCCACCGCAGTGATCACCAGGGGAGTCCCCTTTGCCTCTACTTTTGTTTACTGCCGGTGGGGATGCCAGATATTTTGTTGGGGGGAGGGGAGAGAGTGGTGGTGATCGGGTTTTGTTTTGTTTTGTTTAGTTATGTTTTGTTTTTAGTATTTGTGTAGTGTTTTTTTTTCGTTCAGCATATTAGTTGTATGTCTGCGTAGTTCGATTTACTTTCCATTTATTTTCTTTGAGTCATGTGTTGGATTTGTTTGCATGTGTTAGGTCATTCGTATATGTAGTGCGTGTATGTGTGCCGTATTGAAATCAAGGATATTTTATGGACTGAATTAAAAACATGGATGATTGAATGCATACTGCTTGTTGGATGCTCGATAATTAGGTTGAATAGGTGGAAAGGTTTGATGAACCAATCGGAGTAGTCAAGAAACTATTTCTCGATGATCTGTCACATTCTTCATAACCTTAGAGTATACATAGTGTGAGACTAACTCTGGTTAAACAAACCTTAGGAGATTCTAATAAATAAGTGATGGGACACCAATCAAAAGAAGGATTGCCATTGGCCACTGACAAAAAAAAATTAATAAATAAAAAAATAAATAAAATAAAATAAGTAAATAAAATAAAAATGAATGAGAAATAAAAGTAAAGTAAAGAAGAAAAAGTCAGAGTCGGTGAGTTTAGAATAAGTGGATCACCCAGAATCGGAATCCAGTACGATCCGAGGGCCTTTCAAGTGTAATGCCTAAACCCAGTGATGCAGGAGTCATTGACTTCCTTTGCCCTTCTACATGGGACCGGAGGATGGATTTTCACAACCTAGGGCCTTTGAGTTTGGTTGAGTGTTGAGTGAAGTTTGAAGGAACTTAATGCCTGGTGCCTGATGATTTAGTGAAGTCACCAATGGATCCTTCTGAGGAACACTCAACTAAAACTTCTTGGCACTAGGTCTTTTCCATTTCTTTTAGGTACTTAGGAAGTTTTTAGGTATTTTGACAGAATAAAATGGGTGCGTTCCTATCCTTTTCTAGTTAGTTTCTTCAAATAGGTAGTGGAAGGCTTAAGTTTGGGGGTTGAAGTTGGAAAAATGCCCAGGTCATTCATTATCGCACATAGAGTCATTAGGAAAGGTTATTGAGACTATGGATTTGAGACACTCGTCACTTCCCTGGATTGGCCCGAGTTTTCAGAAAAGTCAAACATCGTAATCACAGTGTGTTTTCGAGCAAAAAGCGATGGAGTGTGATCGGGTCCAAGTGATCCTCATTTTCAGCATGTGTAACCTTTGTCTTAGTGTTAGTTTCAGTATGTTGAGTGTGTGTGTTCTGTTTAGAGTCAGTTCTTGCTTGGGGACAAGCAAGAAACTAAGTTTGGGGGTGTGATGAGTGTCTAAAACACTCATATTATACTCGCGTCGGTTTTTCATTTTCAGGTTTATTTTATAGTAATTTCATAGTTTTTGTGGCTAGACTCCTGATTTGGTGTTTGGTTTGGATGCAGGTGCATTAGAGCAAAAAGGGCAGCTGTTGGAAGCAGTTTTTGGAAACGTGGGGAGCAAAGCAAGAAAGTGGCTGTCACGTCGCGACGTCCCCGCGTTAAAGCGTCCAGCATTTTGACGTTGGGTCAACAATCAGAAGTCAACGTCGAAGCGTGCATTGGCGCCTCAGCGTCGTGGGCGTGATCCGAATCTACCTCATCATTTAAGTCTGAATGGCTCGAAATCGGGGGATCGAGGCGGTCTGACGAAGATGGATTATGCGGAAGCGGTGACGGACTTTGAGAAGAAGTGCGGGATTTGTCTTGTTTCTCGATGGTTGAGAATGATGTTTTTAATACTAAACATTTTCATTCTATCATTCGGTATGTTCTAGATCTATATCTAGGGTTTATTGAACACGTCGTAATGTTGATAGTTCTGATTAGTATTTATATTGTTCAAGTATTTATCTATTTGTTTTCATCATCGTCTATGATTTAATTATATGGTGATGTCGCCAGTAAACAATCACAACGAAGTCAGGGACCGAGAGAATGGGGGTTATAAAGGGGATGGACAGGTCTTCAGTTGGATCAGTGAAATAGAATATTAGATCACGAAGGTGGCATGCGGGGTTAGAACATTTAGCATTTCGAATATCGAGTTGAGATGAGATGTTTATCAGTAAATCTATTCACGAGATGGATGTTCTCGAGAAGAGGATATCGTGTCAGAAAGTAGATCACCTCGCCAATCGACAAATGATAAATATATTGAATAATAGCATCATAGAAATAATCCGTGAGCGTGGCCAGGGGAGACGCAACCTGATCTTCAATACCAGTAATTCATTAGAATCTAAACTTAGTCGACTTTCACATATTCACTTTCTTTCCTAAAAATCATCTCTTCAGATATTATCTAAGAACCGAACCTTTGTAGTCAATACACATCCTGTGGATCGATGTCCGTCTTGTGGGTGTGCTATATTAGTGATGACGAATGCCACTTGCACATGGCGTACATTTACACACATGTTGATTTTAGGCTGTCACTAGCGAAATTCTTTGTTGCTTTGCGAGATTCTCCGAATTTAAGCTATCTACGTAAATTCGTTAGGCGTAGCGAAATTTATTGCATAACAATTAACTCCTTTTGTGATTTTGGTATTTTAGTTCCTAACGACCACGTTTTGATTAATTACCATTTGTCATAATAGCCAATTTCATATTTAGGCATTTTGTATTTTCACACTTTGAAGTTGGCTATATAAGCCCCTACAACTTTGTAACCTAAGTAGCTTTCATTTTTAATGCGGTTTTCTGCACCTTTTCATTCTAAGGTTTATTTTTATCTCTTCTCTCCTCTTTCCCTTATTTTCTCGGTACATAAAACACACCCTTGAGGATGACAACTCAAGGGATGCTTGACCTAAGCCTCTGTATGAAGAGGAGGGTTGCTAGCTAGTTTTGGGGAGTGCTGCATGTTGTCCTCATGCTTTAGATATTCACGGTCTTGCATTTATAGTTCCTGACTTTCCAAACTAGGTTAGTATTTAATGTCTTCCTTTGGTCAATACTTGCTATGCTTTGAGGGTTGGTGCATTCTTAATAGACGATGCGCGATATCGCTAGATGTCATTCTGACCATTAAAAAAGAAAGAGGTTAAATGCTAGGGTTTCAAACTGAATGGGACTTTGAATGCTTGAGTACTTGGTTTGAACTTGATGAGTAGTTGAGGTTATAGTTTCTGTAGTTAAACAAAGATCAGTTTTGGCTTTGACTAAATGTCATTTGGCTTTAATGCGAGAAATAACCGAGACACGTATGCCCATGTTATCCCGGCTAGTATTGAGCCTTGAGTTATCATTTCACACTTTCATTTAGCTTTTCTTGTTAGCAGTGAACAAACCACTTCCTACTTTTAAACAATCAGAAAATCAAACAAAAGCCTCCTGCATTTTCAAACACTAATACCGTCGATGACCTGGATGAAAAGCCCATCCCGTGTTGCGAACCTGAACCGCTATCTGCAATAAGCGACTACGGCGTGGGAGGAACATAGGAAACAAATTTAGTTGATTACATTATCACCTAAGGCAGATCACATTATAGAATATTGTGAACTTGAGCACTCAGCTCATACCCATGTTGTAGTGGGCTCTCATCAATTCTTTAAGAAATATTCAAAAATGGCACCATAAAGTGTTTCTTGATTTCCTTGTCGAAATTGTGTGATCGCGACTCTAAATTGTGAAGTCAACTGTGTTGGAAAGAATTTCATCAAGAAAACTTCCACTATAGCTCCCCAAGTATCTATTGAACCCGACATCAAATTATTGAACCAATTTCTTGCCTTGTCCCTTAGAGAGAAATGAAAGAGCTTTAATTTAATCACGTTATGGTCTACTCCATTCATCTTGATAGTGCCACACAATTGCAAAAAATTGTGAAGTGCCGTTTGGATCTTGAGACGAGCTTCATGGTATATATTCTTTGGACATAAAGTAATGCAAGCTTTAGCTCAAAGTTGTTATCATCTACGGGCTAATGTCGAATTCCTGAGTAATCTTAATTCATCATAGGTCTCCAACAGTCACTAAGTGTCGGTTCTCGAACTCTGGTATTTCTCGTTCTAATCTTCCATCTCAGTATTATTGACTTTGACCTTCTTTAGTCTGAAAAATGTTCTTTCTATTTCAGGATCAAATGGCAATAACTCAAAGTTAGGTCTTCTTTGTATAAAATTGGGTACCTGAAATCAGAAAACAACACTAGAAAACATAGTAAACAAGTTGAATACAAAATAAAAACATAAATAAATCTAAAAAATAAAATAGAAGAAATATAATAAAATTCCTAAAAAAAAAAAAATTATGCTGGATGAAGAAATGTCTCTTTTGCTAGAATATCAATCATTGCACTCAAGCCTTAACTTCCCTAACATTGAGGAAACAATAAAAATTATTCTAGACTGTTTTTGTGTATTTATATAAAGAGTGGTAAGCAACCTAAGCAAGAAGTGCACGGGCCACTTAAGTAATACAATGGTTTTCAAATTTAAAACCAGAAATGTCAAACCCACAAGGAAGAAATGGCTTAAGTGGGGATTAAGTACCTTGACTACTTGATAGCTTTACTATTTGAGTGGAACAATTATTGGGATTGATGATTAACTGAAAATAAAACTAAATCAAACTAAAAATTGATTCTTGAAGATTAGCAAATGATTGGATTGAATTAAAAGAAGAACCTTAGAGAATAACACTAGGGTCGGTTGTCTCCATTGGTGCAATTATGGCTTATATTCATTAAATGCTGATTAAGTGAAAAGTACTCTAGAATTAACTTACCCAAGGAACTTCAGTATAAGGAGTTCCTCTTTTGAATCTCCCACTCAATTTCTCACACCTAATCCTATTCTCCTCTGGAGTCACTCTTAGTCAAAATAATTGTGATACTTATTCAAAAACACAAACCAGTCCTTGGAAATTATTCAGTCACCTCTCGGTCCATCTAGGTCAAATAGTGTGATACTTATTCCAAGGCAAACCAGTCCTTGGGAAATTCTATTGGTCACCTCTCGGTCCATGTAATGGAATTCCCGGGTTATGCTCAAATCGATCACCACTCAATCCATACGATCACCGCATAAGGTTAAATGATGTCCCTCCTAATAAAATCCATCTGGTATTAAGCATTCCTAATTTCCTAAACTTATTTGATTAAGTTAATTTGATTTTATCAATCGTAAGATATTAGGGAATGATAATCAAGTCCTAAGGGTATACTTCCAACTGTCACTCTGGAAACCCTTTGAGCTCTAGGTCTCAACTTCACCACCTAGCATATAGAATTGAATAAAAACATGGAAGTTCACATAACCACATCCATAAAACCTCAACAAAAGATTATATTCACAAAATCATTCAAGAAAACATATAAACCTAGAGGAGAACTTAGCTACTCATAGCAGCCTCAAAACCCAAAAAAAGTATGTTTAAACCAAACATAATGCTAAAGGGTAAGATAAGGAGGATTTAGATCTGAAAACAGATATGAAGAAGTAAAAATCCACTCCCAACTCTACTCCATGGCTGCTGTTTTTGTGAACTCAAATAAGCTAAGACTAAGTAAATCTAAAAACCCTAAAATCTGAACCTAAAGAGAGAAACCCTAAAAAGGGAGAATGTTCTACCTCCAAGTCCTTTTTAATGTCTATTACAAGTATGGTATTTATGCCGCCAGAAAATGGAGTGATGATTGGGCTAAATCTGGAACAGTTCTATCAGCAGGCAGCCTTCTTCGTCGAGGGTCCTTCACCTTGGTGAAGACATGTGTCTTCTTTTTGTTGTTTCTTCCTTCGCCTTGGTGAACCTCTTCGCTGCGGCGAACTAGAAACTGCTCTTGAACTTTGTTTGCTTCTTCGCTGCAGCAAGGCTTTTACTTTGCAGTAGCGAATGTTGACCTTCGCCTTGGCGAACCCAAAACTTCTATCTTGCAATCTTTAGCTTCGCAGCAGTGAAGTTCTCTCTTCGCCTTGGTGAATTGCTTTGCCACAGCCAACATACTCCTTCGCCGTGATGAACTAGTGCTTCAAGCAATAAATGGTTCTTCTTGCTTAGATTTTTTCCCTTTTTCTTTGCTTGATTTTCTTTCAATGCCTGCAAAACATCAACATATGAGGGATTAATTTAATCTTTAAGAATACCGGTGTGAATCTAGTATTTAGGTTACATAAACATGTGAAAATCACATTATAAATGCTAGTATGATTCACACCTATCAGTAAGCTAAGTGTCCTTTGAGATGTATATCATTTTTGTTTCCTGACCAAGTATAGAGTGGCTATAGGTAATATAATGTTGTTTAAGGGTCATTTTCTTGTTTTTGTATGTGTGGTAGTATGTTTTTTAGTTTTGTACAAACTCGATTGTGGGCATGAACTCAGCCATCGATCATGGATGAAAAGTCTATTCATCTATTGTTTGGGTAATATTGCTTGAGCTTCAAAGCATTATAGAATTTGAAACCGTATGAACTCAACCCATCAATCATGGATAGAAGATGTTCATATTTAGAATCGACGAGCTAGCTCATTTTGGCTTGAACTTTTAGTGGACTGAGTTGGTATTTTTAGGACTCAAATGGAATCGAATCAATCGGGTTCGGGCCGAGTTGGTTCATTTTCTTTTAATTACAAACTTAAAACATAATTAAAAAAATAGAAAAATATGTCAAAAATAAAAAAACGTTTTATATAAAATCAAATAATAATTTTTAATAGCACTTAAAATTATTTCAAAAATAAAGTTTTCTTTTACAAAGTCTTATTTTCAATTCTTAAAACTTTAGTCAATTAACTTTTGCCAAAATAATCTTTTAATTCTTTCAATTTAATGGACTTTTGTTTTTCAATATTTTGCAAATAATATTTTTTTTTTCATTTTTCCCTAAGTCATGACTCATTTTTAGATGATGAACCATTATTAGGTTTTGTATAAACTCCATTATGGGCATGAACTCAACCCATCAACCATGATGTTGTGTGCGCCCAAAGTCCCACATCGGTTAGGAATGAGTAGGCTTACGAGTACATAAGCATGGACAACATTCAATTGGTATGAGGCGTTTTAGGGGAAAAGCTCAAAATTAAAACCATGAGGGCTTAGGCCTAAAGTGGACAATATTATACCAATGTAGATGAGGGTGGTCCTGGGGTTTCCAACAAGGCGTAGAGCTGGAGTTCGAGTTTAATTGTAGCGGGTGGATGCAGGCAAAGTGGGGTGAGGCCCTGGCTTGAGTTTCACGTGGGCGTGTGCTGAATGCGATGAAGACAAGGAAATCCTAGTTTGAGAGGAGGCTTAATAGAATTTTATTCGAGCGGAGGATTGTTGGGTGTGCGCCAAAGTCCTACGTCGGTTAGGAATGGGAAGACTTATAAATATATAAGCATGGACAACATCCAATTGATATGAGGCCTTTTGGGGAGAAAGCTAAAAAACAAAACCATGGGGGCTTAGGACAAAAGTAGACAATATCATACCAGTGTGGATAGGGAAGGGTCCATGATGTTTTCCAACACATGGATAAAACATATTCAGATTGATGGTATGTACTTTAAGATTATATTTGTCGGAGCAGGGTCAACTTCTTTTTCAATTCTACCATGAAGTGGAAGTGTCGACAGTCCTCACTCAAGCAAGGATCAAAATATCGGTAATCACGGATATATCGGTACTTGAATTTTATGAATATATCGGAAATATCAGTAAAATATGGGTGGATATTTTGACAAAAATATCGGTAAAGCGAAAATTAACAAAAATACTTTGAAATTCATGGAAATACTTTGTTAAACTATAAAAAAGATATAAATAAGCAAATATACACTTGTTGAAGACGATATTCATTATAATTTATCAAGAAATCATATTACTATAGTCTTTTAAAACCAAAATGATGACCGATGTGACTCCATTACATTATTTGATGAAGTGATCTCATCTTATTGAAAACAATACTTAAAACCAAGATCTTCAAAATATTGAGATAAATCACAAAGAAAAAATAATTTGAGAGTCAAATGGAACTTCGATGTGGATGGATGAGTTTGTAAAGAAATTGTATGATTTTAGGGTTATTTATTGAATTTTTTGGAGTCAAAATAGTCATTGGATTGTCAAAAAAACCATTGTGATTTAATTCTAACCGTTGGATTTGATTTGGGTTCAAATCTGACCGTTGGATCATCATATATCCGTTGGAAATCAATCTAAAACATTATATCAAACTTCAAATTTAAAATCAATCGTTGGATCCAAAATATATCCTTTTGATGAATTTTAAAAAGCAGATGAAATCTAGACCTTTGGATCAAAGCAAGAAAGGATCTAAGCTGTCAGAATGCTGGTCAAAGAAGTCAAAGGCATAGTTGATATTTTGAAAATATTGGCGATATATATCCGATATTTTATCAATATATCTCTTATATTTACCGATATTTTGACGATATTTTGCCGGAAATTCTAGCCCATGTGCACGTGAAGTACACTTTTGATATTTCAGCGAAATATCGACATTTTATGATATTTTGCCAAAATATCGGCAATTTTTTCTACTTTTAGCCGATTTTTTGGCCAACTGAAAGTCGGTTGGCAAAATCGTATTGATACCAATCAATATCCGATATTTCGACGATATATCGGCCGATAAAAACCGATATTTAGTTCCTTGCACTCAAGGGCCATGGACCTTCAATCAACAGATCTTCGTGTTGTGAAGGATAACAAAAACGGACTAGGTAGATCATGTCCCCCTAAGTCACGTTGATTTCTAGGTATGGATACATAATCTACTTGTGGGTTTTTGCCCTTTTAAGATTATGCAGGATATCGGCAATTATGTGGGTGTCTTTAGAGAACCAGGTGTTAATAATTTTATTTGGTAGCCGTCTGACCCCATCTGCGGATCCATGTTAGTATGGAGTCTAAAAAATGTTAAAGCAGAAGGATAGTTAGACGAATGGATAATGGATGGCAAGATTGGGGTTCGGTATGAAGGCTCGGCCTTACACTTTTATCTGTGGATGTTTAGGGCATACGGATTGTAAGTGTAGTAGTCCATGATCATCCAAATAGGTTTTGTTAATGTAAAACTACATGGCCTTAGATTAAGGCTTCTGTCATTCTCGATCGGTTGTGCTGAGCAATGGTTCAAAAGCAGGGCCTTTGCGATCGGCTGCAGAGAGGTAGTTGGGTCCCATCTGGATCCCATGATAGTCGATACATCAACCGTAATGCAAGTGGGAGGTAACAGTGAGAATTCTTTCAATGACCAGGCTATAATTGCCACTACTACTAAGGTAACTTCTAAAGGCATGGGGGTGGCTTATGGAAGTGGGCCCACCCTAGATGGTTCTCATGTCAATTTGATTCCCACATAATGTGGGATTATTATATTGGATCGGAAACGAAGAAGGTTAAAGGAGGCCAGTCAGCTTAAGAGCGTTGGTTTAGGTTCAAGAGCATGGAAGTTGCCCGATTGGCTCGACTAATGGACATTGGTGTAAGCTGGGGCGTGGGCTTGGCGGCCATGGGCAGTTAAGGTTCTCGAGACATTGTCTACTCAGAGGCAAAATTTCCATTTGTCGACAATTGATCTTGGGTAAAGTGGAGCTAATAGGGTGTTATGGGTACGCTTGGTGGTAACAACGTCGAAGGACTCATGGCTTTTGTTTTCAATCCTTGCTTTCGATCCTCCTCCGTAGTGTTCACGTGGGACTATAATGATTTATTGGCTCATGAGGAAAAACAAGGGCGATGTTATCATCCAAACTGGTTGATTAATGGGTTTTGTGAAACAACATAAGCGTGTGGTTTAATAAACTTGGGCATGGTGGGCTATAGTTTACAAAGGAGAAGTCTAGAGGTTCTCAAATATGGGTAAAGAAATGTTTTGATCAAGCCATGGTTACATAGTCCTAGGCTTTAAAATTTCATACCAGCATTATTTAGAGTATTGAGGCCTCAAAGTCTAACCTTCTGTCATTTTTCCTAGACTCCAAATCATAACAGCAGTGAAATCAACCTAAGAGGTTCTGAATTCCTGGCTTCATGAGGATGGTTGTGTGGAGGTGGTCCAAATTAGTTGGTAGAATTCAGTTAGAAAAAGCAATTCAATATATACATGATCAAGGATTGTGGTCTTGCCGGCCGTTGGAGGATGGTTGGCGAGTTTTAAGAAAAAAACATTGTGACTTTGAAGCCAACCTGCATTACATAGCTCGTTATAGGGTAGAAGAATGCAGACTTTGGAAGAGATTTGATGCAAAAACTAGGTATGTTGTCTTGCCTAACCAGCAGAAGTATTCGAGGAAACAAGCGCTTGAAACAATTCTAGTTTGTGGTGGGTAACTCAGAATACCAAATGTTACTCAATGAACGACGGAAGACTAATGAGGATTTTAAAGGGTAAAAGATGAGAATGAAACTGTGAGACCATGATAGTGGTTTCAAGATGTTATTTTGGAGTATTTTCTGGATTGGCGATACTTTGGACTGGTTTGCCAAAGTGGCCTTAGTTTAATTGATGTGCAAGGATTGATGATATGATCTATCACGATTTTTCTAGCACCTTTCTCAGAGCTTGAGATCAAAGAAGCGTTGTTTTCTATGCATTCAGACAAGTTGCTAAGGCCGGATGGTAGTAATCTAGCGTTCTTATGATTTTGATAACGTGGGTCGAAGGCATGTTGCGCTGTTTTCAATAATCTCTAGTAGCATAGTGCCTGATAGCCTAAATAACATGACCTTAGTCTTCTAAAGAAGAAAAATTTTGAATGTATGGGGGACTTGAGGCCAATCTCCCTTTGTAATGTGATTTATAAAATAGTGGCGAAAGCAGTGACTAATAAACTATAGAAATTTATGCCATAAGTTGTCTCACATAATCAGGGATCTTTTATTACTCGAAGATCCATCATTGAAAAATATTCTCATTAAATATGAGATTCTAAACTACTTGAAACAAAAGACATAAGGAAGTGAAAGGTTGCATTAGACGATATGGCCAAGGCACATGTGAGGGGGTGGAATGGATTTTTTGGAGAAAGTAATGCTTAGGATAGGCTTTCACGTACACTGGGTTAAACTCATAATGGCGCGTATTACTACGGTTAGCTGTACAATTTTACAAGATAGTCCTGAGCTAGATCCGGTTGTGCTTAGGCAGGTCACGTCAGGGGGACCCATTGTCTCCTTACTTGTTCATTATCTATGCAGGCGTTCGGTCGCTCTTATTGAACAAAGGAGTCTTTGTCCAGGCTCATGGGATGCTGGAATTGCTGTGTAGACTCCTCCTAGTGTCATTCTTTGCTAACTATTGTTTATCTTGTTTTTGAAAGCTAATGAAGTTGAAACCATAACTATGTGAAACAAACCCATTTGGAGTATGGTTTAGCATTAGAGCGGAAGGGTTAATTTAATGAGTCTTCAATCTTTTTAGCCCTGATAGTTCTTTATCGACAAGGTTTTAATTTGCTCAATATTGGTTCCAAGGACATCAAATAATTATCAATATTTGGGCATCCTTCTATGATATGCCAGTGATAAGGAAGGGAAATTGAACTATAAAGTGTGTGTGGAAGGCTATATAATTGGAACACTAGAAACTCTGCTCGGCGGGAAGGAAATTCTTTGTAACTATAGTCTAAACATTTGCCGTTGTATAATCAGCACTACTCCTCCTCGGGGTGTGCCATGATATAGAGGATTGATACTCAGCTCATTTTGGTTGAGTGGAAAGTCAATGGAGGCGTGGTACTCATTGGGTAGATGGGTTATGTGCTCCCGAGGTTGTAGGTGGATAAGTTTGGAGATTGCTTGGGTTGGCAACATCTTTTGTCAAAGCAAAAGTTTAGGAAAGATGACTAAACCCTCCTCTTTAGTAGCAAAGATTTATCAATCAAGCTATTATCTAACTCCAGGTTTTGAATTCTTCTAGGAAATTTCTTACTACCCGTACTGCACGCTGAAGTATTTGGGGCTACGAGGACCTCTGGCATAGTAGGTTATATTTGGAGATGGTTCAAAGATTATGGTAAAGCAAGACCCTTGGCTAGCTCAAACAGATCCCATCGTCATCAGTAGCCTTCTTGGTGCAGCCTTTGAAAATGCCTCGATCAAGGCTTTAATGATTCCAAGTTCTCTTCGATGGGACATGGATTTGATGCGAGACATATTCAACGAAGGGACAAGAGTGATCCTTAATATCTTACTCAGTTATAGGCAGTGTTGATAGTGGGCACTACACATGGTGTCTAACAGCTTTCCTCTTTGGCCGAGATTCCAGAATTTACGTATTCTACCAAAGGTTTGTATTTTTATGTGGAGAACCTTAGATGGATGACTATTTTCAACGTATTTCGGGTATCACATGCTTCAATCTCTCCAATCTTCCCTACGTATTGTTGCAAATAGGGGATACGAAGCATCTATTGTTTAATGTTTCTGCAACTGTCGTGCTAGATTTTAATCACTCTCCCTTCATAGCCTGTAGATCGATTGTGGCATGGTTTGGTGGAGTTATGAGTTCTTGCTCTGAAGTCATTGGTTATGTTATTCTGAGTCGTTATGGATCACCGGAACATTGACAGTCACGAACATCGATGGTCATGTAAGATCCTTGATGTTTGGCTGGTGCTTCCTCAGAACTCAGGCAGTGAGACTCGACGTAGGTCACTCTATTATCTTAGGCGTGCGGTTGCCACTAAGGCGGTGATGCGAGTTAGTAGTCTTGATTTGCTTAAGTTCAATGTTGATGCAACAGTTTTTTAGGATAGGTCCCTTACTAGGTTGGTATGGGTATGGGTGATTCCTATGAACTTTTCTTTCTGCGCATGGCACTCTTCTTCACATGCAATTACATGCGAATGTGGCTAAGACTATGGGGGTTCAGGAGGTTCTATCCGGAATTAGGCAGTTATCTTTCTTTCTAAGATTGTTTTGGAAATGGATGCACAAGTTGTATTTAATGCCCTCGATAATTCAGGCCTATTTATATGTTTCATGCTAATTGAGGTTTTCCAGGTTCTAATAACAAGTATAAAGGACATTTGTAAAATCCGGGTGAATTTAAACTTTAAAAAAAAAAGGGCACATGGTGAACTTGCCGTCTGAGGCAGTGAGATAGATTTTTCTAGATCTCGGATATGTGAAACATACATGAATTCATCTCGTGAAATCTAGTTGCAAGCAAATTTTATTGTAATTCCAAGATAGTAATTTCATTGCTGGATGTTTTATTTTAGGTGACACATGACAAGCCATGTGTGTGCAAGGCATCACAATAACAAAACATATGATATTATGTCAAATAATGTGTCACATGCATGTCAATAGGAAATCTATAAAAGAGGCAAATCAATTAGAGGAGGGGGCAACAAGGAAAGAAAGGAAAAAAAGTGAGAAGAAAAAAAAAGGAAGAAAGGAGAGAAAAAGGAAAAAGGAATCGGTGTTCAACGATTGAGATTTCGTTAGACGAGAAGTAGAAGTCGTATATTCGACAAGGGCTACACTCTAAGAGGTAGGGATTCTTCCTAATTTTGTTTATTTTACACCATGAGGGTTGTGGGGTTGTGTCTTTTCCCTAAGGGGTTGTTTGGACAAAGTTCGAAATATGGGAATGCTGCCCTATTTTGATCCCGCACACTGGCTGGATTTTAGGACTGATTTTTAGGTGGGAAACTAAGGGACTTTGGACTCGAGTCCTTCATGTAAGTTGTAGCTACATCAGTAAAATTGATGTAGGCTTTAGATCTTCATCGGACCTCTGGCCTAAGTTATGGTCAATTTCCCAAGACTCCACAGTTGAGCTATTCATTGGTTGTGCCCGGAGTTTTGGATTGATTTTGGTGCAAATTTCGTGCTGACTTCATGGATTTGTGCAATTGGTTTTGTTGTACGCAGCCGGTTGGTTACTGAACCGGGGATGGCTCCATGACCTGTTTTAAGGACTAATTGTGCCCTATTTTGGTGGTCAGTTATGGCCGACTTGTGAGGTATGAAATTGTGGATTTTTTTTTAAGGTGTTATTGCTTGATTTTGTGATAACATGCTTAATTGTTCTTGCTAACATATATGTTTTAATATGTTGAAATTGGAATAGATGTTGATATATGCTTTTGACATGACAATAACATTCATGATTTGTGTGTCCATATGGCATTTGTACATATGAGACATGGAATTGATATGCGTGGCATGTCGTGCATATGCGAGACATCGCACATTCATGGGTGGAAGTGCATGGTGCCATCAAACACCATCCTTGGTGGTTGATGAGTGGGTTGAGTACCGTTGAGTAGTTCAACAAAGTTCCTGTTCACAGGCATGAGAGAAGAAGAGAGGAAGAAAGAGAGAAGAGAAGCTGTGATCGAGACGGTAGCAAGCGGGGATAGATACCCATTCGGTGTAGTATTTTTTGGTTATACACATGTGTCCAACGTGAAGCCACGTGAAAGTGTAGGAAGGCGTGTGAAGCCTACGGTGAGACCCCAAAAATTCGCCTACCCAAAAAGGCACATGTTTTGTTGATAAAATGATCCTTAGAAGTGAAACATCTAATAAGTTTTGATTTCTAAAAACTTGATTTTGTTTCAAAGTGATCATTGGATGAAATTCATCGACGATGGATGTTATCACACATTGGCTACGCATTGTGTGATAAGAGTCTATGATGATTAATATTTTCATGCGTCTCATCTCTCATTTCATGGCATGGCATGCGATATTCCATTAGAATAGCATCATTCTATTGGAATGTTGATGTCTCTGTATATATATATGTCATATCTCTATGTGTGTGTGTGTGTGTGTGTGTGTGTGTGTGTGTGTGTGTGTGTGTGTGTGTGTGGCCAATGTGTGTGTGTGTAGATGTATCCAAAGTAGACATTGAATGTGCATTTAGGGGATAATAGCCTGCGGCAGGAGTCTTTCTCTACGGCGTGGCTCACCGTTATGGGAGAAACATTTCCAAGTCGCGGGGATATACCTTTAATTATAGATGACTCGTTAAAATTGAGAAGGTTAGAGAAAGCCGATCATTGGCTGAGTATGGTTCTTTTTGTAAGACTTTGGAAAGAACCCAGTTTTGTATCTTGTATGTAATGGGGTTTATTAATTAAACTCCATATCAATATATTTTGAAAGTAACATAAAGTTTATTGAATATGGCTAAACGAATCCAGGTGAATGGTTGGGCGATGGCAGTATCATTTGCACAGATCCATAAGTAAATGACCTCAACTAGCATAGTATGGGAGTGAGTATCTGAGTGTGGACTCGATGAATGGATCTCAGTGTGGGTTGAGCCAGTCGTGCAGGATATCATTTATCCATAGATCTTCCACAGGTTGATGTTTGGTGCACGGACCCCGAGTTTAGGGTGTCAGACTTGGTATCGAGTTTGGGCCTCCTGACACCTAAGGCTTAATGGAAGCCAGGTCTAGATCGATGCATTTGTGGTGTTTCTGTTTGTCTCAATATACTACATGATTGTGTGTTAAGTGAATTATATACATGGTAAAATGTATATAGGAAAAGATGAACACTAGGGTTAGAGAACATGACCTTAGGGGTTCAAAAAATGAATAAATGGAATAGTTCATGATGGAAAATATGCACTACTAGTTAGACTAGAAAAAGGAATCTCAATTCTCTATTTGACACATGTAGATGGCCGTCGAGGGAGGGAGGGGCGCAGGCGAGTGTGCGGGCCCAACATTGCTACCGACCTTTGTGATAAGCCTTAAAGAGCTCTTGGGTGTTATGACTACTACTATTGCATATGACCAATTGCAGCAGTTTATACCATTACACGAAGGCCAATTTTAACAAGCAGACCAAGAGGGGTTATATAACTTCCAAGGTTCAAGACACATTGTCACTATATACAGCCAGGGGAGGGGATCCGATGATAGATCATTGGTTAAATGGTGGAAAAGATATTGGAGTTATGGGGTCATCTCTTGTACTGCAAGATATATTAGCAGCCCGTTTTAGTTGGTGGATCCCCGAATGGTGGGTTGATTAAAGCTTCTCATGTAGGGCAGAAGCGATAGTGATTCAAAAATCTTCGGGTAAGTTCCCAACATACTCGGCGTACAAAAAGCTCAGGAGTTCTAGATGAAACCAAGATGATAATAGTATCAAATATGTAGGCTAAGTTCTTCAGATTACTTTGTTTAAATTGACCTCGCGCCACGGACGCTGGCCAGGTGAGAGAAAGTTTGGCGGATGGTTCAAATCTCTTCTGAGTGTGCATTATGGAAACCTCCTGCAAGATGATGGACTTGATGGTCCGGGACAACTGCCAGTGGGAGGGTAGATGGGTACCATGACCTTCAGGATCTGGTGTAAAGGATGGGAGAGGCGTTTATTCTTTCAGCAAGGAAGGGTAGAGGACTCCTACTCCACTAGAAGTTCGGGGGACAGTGTGTTAGCTCTCGGGGGCGAGCCAATTCGATCACCCAGTGGGTACTTAAGGCTCTAAGCCGGATAAGGCGTAGGACGTATTTCCATTGCCGTATTTCTAGACACGGTAGGTTTGTCTCGGTGGGTCCTGAGTTATGGACTCGGAGTCCTGATCTGCCGGTGGATCGCCACGCGGAGACCACAGTTTCCTCCTTTTGCCGGGCCGGGAGGGCAATTGTAGAGTCGGGACCTTGCTTTGCGAGGCCCTACTGCAGCCGCGTCTGTACGGATAGGCTGGGCGGGGGGTCAAGGTTGAGGCCAGAGCTGTAGCCAGGCTTTGAGTTGAGGCCATAAGACCACTGGTGGCTTGCGATCGTCGATTATTCGATATGTTTATACCGCCTGTGCAAGGTGTTATTTGATTCTAGTGCATCTCATTTTAACTTTGTTGCTGCATCTTGTTTGAAAGATTTGGAGCTTAGGTTCAGAACACAGGAAGGTCGTTTGTATGTAGATTCTCGTATTAGGAACTAGGGTGAGTGTTGATCACGTCGTCGAAGGTGTAGGTTAGGATCTCGAGGATTCTACTCATTTGTAGACCTTCGGTCATGGACATGTCAAGAAGTTTATTATTATCCTTGGGATGGATTAGTTGGCGCACCAGTCGTCATTGATTGCCTTGATGCATTAGGAGGTTCTACACCTTTGGATGATGTTTGTGTGTTATATTTGGGGATAAGCGCGAGGGGTCTGTGCCTAAGCCATGTATGATTCTAGGTGGCACGGATAGTTGTAGGGTTGGCTGGCAAACCTTACCCTGGAGGACTAGGTGAGACAAGGTTAGGTCTCACTCGGGTGGTTTGGGTATGG
This sequence comes from Tetrastigma voinierianum, assembly GCA_016808115.1. Classification (NCBI taxonomy): domain Eukaryota; kingdom Viridiplantae; phylum Streptophyta; class Magnoliopsida; order Vitales; family Vitaceae; genus Tetrastigma; species Tetrastigma voinierianum. The sequence goes on from JAEQBH010000351.1 coordinate 351,503, forward strand.
GATGTTTCAGGAGGAATTATCGGGTTACCTCATGTGAGAATGGACTTCTGTGTTGAGTTGCACACGATGCATCGCTATTTCTATGACGCCATGGGAATGGCCTTGCTTTGAGTTGTAGACTCAGGTCCAATTGCGGGGTGTTAGACAAAGGATTTATTCGTGGGGCGCTATATTGGAACCGTTCTTTGAGGATAGTTATGGCGCCGTTGACTCTGTGAGTTAAACAGGTTACGATCAGAATCGGTATCCTTTCTGAGGATTGATGATTTATTTCGAGATCAATTGAGAGGCATGGTTCTATAAGATTGGTCTGCGGACGGTTATCATCGGTGAGGTTAGGAAGCGGATATCCTAAGACAACTTTAGACGTGATACAGCCGTTTTGATTTCATAGTAATGCCCTTTGGGATCAGTGTCGTGGCATTCATGGATCCTGTGCAAAAGTCTTCATTTATCTAGATCAATTTGTTGTGATCTTTGTGGGCGACATTTTGATCTACTCGAGTGGAGGAGAGCGCGGGGATCATTTGAAGTTGTACTCCATGGCGAAACCATGGTTGCATGCCAGGTCAATGAATGTGAATTTGCTATGAGAGATAAGATTCTTGGGTCATGTGGTATTGACCGGGTGTGTCTCAGGTGTGGACTCGGAGAAGGTTGAGACAATTATGAGTTTGGAGAGACCCAAGTTAGTCTTTGAGATACGCAGTTTCTTGGGATTGATAGGGTATTACAAGAGGTTCATTGAGGACTTCTCCCGATTAGTTGTGCCTATGACGAAATTGACCCGGAAGGAGGTTAAGTTTCAGTGGAATGACTTATGTGAGAGGGCATTCGGGGGTGAAAGGCTTACCTCAGCTCCTATTACGATAGTCCCAAGAAGGGACAAAGATACGGTGTATTGATACCTAAAAGAGCAGTGGGATGTGTTTTGATACGATCCGAGAGGTTCGAGACTTATAGTTCTCGGCAATTAAAGAATCATGAGCGAAGTTACCCTACACATGATATGGAATTGGCAGCCATTGTCTTAGCCTTGAAGATTTGGCGCCACTACCTGTATGGTGAGCAGTTCGAGGTGTTTTCGAACCACAAAATTCTGAAATACATCTTTACTCAACAGGACCTCAATATGAGGCAACGCAGGTGGATGGAGTATTTAGAGGATTATGAGTTCACTTTGCATTACCATCCCGGTAAGGCAAATGTGGTAGCTGATGCACTTAACCGGAAGTCACAGGGCATATTGGCTAGTATAGCTTCTCGAGAGTGGCAGATGCTTGAGGTTGTGGGATAGTGTGGATTGCACTACAGAGATCAGACCCAGGGTATTTTGGGGAGTTTGGTGGTTACGCCTTCCCTACTAAGCAGAGTGATTGAGTCCTAAGGACAAGACACAAAGATAGCATCCATCAAGGACCGGGTACAGTCAGGTACTGGTGACGAAGGCTGGGCTATTCACACAGATGGTAGTCTTCGATATAAGGGCAGGATTATGGTTCTCCGGTTGGCATATTTGAGAGAAGAGATCCTTAGGGAGTTCTATTTCCCTCATTTTGCTGTATATCCGGGTGGCACAAAGATGTACCATGATCTTCATCGCCAGTATTACTGGAGTGGAATGAAGCAATAAGTTAGGGAGTTTGTTCGTCAGTGTCTCATATGTTAGAAGGTAAAAGCTGAACACCAGAGGCAGGCAGGGTTACTTCAGCTATTGGAGGTACTAGAGTGGAAGTGGGAGCACGCCACAATGGATTTTGTGACTCACTTGCCACAGACATTGTAAGGGCATGATACGGTGTGGGTGATCGTGGACCAGCTCATAAAATCGACACACTTTCTAGCTGTACGGATGACCTTCACGCTAGAGAAATTCTACAGATTATATATACGAGAGATAATCCGATTGCATGGAGTGGTAGTCTCTACATTATCTGACTGAGATCCCAAGTTTACAGCTCATTTTTGGGAGAGTTTCCAAAGAGCCATGGGGACACAGTTAATGATGAACACCGCTTTTCATCCCCAGATGGACAGTCAGTCAAAGAGGACCATCCAGACGTTAGAGGACATGCTATGGGCATGCATCTTGGATTTTAAGGGTAGCTGGGAAGAGCATTTACCCTTAGTGGAATTTGCCTGCAACAACAGTTATTAGGATAGTATACAGATGATATATGAGGCACTATAAGGAAGGCCATGTCGATCTCTGGTCTGTTGGACGGAGGTAGGAGAGAGATCCGCTATAGGTATGTCTTTGGTAAAGGACACCTCGGAAAAGGTGGACTTGGTACGGAAGCATTTTCTCACTGATTAGAGCCGGCAAAAGAGCTACGCCGACAGATGATGGCGACCCCTAGAGTTTGCAATCGGTGATCATGTCTTCTTGAAGGTGATGCTTGAGACAGGAACGATCAAATTCAGCAAGTAGGGAAAGCTATCGTCGAAGTATATTAGACACTTCAAGGTACTTGAGATGGTGGGTGTAGTTGTGTACCAATTGGCATTACCGCCATATTTATCGGGTGTTCATGCGGTATTCCATGTCTCTATGCTCTGGAAGTACACTCCAGATCCGACTCATGTAGTGGATTAGGGTAAGATCATTATTGATGCAGATGGGAACTTTGAGGAGGGACCTATGTGTATTATGGATAGCCCAGAATAGGTTCTGCAATGCAAGACTATTAGACTAGTAAAGGTGTTGTAGCAGCACCGAGGAGTGGAGGAGGAAACATGGGAACACAAGGTCACAATGCATGCCACTTATCCTTCCTTATTTAAGGATGAAGGTACGTTGTTTAGTCATTTGATAAATAAAAGATGATTGTAGCATATGCATCTGATTGTACGTATATGTGTGTGTGAATTTCAGAACGAAATTCTTTTAAGAGGGGAAGAATGTAAAACCCGGGTAAATTTGAACTTTTCAAAAAAAAAAAAAAAAGGAAAACACGGTGAACTTGCCGCTATAATATAGGTTGAAAATCTGCAATTTTTCTATATCTCAGATGATGAAATGGACCTCACCGCTGAATTCGTCTCGTGAAATCTAGTTACCTAGGCAAATTTCATTGAATTTCAAGACAGTCGAAATTTACGTTTTTCTAGGCAACGTGTGTCGGGGTGACACATGGCAAGCCATGTGCTTGAAACATGACAAGCCATGTGTCACAAGGCATGCAAAGGCAAATGCATGTATGACACAAGGCAAGCTATGTGTCCAATGTATGTCAATAGGAGAAACCTATAAAAGGGGAGGCAAATCAATTTGTAGAGGAGGGGAGCAACAAAAAGGAAAGGAAGGAAAAAAAGTGAGAAGAAAAAAAAAATGAGAGAGAAAGAGGGGGAAAAGGAAATCGGCGTTCGACGGTCGAACCTCTTCGACCAAGTAAGTCAGTACTATTGACAAGAAGGCTACACTCCAAGAGTGCAGTTCTTCTAATTTGGTTTATTTACACCTATAAGGGTTGTGGGGTTATGTCTTTGCCACTGAAATTTGTTTATGAATTTTGAAATATGGAATGTGCTCTATTTTGATCCTACACACACTAGCGGATTTTAGGACAGGTACCAGAGTGGGAAACCAAGGGATTTTGGACTTCATACCTTCATGTAAGTTGTAGCTTCATCAGTGAACTTGATGTAGGCTTTTGAATCACCCAAATCGGACCTCTACAGCCCAAGTTATGGTCCATTTCCTAGGACTGCCACAGTTTGGTGTTTATTTCTTGTGCCCAGATTTGTGGACTAATTTCAATGCAAATTTCATGTTGACTTCATGGATTGTGTTGGTGGTCTGTTAACGACCGGTTGGTGGCCAGAACTAGGACTTGTTCACGAATGTTTTAGGACTGATTGTGCCCTATTTTGGTGGTCTGTTATGGTCGACTTGTGAGGTTTGAAATTGTGGATTGTTTTAAGGTGTTATTGCTTGATTTTGTGATAACGTGCTTAATTTTTCTTGTTGATATATATGTTTTAATATTGTAACGCCCCAAAAATACCCTAGAATTTTTATAATAATTTTAGTATATATATTATGGGTATGAATTGAGTCAAACTTGGGCTTTTTCAGGTAATTTGATAAATTGTGAAAAGTAAATTTAAAGTGTGGGCATATGATTGAATATTATATGCTAAATTGAGAAATGGATTGAACCCAGAAATAAACCCAAGTGAAAAAGGGAAAAATGTGGAAAATTGTAAAATAAGGACCTAAGGGTCAAATGATAGCTTAAATGCTAATGGGAAAATAAATGATAAATGATAAGGAAAGTGAAATAAAGAGTTCGAATGCCAAAAATGGAAAATTGGATTTCTTAGGTGGCCATACAAGGCCTTATGAGAATTAAGTGATTTAAGAGCAAAAAGGGGGAAAATTAGAAATGATAAAAAGTGTATAGGCCAAACAAGGCCTTACACTTAAGTGGATTTATAAAAGACCAAACTTGGTCTTAGGGAGCTCATTTTTTTTAGCCATCCCATTTTTGGAGAAGGGGAAGAGAAATGAAGGAGCTAGGGTTTGCAAGAGATCAAGCTTTAATTGTGATCTTTTCCCCCTTGTGCTCCTAAAGACCAAGCATCATATAGAGAGAGATTTGAAGAGGTTCAAGGTAAGAAAAATCAAAACCCTAACCTCATATTTTGATTTGGATTTTGGGTGAAAAGCCCTAACTTGAGGAAAATGGATTTTATGGAGTCTAAACCACATTTGGAGTTGTTTTTAGGTAGATTCCATGGTGGATTTTTGATATGGGGCCAGTGGAGAGAGTTGTGGATGAAAAATGTGTGAAAATGCAAAATCCCGCACATTTCTGGGAAAAAACCCGTAGGGTGTACAGGTACAGGTTGAAATTTGTACCGGTCTGGTATGCGATGGAGTAACTATGCAGTGCAGGTCAAGGTATCTGATGCGGGTGTGTAGAGGTAGCTTTGTACCGGTATAGGTCAAGGTGTGCCGATACGGGTTGTTCAAGCGACCCCATTTTTGCATGTTTTTGCTCGTTAAGTCCCGTATTTGTATACCGATGTCTAGGGACCTTAAGAAATGATTAATGGGTGTTCAATTAAGGTTAGAGCTAGGTGAAAAAATGTACCGTACCTCGCCGCCGAGGCGAAGCTTGTTCGTCTTCAGGCAGACTTAGTGTCTTAACCCAAGACTTTTAACAAAAATAAATTTGTAATTCACTAAAATTGTTTAACAATTGTTTATCCACTAAGAGTGGCGTGAATGTTATTGACTAGGGATGGGTGATGATCGCCTAACCTAGGACCGAGATCGAAGAGAAGGAAGCTAGATTCGACAGCTTCGGTTTGTTCTCTGACTCTATTCTTATTTCAAGAATTTTGATTGTTCACCAAGTAACTATGAAATGAGTACGTGAATAAGTATATGGAATAAGTACATAGATTGAGTATATCTTTGAAAAGATAATACGAAAGTGAATATGAAATTGAAATGTGATAATTGAAAATCGAATAAATGTGAATGATGATAAGGACGGGATTCATCAAACGGAATCCGTCATAAATGTGAATTGAATGATATCAAATGAACCGCCTGACGGGATGCACCAATTGGCATCCGTCACGAAGGCACCCCGAAATTATCCAATGTCCCACTTGGCGGGATGCACTAATCGGCATCCGTCATGATGGCGTATGGCATTGAAGAAATGTCCCACTTGGCGGGATGCATCAATCGGCATCTGTCATGATGGCGTATGGCATTTAAGTGATACCACGTGTCGGGATGCACCAAACGACATCCGTCATGATGGGAGACCGAATAAGTGATACCACGTGTTGGGATGCCAAAGCGGCATCCGTCATGATGGGAGATCGAATTGTTAAATGTATAAGCACATTACCAAATGATAATAAGGCCGGGATTCATCAAACGGAATCCGCCATAAATGTGAATTGAATAGTCAAGGTGAAATAGCCAACATTGATGAGTGTAATGGGATTTTTATGTATATACTTAAATCTCATAAATTGAATTGTGAATTAAATTATTACATTGAAAATGCATGTTGTTATATGATAAATGACTTGAAAAATGAAAGCATGCAGAATTGATTAGCATGAGTATATGTTGATATAATAGAGATGGTTTGATGTTAAATGCATGTCAAGTTAAATTTGAATATTAAAATAGAACTGTATAGAACCACTAAGCATGGAAATGCTTAGCGTATAGTTTTTATCTATGCGCAGGTATCGAGTAAGCAAAGAAAAAGAAGGCTAAGATCGGGCAGCGTAGAGTCATAGAGAGAGTACGACGTATAAGTATATACTCCGTAATTTGCATATCATCTCTTTTGAACAAGTGGTATTTTGTAAACAAAAGGGTTAAACTCTGAACCTTGATTTTGTATATCATTTTGAAAAGGCGTGAATGCCTTCCTTTTAAATATATTTTGTTAAATGTTTATGGGCCTACCGAATTGCATTGAAATTATAAATGATTATGGGCTTGCCCAAAACTGAAACCACTTCCACAACGAAATGACATAATATAATGTTTTGTTAAGATAATTGAAAATGTCGAATGCTTAGGGCTCCGGCGGATCCGCCAACCGGTGCAGTCGAGTTCGAGTCCGCGACAATTTTGAAAAGCGAAAATTTAATAAAACCAAACAAAATGTTTTGAAGATAATTGAAACGCGAGGTAAACGGGCTCGGTTAGGATCCATCGTCGAGATTGGCGAGGATTGATCGCGACATTTTTGAAAAAGAAAATTTAATAACACGGAAAATAAAAGAAATAAACCGAGTGTTCCCGGGTTTCGGTTCAGACTCGTCATTCGGGTCGGACCGGGCTCGGGGGTCGCTACAAATATGTTGGGAATTAGATGCAATTTTTGGAAATTATATGCTTTTGACATAATTATCCATGATACATTATTTATTTATCACCGATATGGCATTCATTACATATGAGACGTGGAATTGATATGCAGTGGCATAATGCATTGCATATGCACTGAGACATCGCATTCATGGGTGGAAGTGCATGGTGGCATCAAACACCATCCTTGGTGGTTGATGAATGTGTTAGTAATAGTGCTCTAGGCCTATTGTATGGACATGGTATTTTGACTATTTATGAGAATTAATTATTATGATGATTTGCATGTTTATTATATATAATGTCCTTGAATAATATTATTAATTATTCTAAATGTCCACTGTCTGATGTATGGGAATAACAATGAATTAAGATTAGTATAAAGTTTGATTGATATCTTGGGGATGAATATGTGTATGAGATACCGTCAAATTTATATCATTTGTTGAGAACAAATATTGAGCAGAGACTACGTCTTGAGATTAATACATGGATCAAAGTCATAGGATTAATCTCTAATAGTTGTGTCATTAAATCTTTGACCTGAGATCGCTATAGTTCTCAACATAAGGAATGTGTGTTTGATATAATCAAATGTTGTCTTTAATCGGATGACTATAAAGGTTATACTTGAACATTATAAGAATTATGTAGTGAGATATGAGCGATTAAGATGGAATTTGTCCCTCTTATTATCAGAGATATATCTCTGGGTCCCTCGATAGTGGGAAATGAGAAATGCATGAGTGGAGTGCTCAAATGAATTGATGGAAGTCAATGTTATTTGTTTAGTGGAGTCTAATTGGGTTCGGTAATCAAAGATAGAGCGATATAAGATTGACTTGTCCATGCCTTATATTTCTATCAAGATGTCGTGAGGCAAAGGATTATGTCATTAGCTATATTAAGGTTACTCTCTTCGGATCATGAGAACTTTTCATTTAGCAGGTGGTAAGTAATGTCTTGCTAGAGGCCACTTATGACTTGTGGGATCAAAATGTGATTTAGGCCTACCCCTTAATGTTAATTGAACCTATAAGAATCGCACATTAAAACGAATAATGCGGTTATGGTTTTCGCTCTCTGTAGTAATTTAAAATGATGAGATTATTTTAAATTACAAATAACAATTAGTTGTTATTTAGAAATTCGAATTTAATTTTGAGAAAGTTTAAATTCGTGATTTAAAATATAACAAATAATTAATTTGTTATATTTTCCTTATTGGATAAAAATAATGCGTAAGAAGTTTTTGGATGTGAATTTTAAATTGTTATTTATTTAAAAGAGTTTTAAATATATAATAATATAAATTTGTTTCCTTATCTAATAATGATTTGAATTTAAATTTTTATTATTTAAAAGAGTTTTAAATATATAATAATATAAATTCGTTTCCTTATCTGATAAGGATTTGAATTTAAATTGTTATTATTTAAAAGAGTTTTAAATATATAATAATATAAAATTCGTTTTGACTAAAACCCTAACGGACTTATATAGATATATATATGTGAGACATATATATTTTTGTAGTAATCGTCTTTTACTCTAGAACAACCAAACGAGAGAAAGAAAGAAAAAGAGCCTTAATTTCGTTTTGAGAGACCGAACTTTGAACTAGCATTCAACAAGATCGTTCATTATTTGTTCATGTGTGGATACTTGTAGAGGGTGGTCGCTTTTCAGAAAGGCAGCACCTTTGAAGATCCGAATAAACCAAGACAGAACTTTGAAGGCTTGACGAATCGATCTACAAGAGGTAAGTTTCGTTTACCCTTCCTTCAGTTTTTTATGAAACGCATGTGATCCTTGGTGGGTTAAGGGATAAAAAATTTTAAATTCCGTTGCATTTATGTTCCAATCATATTGGATATTGTGCCCGTAACCCAACAGAATGGGCTGAGTATCGTTGAACAAAGTTAAACCAAAATTCCCAGCGTTAGTAAACGAAAAACATGTGTCGGGTAGTAGCAGCGGGGATAGATACCGCAGGTGGCCATTATTTTAGTTATACATATGTGTCCAACTGTGAAAGCCCGTTAAAGTGTAGGAAGGCATGTGAAGCCTCCGGTGAGACCCCGAAAATTCACCTACCCAAAAAAGACACATATTTTGTTAATAAAATGATCCTTGGAAGTGAAACATCCAATAAGTTTTGATTTCTAAAAACTTGATTTTTTTTCATAGTGACCATTGGATGAAATTCATCGATGATGGATGTTATCACACATTGGCTACGCATTGTGTGATGGGAGTCTATGACGACTCAGATTTTTCATGCATTGGGTGAGTCTCATCTCATGGCATGGCATGTAGTATTCCATTAGAATTGCATCAGTGTATTGGAATGTTGATATATATATATATATATATGTGTGTGTGTGTGTGTGTGTGTGTGTGTGTGTGTGTGTGTGCGTGTGTGTGTGTGTGTGTGTGTGTGTGTGTGTATTGTGTAGATATGTCAAGTAGACATGTATGTTCATTTAGAGGGATAATAGCCTCTGTGGGAGTCTCTCTGCGGCGTAGCTCACCGCACTATGGAAAACATTTCGAGGCGAGGGGTATACCGGTGGGCGACTCTCATTCGGGGTCGAGAGGTTGAAGAAAGTTGATCTGTGGCTAGTATAGTTCTTTTTGTAAAACTTTGGAAAGAACAAGTTTTGACATATGCTTGTGTATGTAATGGGGTTTGTAATTAAACTCATAGTAATATGTTTTGAAGATAACATAAAAAGTTTATTGAATGTGGCTAAACGGATCCCGGTGAATGGGATTGGACAGTGTGGTATTGAGACACAGGATATACACAGGTAATTTTGACTCTCTCTTCACAACATGGTGTTAGGGCGTAGGTATGTTTTACCTAGGACTCGATGAATGGATCCCAATTAATGGGATTAGACAGCGTGGGTACCAGGATATATGCTATCCATGGATAATTTCGTGGGTTGATGGTTGGTCAACGGACCCTTGGGTTTTTGAAGTGTCACAACATTATCTTTTCTTTTGTTAAAAGATCTGGGAATTCAGTTTCTTATACCATAGCTAGGGCAATGAGTTCAATGATATACTCTATCATTCTTTAAAAAAAAATCAATTTTATTTATCTTAACTCATCAATAGAAAGTTTAAATAATTAAAGAAAAAATCATTTGTCTTATAATCTTTTTCTTCCCTTAGTGCTTTTGAGAAACCAAACATAAAGTTTGCAACCATATGATCAAATCATTTAATATTACATCAAAGATCATATATACCACTTAGGCGCTATACCTTTTACATCTATTCATCTGGCATTACAATGTTGTAGTATTCTGTTCTTATGGAAAATCGAACCAGGTTCTTCCTTCTGCCTTGCCAAACCCTTAATATTGAGCTTAAAAAGAATGAAATCCCAAAAGACACAAAGCAAATCGCAGATACCAAACGCATTGGGATTTCTTTTTGTTATTGAAGGTGATAAAAGCCTATGATGTTTGAGAGTGATAAGGGGTTAAAGGCTACGAAGTTTTACACTACTACCAAGTTATTCCTTTGTATCATTATATGTCTTTCTAGGAACTTTCCCTTTTCCTTTTCTCCCACTTGTTTGTTGAGATGCATATCATTTTTCTTCATGATCAAGTATAGAGTGATTAGTGGGTTTAAGGTATTCTTTGGCTTCATTTGTTTAAATCTATGACTTAAATTCGTACTTAAGTCATGTGGTTTGAAAGCCGAAATTTTGAGATGTGGTTCTAAATATATTTTTAGAAACAAGCTTTTTTAGACATTTATCATTTTGCATTACATCGTTGTAGTATTTTGTTCTTATAAAGATCAAGCCTGAGACCTCCCATGCAACATCCTCCTTTTACCACTTGAGCCAAGCCTCAAGGGTGGAAACGTGGAGAGCATTTTGAACAATAGTTTGGGAGGATGGTCTCAATTTTTCTTTTGTGGTTAATACATTTAATTTTTCTGTTTAAAAGGTTTATCATCTATGGAAATTTATATCTTGGGTTTTGCCTTTACATTCATTTCAAAGTCATTTGCTAATAGGTTGATTTGATAAAAGACTTTTTGAGAACTATAATTTGGAAATCTAACCCTTTATCAATTTTTGGCCTCATTTGAAAAAAAATACTTATTGTTTTCTTGTAAAATAACTATTTCTATTCAAAGATGTATATAAATACATGAAATAGCAAAGGGTATTTTTGTTCACAATGAGTCATTCTTCAAGGAAAAACATAGAGGATTTTATTTTTACAAATTTTTAGTTATTTGAGGTATTTTAACCAACTATTTCTTGCTAATATGTGTATTTTAATGATCCATGTGTGAGATTCAAAGACTCACTCATCTTATTGAAAAAAACGAGTGGACTAGACTTGACCCTCAATTAAAACTCATTTCTCAAGTACCAATTTCCTGTGAGAATTGTTGTAGACGTGATAATGCATGCATATCCTTAATCGTTATCACCTAATTTATACTGTAAATTTTTAGTACTAAAGATTTCATCATTTGAGTTTCAAATTATTTTTAAAAATTAGTAGCCTCATTTATGAATCTACTCATCGAGTTGTGTTCAGCTTGGATATTATTTATCTACTGAATTTTAAATTGGAAAAATATAATATTATCTAGAAGGTTTTTTTTTTGAGAATAATTAATATCATGTGTTGAATTGGTTTTCCAAGCGGATGCACTTAACTAATTTAGACCTCCTCCCCATAACCATCCTCTTGGCTTGAGATTTTCAAATTGGAACCTCTTAGGTTGACTTCACTTTGTTGTTGTGATATGGATTCAAGAAAATTGGTAGATGGTTAAACTCCACGAGCCTGATACTACGAACAATTATGTAACCATGGCTCCGATCAAAAGTTCTTACTTTATTCTAGAGAACCTCAAGAGTAATTAATCAACCGAGTTTGGATGACCTTGCCGCCCCTTGGTGTGCCAAGCCCATAAATCATTGTAGTTCCCGAAATGACCGGGAGGTGGAGGATTGAGCAAGGGTGTAACAAAGTCTTTAACTCTCTTCCCGTTGTCGTTCGGTACCCATGTAGCTGTTGGCACTCGCGACCTTGAACCTCCATTATCCATTGCCAAATCTATGTAATTTCTAGAACTAAGAAGCGTGGCAAGATTTCTTTTCTATAACATAACAAGGCCCCACTTATGGCCTTCACTACTTATCACGGGACGTCCCTCCCGTCAAGACGACTCCCCGATAACCTCCACTTTATCACATTGTTGCTCTAATTGTAGGACTTCCTAAAATCAGATATTGAATGACACGGCACCTCTGTTAGGTGGGCAGACACATATAGTACTTCGGTACTCTCTGATTAGTGCGACGACACTCTCTACGTAGTGCTTGACACATTAGTAACCGAGTACTCTACGGGTTAGTGCGGCTTGACTACTCTCTAGCAGGTGCTTCGACACATTTATTGCCCGGTACCCTCTGATTAGTGCGACGATACTCTCTGTCAGTGCTTTAGCTCTCTTGCTTTGATAACTTTCTGATGCCTTATCTTGTCTTAGTACCTTTGGGTACTTATTGTGCAGTGTCCTACTCATTTCTTATTATTAGTCTAAGTAGTCAAATAGTTATATGATAAAGTCACGAACAATGAATAAAGTAAAGTAATGTCACATTGTTGCTCTGAATGTACCCTACAGTACCTGCATTGCAGAAGTATAAGCTCTATAGTACCTCACGGTACCTGCGCCTGAAGTATAAGCTCTATAGTACCTACGGTGCCTCCGTCTGATATAAACTGCAGCTTCTCACGAGTCTGAGCAGTATAAGTGCGCTATAAGTAGAAGAATGTGTATAAGTTTGTTATAGATTCATGAAAATTATTATATCTCTTATTATATACACATTCTTGTTATATGCTTCTTTGTAAATGAGTATTAGTGCATGTGTATACGTATAAATTCATATGTTTCCCACTAGCGTTAAGATTAGCACGGGTTTTTAATCGGAGTGTAGGTACAAAAGAAGAGCGTCGTCTTCCATCTTTGTTGGGCCAACAAACTAGTAAGAGTCCATCACAGTAGGTTTTGCGCTCTGATTATGTAAATGTAAATGTACAGTTTTTGTATATGTTTATGTAAATGGGACTCAAGACTGTATGTATTGACACTGTAAACACCACTACGGTGGTACTTTTTATTTTTTATTTTTGTATATGATATTTTGATTCAGTTATAAGACTTGGGTCCACCAATGTCTGAAAAAGCAAGTAAAGAGTTCCAGTGTAGTTCTGTGCCCCCTTCATCTGCCTAGGCAGGGGTCGAGGGTGTGACAAGTTGGTATCAAAGCCTAAGTTTAGGCATTTCTAGAATATTCTTAGATTAAGGATGTACCTACATAGTAATATGTTGGCCTAATGCGGATGTCCTTGTTTTGTATATTGTCTAGAATGGATCCACCTCAGGAAGTTGTAGATGAAACAGCTAAAAGCGTCAATCCTTTGGATCAATCTATTTCTAATCTGTTTGATTCAACGACAAATGAATATGCTTCAATTGAAGCATTAGTAAAAATCTCTCAGGATATGGCAAGGGTCTTAGATCAACTCACGGCCCCTCGAGCTCTGAGTGATTTAGTAAGAAAGCATGGAGTGGAAGAATTCCATGGGTACAAGTGAGGGAATCCGATAAAGTAGGGATTTTGGATTGAAAAACTAGAAAGGGCTCTAGATGAAGTGAGATGCCCTATGGACCAAAAGGCCACATGTGCAGTTTCATTGCTGCAAGGTGCAACTTATGATTGGTGGAAGCTAGTTTTGAGAAATCCACTGCTTCCAGATCCAGTTACATGGGACTTCTTCGTCACAAAGTTTAATACGAAGTATGTCACTGATGATTTACAAGGAGTCAAAATGGAAGCAATTCTTTGACTCACAAGGCAAGCGGCGGTGGCTGAATGAAAAGGAATTTAGTCGTCTTAGTAAATATGCACCAGAATCCATTCTTACGAAAAAATTCAGATGTAAACAGTTTGAGGAGGGCTTGAGGTCCATAAAGGTACCTCCACGGCTGTTCACCGCCTGTATTTTATTAGTGATATAGCAGTGGGGCGTCGATGAAGTAGAATGAGAAAAAAAGTTCTGGGACCTCTTCCGGGAAAGTCTCGAGTCTGGGTTGATTCGATCTGAGGGTTCAGCTACAAGGGGTAGGAGATAAGGACTTACCATGACATAATGTTCCGGTCGAGGCACCTCAATCGGACAAGAGGAAAGACATGCATGCCCACATTGCCACAAATATCATCTTGGTATTTGCGGACCAGATGCTTCAGGGGGTTGTTTAGATGTGGGAACAGACCATGTGATAATAGCGCCACGGTTGGGAAGTTCTAGAAATCCTCAAGGAAGTGGTTGAGGAGGGTCAAATGTACCTCCACAAACTCAGAGTAGGGGTAGAGGATGAAGTGGTTCACAAGGAAGAGGTAGTGCTTCAGAGATAGTGAATCGTCCTGCTACTACAGCCCCAGCCCGAGCTTATGCTATGAGAGCTCGTGAAAATCTGGACGTACCAGGGGTTATTGTTGGTACTTTCACTCTCTTTGATATTGACTTGTATGCTTTATTAATCCGGGTTCTACGCATTCATATATATGCATGGAACAAATGAGTGATAAATTGCCTTCAGTAGAGTTGTTAGCTTATGACCTGCTTGTTACAAGTCTTCTCGGGCATAGTGTTAGAGTCAACCGCGTGTATAAGAATTATCCCCTATTGGTACATGATAGGGAATTCTCGATTGATCTAATTGCTTTGCCTTTTCATGAGTTTGATTTGATATTGGGAATGGGTTAGTTGTAAAACATCGTGCCATAGTTGATTGTGATAAGGAAAATAGTCACCTTAAATGTTAGACCTATCAAAAGTAATAGTACAAGGTATCCGTCTGAACCAGCTGCAAGAAAGTTATTTAAATACTTTTAGGCTTGGCGTTTAGAGAAAAGGTTGGCCAAACCTTTTTGACTTATTCTTGATTCCAAAAGAGAGCAAGTGAATTTCGAAAATATTCTTGTGATTAGGGAGTTCCCTGATGTGTTTCCCAAGGAATTACCGAGAGTACCACTTGAAAGAGAAGTGGATCTCTTTATTGAAATTGTACAGGGAACGACTCCTATTTCGAGGGCACCCTACCATGTGGCTCCAACTTTACTGAAAGAGCTGAAGACTCAACTACAAGAGCTATTGGATAAGGGTTTCATCCGACCTAGTGTCTCACCTTGGTTTTATTTGTTAGGAAGAAAGATGGTACTATTCAGATGTGATTGACTACCGGAAAATAAACAAAGTGACGGTTAAGAATAAGTATCTGTTGCCAAGAATAGAGGATTTATTTGATCAGTTGAAAGGGGCAAGTGTCTTTTCAAAGATAGACTTGCGATCGGGATATTATCAACTCCGGGTAAAAGAGGTTGATGTGCAGCTTGATTTCGAGAATCGTTGGCCATTATGAGTTTTAGTAATGCCATTTGGGTTTACCAATGCTCCGAGCTGCATTTATAGACTTGATGAATAGGGTTTCCACCCTATTTTGGATCAATTTGTTGTGGTATTTATTAATGACATCCACAGCGGTGTATTCCTATAACAGGAACATGAACACCATTTAAGGATAGTATTGCAAACTTTGAGAGAGAAGCAGTTATTTGCAAAGTTAAGTAAATGTGATTTCTAGCTTAAGGAAGTGTCATTCCTAGGTCATATTGTATCTGCGGAAGGTATTAGAGTGGACCTAGAGAAAATTGAAGCATACGTGAATTGGAAACCTCCTCGAAATGTAACTGAGGTGAGAAGTTTCTTGGGCTTAGCAGGTTATTATTAGAGATTTGTACAAGGATTTTCAATTGTAACATCCTCACATACAAGATTACTCGGGAAATGAGTAAAGTTTTAGTGGGATGATAAGTACCAATCCATCTTTGAAAGGTTCAAAGAAATACCAGTTGAAGCACTAGTGTTGATTCAACCTACTTCGGGTAGGGATTATATTATGTCTGATGATGCCCGAGGATAGGTTTGGATGCGTGATGCGGGGATGGGAAAGTGGTGAAACATACTTCGGATAGTTGAAACCGCATGAACAAAACTATCCCACTCATGATTTGGAGTTAGCAGTTGTAGTGTTCGCTTTGAAAATTTGGCGACATTTTTTATATGGAGAAAAATGTAGAATTTTTACTAATCATAAGAGTCTGAAATATTTGCTAAATCAAAAAATTTGAACTTGAGGCAACGTCGGTGGATACAATTGTTTAAAGACTATGATTGTATAATTGACTACCACCCGGGAAAAACAAATGTAGTGGCGGATGCCTTAAGTAGGAAAATGATTTCTGCTTTGACTTTGAAAGATTATAATTGGAGACTTGAACCCGGTGGAGCCTTGTTGGCTCAATTAAGAGTTATATTGGATTTGAAGCAAATGATAGTAAATTCTCAAAAAAATGATACCAAGTTACAAGAGATAGTTTAGTTAGTCAGTACTGGAGACAAGACTGATTATGCAATAGATGAAAGTGGAGGTTTTTTGTACGAGAACAAATTATGTGTACCGAATGATATGGATTTAAGAAAGAAGATATTATATAAACTACAATCACATTTTCACCATGCACCCTGGAGGTAATAAGATGTACTAGGATATGAAACAGTACTATTGGTGGCAAGGGATGAAAAGGACATTTCTAAGTACGTGTTTAAGTGTCTGACGTGTCGTGAGTAAAGTGAACACCCAGAGTAATAGATGCGGGTGTATTAGATCCCCTTCCAATTCCCCAATGGAAGTGGGATAACATTACTATGGATTTGGTATTCGGTTTTCCCCTCACCCAAAGGAAACATGATGGAGTTTGGGTAATTGTGGACAGATTGACCAAACCAATTACTCTTCCTCTGGTCAGACGAGAGCTACTCCATGGATCATTTAGTGAACTTTATGTGAGTGAAATTAATCGAGATTACATACGATTCCCTTATCGATAGTGTCGACCGCGTCTACGGTTTACATCAGAGTTCGGAAAGAAATTACGGTCGGCCGCTGATGCGAGGCTAGAATTTTATGCTGCTTTCCATCCTGACCGGTGGATAGTTTGAAAGAGTGATTCATAGGTTGGAAGATATGCTTCAGGGTTGTGTATTAGATTTTCCGGGAAGTTGGGATGGGTATATTCCACTCATGGAATTTTCCTATAACAACAATTATCAGTCCAGTACTGGTATGGCCCCGTATGAAGCTTTGTATGGAAGAAGATGTAGAAATCCTATGTGTTGGATAGGCTTGGATGAGCCTAAGATTATTGATCCTGATTTAGTAAAAGACACAGAAGAAAATTTTTAGATTATTTAGTAGAGGTTAAAAGCTGCCAGTGATAAACAAAGGTCTTATGCTAATTTGAAAAGAAAGGATATAGAGTATGAAGTTGAAGACAAAGTGTTTTTAAAAGTATCTCCATGGAAAAAAGATATAAAACTGGAAAGGAAAACTAAGTCAATTCATTGACCCTTACGAGTTTTAGAAGAAGTTGGATAATATATTGTTGGCCTCCCTCTGGGGATTAGCCAAATTACATGATGTATTCCATGTGTTTTTATGCTTGAATGTCGTTAGGCACATCGCATGTGCAGTTCAAGACATGCAAGTACAAGAAGATTTCACTTTCGATGAAGAGCCGATAGCTATTCTAGATCGTGAAATAAGATAGTTACGGAACAAGCAAGTCCCTCTGGTAAAGGTGTTATGGAAACATCATGGTATGGAAGAAGCAACATGGGAACCAAAATCGACAATGAGGGTACAGTACCCTCAACTCTTCAGTTTAGGTAATTTCGAGGACGAAATTTATTTTAAAGGGGGGAGAATTGTAAATACATCCTAGTCGTTTTCAACATGTTTAGGGTATTTTGTAGGTATAACTTAAATTTTTCGTAATTGTTATTTTGCTACGGGAGAAAATTTTGAAACCCGGAATTTGTACAAGATATAAGGGTAAATTTATAATATGTCAAAACAGGATATAAAAGTCATAATATAAGAAGATGGTAGGCTATTGTATAAATGGCATTACTTGATTTGCAAATAGAGGAGAGTTTGAGGACCAAGGTGTAATAAATGGAAAATTAAAAGTCAAAAAGGGATAAGACTAAGTTAGTCTCTCATTTTTGGAGAGCCAAAAACGTGAAGAAGAAGAAAGGAGAAGAGAAGAAGTAGAGGAAGAAGAAGAAGAAGAAGAAGAAGAGGAAAGGTATGGATACTAGGGGTTTGTATGGAAACTATGTTTGTATGGATATTATGGAGTTTGTATGGAAGTGTTTGTATGGATATTAGTGGTTTCATTTCTAGGGTTTAGTTAGGAATTCATCCTAACCCTAGAATTGTTGAAAGTTGGGTTGGTAAAACCCTAGTTTGTATAAGATTAGTATGGAATCCTCCCTTTGAGTATGGATTCTTGGTTTTTGATGTGGCGATACATGTTTGGGTGTTAGGAAGTTAACCTAACTTACAAGTAGTTGAGTTTAGGTTTGGAAAAACCATAATTAATCTCCATGTTTGGTTTTGGTGAGGTTAGATGGGAGTTGTTTTCAGTGATGCGTTTGGATTATTTGAGGATTTTTTGTTGGATTTTTGGAAAATGAATGAAATCAGAAAAATCCGGGCAATTTTAGGGTCCAACATTATGGCGTAGCGATCTTACGTAGTAGCGTAGGTCCACGCGGCGTGCATGGCCATCTGTGGCGTCATTTGAGATGGAGGTTTTAGACTGACCTCAGTGCAGCGTGCGTAGCCCTACTTATTCACCATATGGAAATTTTTGTGTTTGTTTTGTTTTGTTATTTCGGTATTCCGAGGACTTATCTAATGGATAAGGACCCTATAGAGTGTGAAAGATTAAACTCATATAACATAGGTAAAGGAAACATTAGACCGTACCTCGCCTCGGCGAAGCGAGTTCGATGCGGGCAGACTTAATGCCCCTATGATAAGATAGTAAGTTCCTAAACACATAATTTTAGGACTACCTAAGACCAGATATTGAATGACACGACACTTCAGTTACATGGGCGGCACATCTCTGTCGATTAACCGGCCTCCGCTGGAGTGATACGACGCCACATTGCGTGGGCGGGCATGTCTGCGCTTAATTCTTTGTGCTCCTACTAGTGCCCCGACACTTACATTTATGGCGAAGCACGTCTTTGATCGGTGCCGGCCTCTTGCTAGTCTTCATGGCACTTATGTTCACGTGGCGAGGCATGTCTCGATCGGTGCCGGCACTCTGCTGTGCTATGACACCTCGATCTTGCCCAGTGCCACGAGGTACTATTGTCGTGTCGATGGTAGCTCATTGAATTTTTAGTCCATTTTTCTGATTTCATTTACAATGTAATTGCTTGTTTTCATGCAAAAATATGTACTATTTCCCAAATTTATATTTTGCAAAAATTTAAAGCAGAAATGAAAATTCCAACAAGAATTAGAAGTGAAAACAGATCAATGGCCCAGGTGAGGTCGCAACAGAGAATTGAGGTCACGACCAGAAGTCATACTACACTAAATGAAAAGTTGTTGCGACAAAAGAGAAGTTGTTGAGACAGAAAAAGGGCTTCAGGGAAGGATTCTATGTCGCAACACCATTCTAAGTCGCGACACCGAAAGAAGACAATTATGGTTGCAATAGATTCTTGAGGTCGCGACAAGTAGAACAGTAGCACAACAGTTTTGAAGTCATGACAGAGAATTTAGGTCACGACTATAAGTGATAACAAGCCCAACAAAAGTTGTTGCGACAATGGAAAACTTGCTGAGACCAAGACAGAAAGAACTTCAAGGAAGATCATGTCGCAACATCGTTTTAAGGTCGCGACACGAAAAGAAGACATTGTTGGTCGCAACAGATAATGGATGTCGACCCGATGAAAATTTAAATTGAGAAGCTGTTGTGACTAAGAAATGAGGTTGCGACGGGGATGAGGAATGATGTAAATGGCTTTCGTGACATAAATTTTAGCAAGGAAAAGCGATTAGTCGTGACCTAAATCCGCCTTCAGCGACAAAGACAATGAAAAGACATCGTTTTAAGTCCACGACATGAAAAAGGGGTATGACCCGAGAATCAGTTGTTGGCATCGAATTGAGGTCGTGACACCGAATGCAGTAGTTAGCAAGACAGCCAGTTCGCGACATGGAACTGAGGTCGTGACATAGAATTTATTAAAGGGTCAGAAAAACGTGGTCGCAACAAAGATCAACATAGCTGACAATATAAATGATGTCGCGACATGGAATTGAGGTTGCGACATATATTTCAACAAAAGGAAGAACAGTTAGGTTGCAACATACTTTTGAGGTCGCGACAGGAATTGCACTAATTAAAGAAACTACTTGGTCGCAACCTAATGACCATGTCGCCACAAGAAAATAAGCAGACCAGCAAAGTGAGTCGCGACCTGCTTGAAGGCTTAAGATAACTGAAAGATGTCGCAACCTAAAAGAGAAGTTGCGAACAAGAAGCAAAGAGGCTGGCAACAGAAATGATGTCGCGACATCAAATCGAGGCCGCGACACAGAAATGTAGTAAAGGCAGAGAGAGTCAGGTCGCGACATGGAATTAAGGTCGTGGCACCAATTCCTGGAAACAAGAAAAAAGAGGTCATAATCAGAGTTCTCACTACTAATAACTAACATAGTGGCGAAAAAGAATTCATGTCGTGACCACTAATCAAATTTCAAGCGAAGAAGCAGTCGCCTTGAAAACATCGATTAGTAGCTCAACAATTGCAATAACAAAGTGAAAGAACGTTGCGACTAGTTCCCTGAGGTCATGACAAACTTGACAGGCCAAACTAGGATTTCATGTCGCAACATCGTTCTCAAGTCGCGACCTAAACAGAGGGCTGGGCCATTTATTTTAGGGAAATCCACCTGGAGCCTTGGAATCAAGCCCAATTTCTGAAGGTTATAAATAGGTGTGCACAGTTTTAGTAAAGTAGCTTCCGGTTTTCTAAAACCCACTAGCTGGGAGGAAAAGGAAGACTCACTGTATATTTTTATAATATAATTTTTTTCTTTTCTTTTTTTCTTTCTTTCTTTTCTTTTGATCTGAACGAGTACTCTGTTAGAATGTAGAAGCTGGATTTATTTTTTTTATTCTCTTTTCCAATTATGGCCTGGAATCAATCAAGTTCAGACAATTTTTGGAATTCGTTTCTTCCAGTGAATTATAGTTACAGTGGATGTTCTTGATCAACACTCCATTGTAGATTGTGATTCTGTAATTGAGAAGCACAACTTCACTAGATTGGATTTATTGTTAGCTATAGTCTTTTACGCATAAATTGAAAGTTACGGATTGGAATTTATTTGGTTAATGTGTTGTTAAATGGTTTCATTCCCGATAGTATTATCGAATGCCCTTCAAGGTATGTATCTGCTCTGATTTTTAGGAGACCCTGCAGTGACACGAGAAGGAAGATTCACGAGTTAGGGAACATTCAATTGGTGGGTATGTTAGACTACCATTGAAGAACTATTGAGCTTTGAGAGTTCACTTAGATAAATTCCCAGTTCACTCATAATTGATGTTGGAGGGGAATATTTATCATTTTAAATAATCAAAGATATCACCTTAATCTGTTGGAAAGCTCCTGAACCTATATTAGCTAAGATCTAATCAAGGGAATGGAAATATCCACTAGATTTAAAGGATGAGTCATCAATCAAGTTGTAGAAATTTTGTAACAACCTTTACTTGGGAAGTAAGAAATCTGCAGTCTTAAGAAATGGGTATGAAGTATTGAGAAAGAAAAATACCTAGATCTTGTTAAGATTGTGCAAAGCACAAGTAACTGGTTAGACCCTTGTCTTCGAGAGAAGCAGGGACCTCTAGTCAATGAATTATGGAGAAATCCAATCGCATTTTTAGGCATCTTGGACAAATCCAAATCCGGCTAAGCGAGTAACAATGCATGATGGTGCGAAATTAGATTTGTTTCATAAATATTTCTTTGATAGTGTTCATTTCTGAGAGAAGCTGATTCGGTCAACTCATTATAGTTTATATAATTTCATTAGCTTATTTTAATATCCTAAGTTGTAGATGCTCTCTTTAGGACAATTATCCTTAAATTTCTAGTTGATAAACTGTATCATTGAGGTCCAGATGGTATGGATCTTGAGTAGTTGGGGTAGTTGATTTTGAGAATCCAAGTCAATCTCTGTAAGAATGATATATGGACTTACATCCATTTTTTTTACTACTTGTATGACCTGTGCACTTGGAGTGTCATAGACTAAACCTATGCATAATTCCAGAACATTAAATCAGTTTTATTAAATTTTAAGAAAACTCTAGTCCAATTTGACATGGCTACAGGAAAATTGTAAGGTTCATGTATAGGTGTTAAGTTGAGTGGTTTAGTCTATATTTTCACAAACAAACAGTGTCCTACTCATTTCTTATCTTTAGATGCAGGTAATTGACGATTATAATAAGAGACTAAAAAATGAATAAGAGTAAAGTAATGTATATCGTTCTGCTCTGAATGTACCTTAGGGTACCTCTGCACAAGTATAAGCTCTGTAGTACCTACGGATACCTTCGTATAAGTATAAGCTCTGTAACTCCTATGGGAGATCTGGATAAGTCTAAGTCTGCTATAAGTACAAGTATATGTATTAGTTTGCTATATTAATTCATGAAAATTATGATATCTATTACTGTATATCTGTTACTGTTATATGCTTACTGTAAAAGAGTATTAATGCATGTGTACATGTATAAGTCATATGTTTCCCATTAAGCATTAAGCTTAGCACGGGTTTTAATCGGGTGTAGATACGAAGGAGGGGCGTCAGCGATCTTCCGCTATGCTGGCACAGGCCGGCACACTTGTAGGGGTCCATCACCTGTAGGTTTCTAATTATGCAAATGTAAATGTACAATTTTTATATATGTATATGTAAATGGGACTCAAGACTGTATGTATTAGCACTGTAAACACCACTACGGTGGTAGTTTTATTTTTGTATCTTTTTATATGATATTGTGATTCGGTTATAAGACTTGGGACCACCAAATGTGTGACACCCCGATCCCGGGGTGTCTCGTTGACCACCGTCAACCCGCGGAATACTTGTGTCTCATATCAAGAGACCTATACATGAGTAAAATGGCCACATTGGCCCATACATCCATACTCACAAAATCATATTTTATACAAAAGGAGTTAATTTATAATTGTATTTGTTCAATTTACACAAAAGCGGATGGAATCTTCCAGAATTTACAAAATTACGAAATAGGCTGTTTGGCCAATTCCTTCCACCTCTGAGTCTCAAATACGTCCCATAATCTCGGCTCAGGCCCAGTCACAATACTTTGTCAGTGCCTAAAGGGGATCCCATGACGGAGTGAGCAACGCCATGGTGGGGTGTACCTGCATGGGTTACTCCCCATCTAAGTTAACAGTGCAATGACACACCAAACATTCCAAGCAAAACATTTATGTTCTCTCAAATGTCTGATATGAATGAGAATGTGACCCTTACTCCAGTCTAGAGCCCTCACTAACTCCCTCACGCATGCCTAAGCCAAATGTGACAAAAACATCGTTTTCGAAAAAAAAATATTTTTTTTTCTTCTCGAAAGCATCATATCGAATTTCGGTAAATATATTGGACTACCCTCCAAGTAAATTCTTTGGATCATTTTTAAACGATCATGGGGTGACCTTGGATGAAGCCCCATTAGACATCTCAGAGCAATTCTTCGGGAGAAAATCTTCCTTGAAACTCTTTCACAACCATTTCCTTTTTCTTTCATGTCATGCACTCACACCTATCCTCTAGGTTCCTGGTGTATGATGCAATATGTCATTTCACAACAATTCATGTTAATATATTAATCAATGCATATACTAATAAAATTTATCATAATCATCCTTACATATTTAATATATCAAGCATGCATAAATATATTAACGAGCAAATATCAACACACCATGGATAATTATAATTGATACACATGTAATTCTCCTCCATTCACAGCTATGTTAATACATCATGACATACATTAACATGTCCTTCACCCACGTGTTATTCACCTGACGGCGCACAATCTAAGCGGCCAGCATAACACGCGATTGGCCAATGTCCACCATAGGAACTGGCTGCAATCTTGACTCAATGGGATTTCCATAGAGTGAAACACCGAAAACGGAGTTCGGACGAAGAAGTCATGACATACGAGTTGGAGGTCACACATGACTAGGCGGATCCTACAGACCAGGTCTACCGCACTCAGGGCCCCTTTCCGGCCGACTCCAGTACCCAATGCCCTCCATAGGCATACAGATGGAATCTTGACTCAATGGGCTTTCCATAGAGTCCAAGAACATCCGAATCGGAATTCGGACCAAGAAGTTATGACCTTTCGAAGTTAGAGGTCATACATGAATCGCGGCTACCCGAGACAGTCCACTTTACTTGGGAGGCTTTCTGGCCCAGATCTGAGTACCCAATGCCCTCCATAGGCGCCTGGCTGGAGTCGTGACTCAATTTTTCTTTCCATAGGTCCAAGAACACCCCGAATCGGAATTGATAAAGAAGTTATGACCTTCAGTTGGAGGTCATACATATGCGGCCCTACGGGCTAGCCTACCAAATCCAACACTAACCGGCCGGCACTAATGGCCCCGGTTGCCCAATGTCCTCCACAGGAACATGGCTACAATATTGACTCAATGGGATTTCCATAGAGTCCAAGAACACCTGAATTGGAATTCGGACGAAGAAGTTATGACCTTCCGAAGTTGGAGTTCACACCTAAATAGGTAGCCCTACCCGGGTAGCCTACCCAACCAGAACTAACCGGCCCGATTGCCCAATGTCCTCCACGGAACATGGATGCAATCTTGACTCAATGGGCTTTCTATAAAGTCCAAGAACACCCGAATCGGAGTTCGGACGAAGAAGTTATGACCTTCCGAAGTTGGAGGTCATGCATGATCCTAGCCGGACGGAACCCATCCGGGGTGAACCATCAGAGTGTTGAACCCATCAGGTGACCCCATCAGGTGAACCCATCGGGAGCTATTGAACCCATCGGAAATGAATGACTAGCCCAGGACAACCCTTCAACTAGAATGTTCTGGTATCTGAGACCATAACTTGAGCTCTGAGACAAGATTCGAGAGATTCAAAGCTTCAACATCAAGTTGTGATGTGGCTACAATTTACCTGAAGGACTCATTGCAAACTACGTTTATTTTCTATCAGCCAGGTTAAGTCAGGTTAATGTATGCTAATAACATGCGGCTTCCATGGTTCAAAACACAACCAAGCATTCCCATAGGGACAGGAACAACCACACCTTCATTCATTTTAACTCTAACACATAAAAAGTAGCACCTGAGGACAATTACTTAGTCCCCGAATCCAGTCTCGGATGTCAGAAAGCAGTCCGAAATCTCTAGCACATTGTCCCAAAGTCTTGGGATGATTCACACGGCCACCCACGGCCTCACACAACCCTTGTCATTTGAATGGCCCTTAAACAAGGATTAAACCAAGTAGGAGAAAACTTCTAGATCTTGGAGTTTTTGTCAAAACTCCCTAACTCCGGTCTCTATGCGAAGCCCTTGCCGTGAGGTTGAACTCTTCCTCTTGCCGGCTGGCGTAAGATCCGATCGTCGGAAATTTAGAGATAAGGGTGGAGTCTCTCTCTAAACTCTCTCTTTCTCCTTTCTTTTCTGTTCTTTTCTTTTCTCCCATCCTTTGTTTGAGTCGAGATGGGCTAAGAGCTTGTCATACCAGCATCGCGTGTCCGATTTTCATTGGATGGATTCGCTATCTCTTATCCATGCGTGATTTCTATCCGATGACATGATCTTACATGTCACACATAGCCCATCTTGTTCATTGTTTGACTTTACCGTAGAGCGACATGTCTTATAGTAAAGGCCACTCAGCATCAACCACTTGTCGCAGTCAGCTGCGATTAATGCCAGCGTGGTAGATTGTTTGAATTTGGTGAAGTCGATGCGGTAGCTAGATTTCGCGAGACGATTCCAACGGTGAAGTTTGTTTCGTCAATCGAGATCTAAAAAAAATCCAGATTTTGACCGAATTTTACCGTTCTACCATTTTTCGAAAATTCGGATTTTTCCGGGGTTTCACAAAATGTCTGAAAAATAAGGTAAAGAGTCCTAGTACGATTTCACGCGCCCCTTCGTCTGCCTAGGTGGGGGTTGGGGGCGTGACAATGTTCTTATAGAGACTCGAGCCTAGGACCTCCCTCTACTGACATCCTCAGCACGCCAGGCCCAGACCAGGGGTAGAAACGTGGAGGGGCATTTTGTTTAGGTCTTAAGCCGATCATTTTCGCTATTAATCTGGATGCTAAGTCATCCTCTAAAGTTTTTAGCATTTTTTATTTTGTATTTCTATTGATTGTATTGCTAACCTCAATAAACAAATTTATGTATTTAAAAAAAAAAAGTTATTCTTAGAAATTATTACATCTAGTAATAAATGAATGTAACACATATTAATAAATGAAATGTAAGACAATCTTATTTATTTTAAAATTAATTTTCTAATGAAAAATTAGAAACTGTTTGATTTTATAGATAACACAAACAATAGTTTTTATAACACAATGAAGACATTTTAGATTTTTTAAACTACATTTAGATTCTTGAATGAATTGAGGCACGCTTATCATTTTATATTTAAGAGTAAAAATAGCGTCATTTTAAACCAAAATCGGGATATTATAAAAAAAATGAAGTTTAGTTTTCTAGTCAAAATTTACAAAAATATGATGATATGTAAAGAATAAAGGGAAAATTAGTATTAAAATTATGAACTTTCATGACTTTTGTATTTAAATCGCGAACAAATAGTTTGCTTTTTAAATAAAGCAATTTTCATAAATTTTGTTTTTATATTCCAAACAAGACTCCGAACATTTACCCTGTCCAACGTGGCACAACGAAAAGACGTCGTTTTAATGTTAAAACTACCATTAAAATGAAAAGTGAGATAAACAAAATTCATGAGATTCTTATATTTAAAGGCAAACTTTTGTTAGGTTAAATACGAAAGTCATGGACATGTACCTTCCCAGAAATAAACTAACCAACATATATTCAGAAAGAGTTTTGTGATTGGAAAAAAAGGTATGGAAAACATTTTTCTTTTCCTTTTTTTTTTTTTTTTTTTGCTGCTTTTACCTTTACTTTTGTGATGTGTTTGAGTAAGATTTTTTTTTTTTTTTGACAACTAAACATTTTAATTATAATGTATTAAACTACCCCCACTGAGACATGGACCCTAAACCACTTCCCTTTTTATGTCCTATCTATTTAAACGTTGAACGCTCTATCATATGAGTTAGGTATGATAGGAAAAAAATAATAATAATAAAATTTAAAAATAAAATTTATTGTATGTACATGTCAAGTTTTATTATAAAGTTACAATTACTATTTTTTTATTTTTATTTTTTTTGAAGTATACTATTTATTAATTTCTTATATACAATGTGTTTCTTTAAAAAAAAAAAATGATGGCAGCACAATGTGATATAGAATATATTATTATAAACACTTGATTTAAAATACTTAGGCTCTGTTTGGAACCCGAAAAGTACTATGGAAAGTACTCAAAGAAGGGAGAAAAATAAAAAGGGAAAATGGAAGGAAAGCAGATTTGTTACGACATGATGCTTTTCATCATCTTGTTGCAATGCTTTATTTATTGTGGAATGGTTCTAAAGATTAATGAATTCAGTCGTGAAGATATCAGATTATAGTCGTCAATATGTTGAAGAATTATAGTAGTTAGATATCCTAGTCACTATATTATCAAATTTGTAAGCTTTATACCGATTTATCATGTTATTAACCTGGATATTATTTCATCATCCTTTATGGTTTAGTAATTTTTATCTTGGTCACCATTGATGCTATTCTGAGTTTAGTCGATAAAATTATTTTTCCTTTAAAAAAGTACCATGAAATTTAAAAAGGGAAAAGGTGCAAAAACTCCCTCAATATTTTTGTCGGTTTAAAGAGACCCTTACAGTTTACTCCTATAACCCAAATTAGCCTCTGTTGTGACTCAAATTGTTAAAGTGGTCAAATAGTGTTAAAATAACTGTTAAATGCTGATGTGGCATCTACGTTGCACTTGAGACCCACTCTCCTCTCTTTCTTCTTTCATCTGCTTTCTCTCTCACTCCTCACTGCTTGCACCTTCTTACTCTCCGCACCTCTTCTATCTCTTCTCTCTCACTAGTTGCACACAAACCCCCCACCCACCCAACTAGGAGCCCCAGCCCGCCCATCAAACACCTGCCAGACAATTTTTTATTTTATTTTTAAGCTTTCATTTTTATTAAACTTTGTTTTAGATTTTAAATATAATAAGGCAAAAATTCAAAATTAATTTTCTTTAAATCTACTAAAACTTTTATTTTAATTTTTTAAAATTTACTTAAATAAAGATTCAAATTTTATTTTTTAAATATAAATAAACTATTCATTATTTTAAAAAAAATTATGCATAGTATTGCATCAAAATAAATTATATTTTAATTAAAATATTTAATATCTTTAATATAAATATATTTTTTTATAATAATTAATACTATAATAAATAAATAAATATTAATATTTTAAATTATAAATTTGATTTAAAAAAAAAAAACTCATACATTGATATCTATAAAAATTTGTATTAACTTAATACTTTAAAATATATTAATTTTTAAATAAAAATATTAAATATTAAATCTCATCCATTTAAAATAGATTATATTTTAAATAAAAATATTAAATATATAATATAAATATTAAAACTCATCCATTTTGAAATATCTTTAATATTAAATATTATTTCAAACTCATCCATTTGATTTTCATTTAATGAATTTTAAAAATTAATTGAATTTTGAAAATAATTTATTTAAATTAAGATAACCGAATATTGTTTATATTTGAAAAAATAAATTTTGATTTTTTATTTACTAGATTTTAAAAATTAAAATAGAATTAGTTTTCTTAGTTGATTTAAAGTAACAAATAATTTATTTATATATTTTTTTAAAATGAATTTTTATTTAATAGATTTTAAAAACTAAAATAAAATTTAATAAAAAAAATTAAGAGTTAAAAAAGAAAATATAAGTAATAAAAAAAAAAAAGTTTGGACGGGTGTTGGGGGGGTGGGGGGATTGGGTCCAAATGGTGATGGAGAGAGGTGAGAGAATGGAGAGACGAGAGGAGGGAAGAGAAAGAAGAGAGAAGAGAGAGGAGGAAGTGGATCCGCCCATGCGCGTGGATGTCGTGACTTTTAACTATCATTTTAACGCGTTTAACGCGCTTTAACGGTTGAGTGTGATGAAACAATTTGAACTCACGAGTAAATTGTAAGGGCTTCTTTAGCAGAAAAATGTTCAGTGTAAATGAGATATTGGAGTGCAACGTTAGAGGTTTTTTGCACATTTTCAATTTAAAAATATAGAATGCCAGCAAACAATTCAATTGTGGTTTAAATTTCTGGCAAAATTGGCAATTAATCACCCGTTGGATTATAATACAAAGCCAAATAGCCCCTCCCAGAGTGGGCTAACTAGACATAGAAGAAAAACAAACTAAATTCAAGGCAAGACCACAAACATTTGGTTTGAACCTACAACCAAGTATTAACTCATCAGGTGTTCAACCATTAAGGCACCATTTCAATTATTTAAAATTTTAGCAAAATATATTATACATAGTAATACTTACTATATATTTGTATAAATAAGTTTTCTTCCATTTTTAATATGTTTTTATATTTAATATTATACAGGATTTTCATAATTAATTTTAAAATATTAATTTATTTATAGAAAGGCAGAAATAAATAATATCTTAAATATTGTGGTATATAATTTACTAAAACCTTTAGTTTAAATAAAATAGAAATTATATATTTATTAAGTCACCGGTTATTAGTTCAACCAACTAGTTCATCATTAGTTTTTAAAACGTACTTCAAAGTCCATAACATGTGTCACAAGTGGCAACGACCTTAAATTTAAAAGAAAAAGGAAGAAAGAAATCGAAAGTTGAAGCTCTCAACTCAACTAATCCATTTTCTAGTTCTTGAACCCCAATCGATTCTTTCATTCCTTCTTTTTGTTCCAAACTAGGCCCTACCCATCAAGAAACCCATAGCGAGAATGTTTCTACAATCGTTCCATGGCTACATTATGTGGCTGCAGTTAGAGTGGGCTTAGCCAAAAATGGACGTCGGTGAATATTATTTACTTGGATCATTATTTGATTTTTCAAGTTATTTTTAGAAGTGGAAACCACAGTAACCCTTCCCCTCTATTTCTCTATTTCAAACCTTGTTTTGTTAGAGGAGTGGTGATTTTTTTCCATTCTTGGCACAAATCACCTTAAATCATTTTCTTCAAGATCTTGAGTTTTCTTTTCTGATAAAGTGGTTTCTTTCACAACGATCTAAGTTTGTCTTTGTTTTCCCTTTATTTTTCTTGTGTTTTTATCGTCAACCTGTTGCGACGTGTTTTGTCACCAACATGTTACGGCGGGTAGTTGTGTCATCAACAATTAAAATCTTCATAGGTTTTCGTGTTGGCAGTTCAAATGACAAAGTTCAATCTAACAGTGTCAGATAAAATCATATTCGTCGGTATGCTGCAGATATGGAATTTTAGGTATTCGAGCCATTTGTGGATTACCAAATGTGTAGGCTTGAGCCAGTCATTTTCACTATTAACTTGGATGTTGCGTCAACCTCTAAAGTTCTTAGCACTTTTGATTATGTGTTTCTATCGATTGTATTGCTAACCCAAATCAATAAATTTATCTCTTTTAAAAAAATATATTTTTAGAAATTATTACTCCTAATAATAAATTAATTTAACACATTAATAAATGAAATGTAAGACAATCTTATTTAATTTAAAATTATTTTTTTAATGGAAAAATAGTTATAGTTTGATTTTATACACTCTTAGAAACAATAGTTTTTATAACCCTATTAAGAAATTTTAGATATTATTTTTTTGAAACTACATTTTAGATTAATTTTGATTTATAAATTTCTTATATTAATTGAATCACATTTTGAATTAATTAAAATTTATTAGATTCATGAATGAATTACACACATTATGATTTTATATTTAAGAGTAACAATAGAGTCATTTTGAACCAAAATCAGGAGATTATAAAAATGTATATTGAAGTTTGTTTTTCTAGTAAAAATTTACAAAAATATGATTATATGTAGAGAATAAATAATTTTTCTTTGTTGTTTCTACCTTTATGTTTGTGATGTGTTTGATTAAGATTTTTTCTCTTTTAACAACTAAACGCGTTAATTACAATATAGTAAATTGTCCCCACTGGGACTCGAACCCTAAAATCCTCCCCTTCCTACACCCTACCTATTTAAATATTGAACGCTTTACCACATGATCAGCTAGGCATGATGGACAAAAAAATTAATATTTTTTAGAAAATAAAATTTATTGAATGTTCATGTCAAGTTTTATTATAAAGGTTACAATTACTATTTATTAATTTCTTAATGATGTATATAATGTGTTTCTTTTAAAAAAAAAATATGATGTATACAATGTGATATGGCATATATCATTATAGATACTTGATTTAAAATATAGTCTCCGTTTGGAACCCGAAAAGTATTATGGAAAGAACTCAAAGAATGGAGAAAAATAAAAGGAAAAATGGAAGGAAATAAAATTTGGAGGAAAATAAAAAATAGATTTAAACTTAATAAATTATTTTTATATGTTTATTTAAACTTAATTTATTTGTTCCTCTCTATTATATAAGTACCATGGTGCACATCCGCTCATTTTCTCTCATCTTATTCTCTTCTAGCCCATTTTCCTCAAGGAATGAGGGGTGATTTTTTTTGTCATTCTTGGCCTAAAATCAGTCATCTGCATCTCTTTCTTTTATTTTCTTGCTCAATAAATGTAAGACCCGAGAAAATTCCAATTTCTTGAAAAATGGCAAAATTGTAATTTTGATCAAAACCCGAAATTTTTCTAGATCTTGGATGACAAAACGAATTTCACCATTGGAATCATCTCGCGAAATCTAGTTAATACGCCGAATTTCGTCGGGTCGAACGATGGAGCTTAGCGTATTTTGAGGCATCGCGTTTCGGGTGCCGTAAAACGATATTTGATGTGACAAAATTCACGTATAACATGTACTCATGTGACACATGACTGCGTAGGTAAAGGAAATGATGGAAATGGATGGCCGAGAGCATGCCATGTGTCGAAAATCCAAAGCTTGGGGACATAGATGTCATTTTTTGAATTGTAAGTGAGATAAGACAAAAATGTGAATAGTGTTATCCTCCTCCTTTTGAAAAGCCAAAGAAAAACGTGAAAGGGAGAGGGGAGATGCAGTGGCTGAAATGGTGATATTCTAGTGAGAGAGAGAGACTTCTCTAGGTTTCTGAGATGTCAGGCCAGTATTCTTGAAGCTGAAGAAAGAGCATTCTGTGACGAGGCCTACGTGTGGAGCTCGGTTTGAGGTTTTGACAAACTCCGTGGTGGGGTTTTATCTACTTGGTTTTACATTTTGTTTAAGTGTTTTATGATGTTTCGGTTGGGTTGAGGCGCTACTTGGTATTTGATCGGTCCAAAACTTAGGACGAATTATTCGATTTTGGAGCCATTTAGACAGTCCACGGACTGTGTGTGGACGATGTGGGGTGTTGGGTTGTGAATAATGCATTAAATCATGTATTGTGATGTGTATGAGGCCGGAAATGACCATGAAATTCGGGTTCCCAAAGTGAACCGATGATTGGATGATAGGCCGTGAATAGTAACCCGAGGGTTTTACTGTTCACGTGAATAGTGACACGAATTAATTTTGTGTGAAAATGTGTTTGGTTGAGTGATTCAAGATGAAGTGCTCGTTTTTGTTGATTAGCCCACGTGAGCTAATTTTTGTGAAATTGCATAACATGTTTGTGTGATTTAAATTATGTAAATATATGCATGATGATATATTTGCATGTGTTATATAAATTATATTGGAATTGGCATCATGCATTCCATATGCACTAGGGCACCCTAAAACGATAGGAGTGAGTGCATGAGGTGGTTTATTGAGAGAGTGGTTTCGGAGGGTTGATTAATCATAATAATTATCGGAGTGTGTCCATTACAATATCGGAGGGTAGTCCACAAAAAAGAAACAAATATCTTTGTTTTGAAAATAAGGTTTCTCATACATGGCTTAGGCAAGTGTGAGGGAGTCGGTGAGTTTCGGAAATGGATTGGTCATTGAATATTCAGTAGGATCGCGTATTTGCTTGAATGTGCATTTACATAGGAGCATTGCATATACTTAGGTGGAGAAGCCATTTAGGGTGATTCCTCTTTTGGGCATTAGCTCACCATGTCGAGGAATTATATTATTTCGGTGGGGGCGCACGAGACGGCTGTGAGGCGTGCGAAGAAAGCCGGGTTGTGGCTTTGGTGTTGGATGATGTAGTACATGTATTAGAATTCTAGAATTTTAATATATGTTGTATAAGAGTAAATTTTTAACTCTTGGAACTATTGTATATAGTTGGTATATATTGATGAGTACTGTGTATGGGCCCAAGTGGTCGTTTTTACTCATGTTATGTATTATATTGGATTGTTTGGGACAGGTTTGTTCTTGGGTAGAGCTCCCCATGCAAAGGAGACTCTGCCCGATTTTCGTGAGAGATGTCAGGTCACCCGACATTCATGAATGTTTCTGCGGGTTGACGAGTAGTCAACGGACCCCCGGGTTTTGGGGCGTCACAATAAAGCGGTTCTTCCACAGACATTTAAGTTTTATCCTATTTTCGTGTTGTCCTTGTCTTATTGTGACGTTTGGTTTATCCTTGTTTTATTACGACATTTGGGTTGTCGTCATCTTATTGTGGCATTTAGTTTATTGTCAGCTTGTTACGACATGATGTTTTTTGTCATCTTGTTGCGACTCTTTATTTGTGTCGGTGTGATTCAAATAGGCAAAGCATTTTTTATCAATTGAAGATATCATTTTATGGTCATTGGTATATTAAAAAACTCGAGTAGTAGATATTCTAGTCACTATATTACTAAATTTGTAGGCTAGCGTTTTGCCGATTTATCATCCTATTAACCTAGATATTGTTTCATCATCCTTTATTGTTTTTAGCAATTTGTATCTTTGATATATTGATCTATTGCAAGTTTGAATCAATCAAATTATTTTTCCTTTCAAAAAATACCATGAAATTTTAAAATATAGAAGAATTTTGATTATGTTTGATTTTCTTTTATTAAAAAAAATGTTTGATTTTCTTTTATATTTTTCATACTAATACAAAACATGAAAATCATTTTCCTTATATATATATATATATATATATATATAGTTTCTATAATAATATGTTTTAACCTTCTTTTTAATACTATTTTCAATTATTATCCCCTAAACAATTTGTTTCCAAGAAAGAAAAAAGTGGTTCTTAATGTTTTGAAAATCAGATCGAACGGTTGAATTGTCAACCGACTATTAATCCAATCTGATTCATGCTTTGGAATATATTCCTCTCAAACTGGATATGAATCATAGAGTGTCGGTCGAGCACATGAATGACTCGAGCAGGGACAATTTGATAAAGAGCGAACAATTCAATTGTGGTTTAAATTTGTAACAAAATTGGCAATTAATCAACTCTTGAATTACAATACAAAGCCATTATCCCCTTTCTAGTGTGGAGCTATTTAGACATTGACATAACTTCGTTATTGACGTTTTGATAATTGTTTATAAAGCTAATAGCAAGGTCCATAACCGATGTGTGGGACTTCTGTAATGTAGAAGAAAAACAAACTAAATTCTACTCATTGTGTGTTCTACCTATGGGTGTTAATGAGACAAGGCAACTCGTGAGCTACTCAAACTCAACTAAGTTGAAACTCAATAAAAAATTGGCTCAAGTGAGCTCGATTCAAAATGTTAACGAGCCGAGTCGAACAACTAATAAATTGACTCGAAAAGCTCACGAGAAACTTGAATTTTGATGGGCTTTTTGGTTGAATGTCCTTCTGTGAGTTTGTGAGGGTTATTGGTTAAAGGTTATATACATTTCATGATCAGTTCTTAACCCTTGAAACCTATAACCTATCATAGGCTACGGGATTATTAAGTTGTGCGCTAAGAATAATAACTCAAGTGTATTTGTTTAATGATAATATGTGTGTAAATGACTTAAAACTAAAGTTCTATGATGTTGTAGTGACCGCAAATGTTGATTTCTGTGTTTCTAGACTCACTGTAGTTTGTTTCCATTATTCATATTCCTCATTTTATATGATAACAACCAGGAGACTCGGTTTTGAAAAAGACATGGTCTAATATTGAGTCAAGCTCAATTCGAGCTTAAGTCGAGTTTGAGTTCTAGCTCGAGTCAAGTTCGAGATCGAACTCGAGTCAAATTCGAGTTCGAGCTCGAGTCGAATTCAAGCCAAGTTCGAGTTCGAGCTCGAGCTGAGTTCGAGTTTTGAATTTTGAGTTCGATTCGAGCTTCATTTTTCAAACTCGCATGTTTTCGAGTTCAAGTCTCGCATCATTAGCATGCTTAGTTCTACCACTAGGGCACCATTTTAGTTGTTTAAAATTTTAACAAAATATATTATACATAGTATTAGTTAATATATATTTATATAAATAATTCTTCAATTTTTAATATGTTTTTGTATTTAATATTATACACTGATGGGATTTGAAATAATGGGCGTAGGCCCAGGCATAAGCAAATGTCGGGATTAAAGCGGGCTTGAGTACTAGTGTTAGGCCCTTAATGGTATCCCACGAATGCGGTGAAAGCAGGGCTGGTCATGCTAAAGTGAGTAGCCCGAGGAATCCGTGCTAGAAAAACCCACCCAATGCTACTTGATCGGGAAAGTATGATATCTCACGAGTATCATTCCTCAATTATCCTCTCTAAATGATTAGTGATAAGGAAAAACCCTCGCCTTGATAAGGGAAACCTTTGTATCATCTCAACAAGGAAAGATATTATTTTGTATCATCATCCAATTAGGAAACTAATCAAGATCACCCATTATAAATATCAGGTCACCCCATCAGTGAAAGGTATGCACAAACATTCATTCCCTAAGGAGTTAATCTTCTCTTCCATATGAAAGAACTAACTTAGGAATCAGAGAGGCAACGGGCGATCCCCACCGATCCTTTTTGTTTCTTATTTTTTGCAGAGGAGCCCGACGTCCAGAGTCACCGGAGAGGCCCGGCAGTTCCATTGCTCGACCAGGTTTGAGTTGAAAAAGCATCATTAGTTTTGGTGCCATACGTAGGAAGCGATAGTTCCTTTACAAATGGCGATCGGTGGCGATGATATCAGAGCTCGGAACACAAGTAGGAACCACGCCAATCCCCCAAGGATGCAAGACCAGCCAGGCAACGTGGACAGTCGACCTCCCGGAGGCAGGCTAGAAACTATACAAGTCAACACGGACGAGGTGGAGGTGCTCCATCTCGCTAACCAACGCTTGTTGAGAGAGTTGGAGCAACTCACCAGGAAAATACAAGCCCCCAGGAGACACGACATGCCCGAGAAGGCCAAAACCCTGTTACCCAAGAAGAAAAACACCTCGACCCTCATCAAGAAGCAAATAGAGAAGGAGAAACTAGTCAAGCTAGGGAGCATGACCCTTACTAACCCCCCGGAGAGGATCGCAATGAGGAGAGGCATGGCAGGAACAACAAAGGCGATGGGCCCATCCTTTATCAGCAGGAGACAAAGGAGCGGCCGTGGGAAGGCGAAGGTTGAGGACATCAATGAGAGCTCGGCCACATGAAGGAAACGATGGGTCGAGCTCGATCTCACATGGACTCCCTGGTGTAACAACCGAATCCCCATTCACAGTTGGGGTGTTGCACTTCCCTCTTCCAGCAAAGTTCAGAATGTAGTAGGTTGAGACATTCAGCGGAACGAAAGACCCCATAGACCACCTCAATACATACAAGAAACTACATGGATATTAAGACCCCATACGATGCAAAGCCTAAGTTATCACACTAAAGGGCCCAACTTTTATTGGCACAGTTTTGAGACTCCTCGTCTTCCATCTCATAAGATTTCCACGAACTTTCCATGCGTTGTCTCCCACTTTATTGAAGTAAGGATATGCAAGTCGAGTTATCACCTTACGACCATAAAGTGAGAGCTCGAGAGCTTTGGTGTATGTTCGAGAGGTTTAGCAGCGGAGTCTCTAAGGTAGATATTCTGACGAGAGTTCGCTATCACGGCCTTAAATCGCGAGTTAGGGTGCGTCGAAAGATCTAATGTTCTCCATCTCGAAGAACCCTCGAGGCGAGCATGGAAATTTGAGTCTTGTAACGAGAAAAAGTATATCAACGGTGAAGAAGCCCTCTTATCCAAGTGAAGGAGCTCTTATACTCAGAAAGAAAAGAACAGGGGCAACAAGAGGCGGGATGACTGAGAGAGCGAGGGGCGGATTGGGATAGATCCCGAGGTGGAATAGAAAACAAATAGCGGTCCCCCGAGGCAGGGAATGTTAGAGACCACACAGCGACCACGGCAGTGTAATGCTTGATATACACCTCGGCAATTCACCCCCTAACGACCTCAATGTCACAGGTCTTACGCGAAGTGCAACATGAAAGATTCCTGAGATGGCCATCCTAGATGATCAGACCAGTGTGAGAGATGATGCAAATAACATGGGTTCCACAAGGGTTATGGACACTTAGAACGGATAGCGCATCCAACTAAGGAAAGAAATTGAATACCTAATCCGACGTGGGCATCTCCGCCGTTACGTGGCTTCGGAAGGTCAGGACCATGCGCGGCGCCACCGCTGGTCGGTGGCTGCCTCGGACAGGCTACCGCTTGGGAGAGATCCATGTGATCTCGGGAGTTGCGAGGGCGAGGAGTCCGGCTCGACGGAAGGCCCTTGTGGCATTAGATCGGAGATGATTCGTGCCCGCAGTGAAATTTGGGTTTGGATGCGATATTTATATGCACAAGTTCCTCCCTCTCTTGCGCCGTGGTCAAGCTCTTTGCGGTATAGTGGTCTAGGGTCGAACACGGGGATGGGTTTTCTTCCTAAAAATGGTTCGCATTAGGGCATGAAGGTAAGGCTTTCTATTTGAGACTTTTTGGATTTGTGTCAAAAGCTGCCAAATGGTTTAAGCAGAGTAAAAGCTGGAAATGGTAAAAACTGAAATTTAAAGTGAAAATTAAACTTTGAAGATTTAGGTCACCAACTTGACAAGCTAGAGGCAAACACATGTCCTCGGGTTTTATCCTCCTATGTGAGTCAACACGAGGATGCAATTATGGCCTTTTGTTTAAAACCTAACATTCCATTATCATTTTTAGAGTAGTAAAGACCATCTAAGAGATCACGGTGCATCTCTCACCCGAGCACTGAACCCTAAAGTATGGAGAGTATTGGCCAAAACAATAAAAGTCAATGTTATTTAACCCTAATTTGAAGAACCCTAACATGTAAATGCTACCTCAGAGGCTCGTAAAGACCATCTAAAGAACAACAGTCCTAAAGCATGGAGAGTATTGGCCAAGACAATAACATCCTATGTTATGCAACTGAGTTTTGAAGATAAGGGCCATAAATACACTACCCATAACTTTTAGTATATGAGGACAACATGCTAACCCTCACGCCAAGTAGCTTCCTTCCTCTTCAAAGGAAGGAGACTTAGTAAACATCTTGAGTTGTCATCCTCGAGGTGTGTTTAGTGGCAGGGAAAGTGAAAGAAAGAAGAGAGAGAAAGAAAGAGAGAGAAGAGAAAATAAAAGCAAAACTAAAAAAATAAAACTTTATTTACAAAAGCGATCAAAGAAAAACTTACAAATCACCAAAAAAAACGCATCTTCATATCCTCCTCCTCCGCATTACAAAACATGAGGGTATTTATAAGCCTCACTCAAGATATGAAATTACAGAAACCCTAATAACTAGGCTAAGTTATAGGACAATTGGGTAATAAACCAAGTTTGAAGGCGGTTCGACGTAATTACCGCGACATGAATGAGGCTGAATTTCGCTACGAGGATGAATTTAGCTAATTAGCGAATTTGGCAAGGAGTTAGCGAATTTAGCGTGGTCTGCGGGTGGCAATGGTCTAGCGAATTTGGCAAGGTTGGAATTTCGCTAGCTAGCGAAATTTCGCTAAGCTAGCGAAATTGTCAGTGAGAAGCGAATTTCGCAATGCACAGTGCAAGTTGGCTAGCGAATTTCGCAATGTGTGCTGAGATTGCGAACTGTTTGCGAGTTGGTTGCGAAATTCGCTAAGATTGCGAATTGGTTGCCAACAGGTTGCGAAATTGCACATTTCTTCATTACGCATTCACTCTCGTCATGTCTTGACTACATCTCATTTCTTCCACTTTTCCTTTGTTTTCCATTGATTTTTGGAGCTTGTGTGGTGAGACTAAACTTCGACCTCATGATTGATCATTTACCATTGTGGTTGAAGTTCAAATGTGTACAAAAGTCTACAAAACAACCAAAAACACCCTCAAATTGGCATAAGTGTTACTAAGGTAACATGAACATTTCAATTGGGATATATGACATGATTAATGATCAAAAAGTACTCAAAACTTATCTAATATAGGGTTCAAAATTGTACTTTTTGAGCACTAATCAGGGAACCCTAGAAGTACAAGCCATATCCAAACTCCCTCGGCTGGATACCACCATTACCTTCTCAGACTTCAACATGGAGGGCTATCAGCATCCCCATGACGATCCACTAATGATAAGGGTCGTCGTGACCAATAAGACAATCCATAGGGTCCTCATCGACAATGGGAGCTCGACCAACATCATCTTCGCATCAACTTTCGATAAAATAGGTATTGGAAAGGAGAAGCTAGAGCTAGTCAGCACTTACCTGCGTGGATTCTCTGGAGAAAGGGTGCTGCCTCTGAGGTCTACACAACTAGTGCTCACTTTGGGAGACCCCCCATGCCAGGCTACGACAACAGCAAGGTTTCTCATAGTAGATGCCCCATCAGCCTACAATATGTTGCTGGGAAGGCCCTCTCTCAATACCATAAGGGTCATCCCCTCCGCCTATCACATGGTCATCAAGTTCCCTACTGTAAATGGAGTGGGAATGGTCCGAGGGAACTAGCGCTTAGCCAAGGAGTGTTACTAAGCTGCAATGAAGCAAAAAATGGTCGATAACATCAACACAGAAGAGCTCGACATGTGGGACTAGGTGAGCACCCGACCAGCGCCCTTAGAAGAACTAGAGCCAGTGCAACTTGACGACCAACCAGAACACCTCGTTTACATAGGGTTTAAGCTGGCTAAGGACATCAAAAGCCCTCTCATCCATTTTTTAAAAGAGAACATGCAAGTATTCGCTTGGAAGCAGAAAGACATGGGTGGAATCAACCTGGCAGTGATCACCTACAAACTGAACGTCAGTCCATCCTTTAAACCGGTCAAACAAAAGAGAAGGAGTTTTGCCCCTAAAAGGCAGAAGGCGATCAATGAAGAGGTTGGCAAGCTCCTCCAAGAAAATGCAATCAGAGAGGTAGAATATCCTGAGTGGCTGGCCAACATTGTTCTCGTCAAAAAAGTAAACGGCAAGTGGTGACTTTGCATCGATTTCACAGATATCAACAGGGCATGCCCAAAGGATATCTTCCAGCTACCTCGAATTGACCTCATAGTGGACGCCAAAACAGGCCACAAACTCCTTAGTTTCATGGACACCTTCTCTAGCTATAATCATATCAGTATGGACCGGCCAGAGAAGACCTGCGTTCATCAATGGGCGAACTCTTTAGCTATCAGTGATGCCCTTCGATTTGAAACCGCGGAGCCACCTACCAAAGGTTTGTGAAAAAGATGTTCCAAAATAAAATTGCAGCATCTATGGAGGTATATATAGATGACATGTTAGTGAATCGGTGAAGAATTTTACGAGCTCCACATCATCCGCCATGGCGTTTCAAGTCACGGCTATAATATGAGGTTAAACCCAGCCAAATGTGCCTTCGGAGTCTCCACCGGGAAGTTCTTGAGATTTATAGTCAACAACTGAGGAATAGAAGCAAACCCAGATAAGATCAAAGCTTTGCTTGATAAGTCGAAAGCGTGATGTGTGAAATGTATACGCCTACGTGCGCAAGTGCACGCGTCGTATCAAGTAATACAGTGTACCTAAGTACGGATATCGATCCACAGGGAAAAGTGCATTAATTGCTAAGTTTAGCCTTTGAATATTATCTGGACGTAAGCTTTGAATGACAAATTAACTAATGCATGAGATTACTCTAAACTAATTTATCTTAGTAATTTACTGTGTTGTGGAAACTAGGACTTTGTCTCTCCCCACACCTTGCCCGATCACTGAAAAGTATATCCTCTCGATCTCGGATACCCAGCAAAATCATGCCAATGTTGGGCAGACATCACATGTATATAATTCATAGATATAGAGCAGATACTAATAAGTCATGAATAACTGAATAATATAAAATCAAAACTTAATCCATGCAAATGTGACGAGGGTTGACAAAACCTTTAGATGTGAATCTAGAACATCTCTTGGGCTTCGGGTATACACAAAATCAATCTATAAAACATCAGCAGTCTTCTTTAGGAAGAAGAAAATACAAAAGCAACTGTCTTCTCCATTGATTTCGTCGCTGCTGCTCTGCTTTCCGTGCCCTAGTCCAGTATGTTTTCCGATCCCCCGTTTTCTGGTCCCTTTGGCTTTTAATGAGGGTGAGGCAGAATTCGCGCTGAAGTCGCGATGTTGCAACGTCGCGACGTTGAGACGTCGCGATGTTGCAACGTCGCGACGTTGAGAAGTCGCGACATTGAGACGCTCATCGCGACGTTTGCCGCTTGTTGACTTCCTATCTCGTTGACCCGACGTCGCGACGTTGGGACGTCGCGACGTTCCTGCCAACTTTCTGCACTTCTGCTCTCTGCTTCAAAATGATATCAAAAACCGCCCGTTCAACCTGTTGTTCTCACAAAATGCAAGAATCAGATATCGGGCTATAGAAATGCGTATTTAACTGTAAAATTAAGCTAAAACCATAAGACAGACGCGGGTATGGTATAAGTGTTTTAGGCACTCATCACACCCCAAACTTAGTTTCTTACTTGTCCCCAATGGCCGGCTCGCAGGACTGACCTACATCTTTATAACCTAACACTAGGATTGTGATGCACATGCTGATAGACGAAGGATCAAAATGGACCAACTCACACTCTTGACTTTTTGTTCGAATTTCAGGGGATTCGCAAGGGTGTTCGACTTTCGAAAGAATTCGTTTGAACTCGGTGCAGTTGACAAGCGCCTCAACCTCCGAGGCATTCAATAGCCTTTCCCAAGGACCCTATGTACATTGAATAAATGACCTCTAGCGTATACCTTGGTTCTGACGCCCCCAAACTTGAGTTCAACTCACCTGGTTGGGAGAATCTAACTACGGAAGGATAGGAACGCACCATTTGTAGTCATTAACATGCCTCATATAATAGAAGCTAGTGCCGCAGTTTATGCTAAGTGTTCATGTAGCGGGGATTAGTTGGTGACTCCCCACCAATTGGTTAAGGGCACCGAGCATTCAATTCCCTTCGAACGTCACCCCGAACACTCAACTAAACCTAAGGGCTACAAGGCATGGGGAAACTTCCATCTTCTATACCTATGTGACAGGTGATCCAATGACTCGGCCAGTTGACTTAGGGCATTGGGCTTTGAAAGGCCCCTCGGGATTTGTGCCGGGATTCCGATTGGAGATCCAGCAATGCATTCCTATGTTTCTTCTCTTTTTCCTTTTTCTCTTTATTTTTTTATTTTTTATTTTTTATTTTTTATTTGGGGCTCGAAGGCAATCCTCTTTTATTTAGGGTGTCTCATCACTTTGGTGTTTAGAGACTCCCAAGGTTTGTTGAACCTTAGTAGCCGGGCTCGGCACCTAGGCATACCCTAGAGGTCATCTGTGTGTGAGTGTGATAGGCTCGTTGAGAAATAATTTCTTGAATATCTCGAAGGTGATTCACTATGCCTCCCCACCTATTCAACCTAATTCCCGAGCATCTAATTGTAACGCCCTGTCCCGAGATGATGTACGGTATGTGTAACCGTATGTGCACCAAGGGCTTCTTTAATTATTTTAGTGCCATAATAGAATTTTTGAAAGTTGTTTTAAGGGTGAAATTATAAAGTTTTCAAAGAATTGGCACTTTTGAAATTAGGAAGTGGATGGGTGAAATTCCAATTATGTAATTTTAAAAGGATAATAATAATAATAAATTATCAGAATTGTTCAGGGAAGCCTAGAAAATTCTCTAGATCTCGGATGACGAAACGGACTGCGCCGTTAAATTCGTCTTGCAAAATCTAGTGACGCAGAAAAATTTCGTTGAATTCTGAGACAGTCAGAATATTTTACGATTTATTGGGTGATAAGTCGCCAAGGACTTCAGGGACGAGATTTTTACGAAAATCTCGGAAGTCAGAACATGGCGTGAGTTAAAGTTCATTTAAAAAAAGTGAACTGAAAAGAAATAAAAATTTTCGGGATAAAAATGGACCCGAATAAGACAATAGAAATCATTTATCGAAATAATAATAATAATAAGAATAATAATTAGAAAAAAAAACGAAAATAAAAAAGAATAAAAGGCAAATGGCAGGGAGAAACGACGGACATGAGAGAGTTGCGTGAAGAGAGAGAAAACGATTTTTCTTTTTTTTTATTTTCTTTGCTTCTTTCTCAAATTTACGGAAATTGGATCGTAGGTTTTTCGTCGAGATTAATAGGCAAAAGTTGATTATCTGCGACGAGGAATACGCATAGTATAATATCTTAGCCTTTGTCAAACTTTAAAGGTAGAAAATTTGCCTACTTGTATTATTTCAAGCACAAAAGGTTATATAATGGCAGGGAATTTTCTTAGAGCCGTGAAAGGTCGTAAATTTTAGTCCTAAATTTTAGGCGGGTTTAGGAATTTTGGAATTTTTGGGGCGTAATTGAAACGATTAAATTTGAGACCGGAATTTGTTTTCGGACGATTCGGGTTGAAATTCGGAAGTGGTCGAGACCAAGTCGGACAATTGAAATGTTTGAGATTATTTTAGACTATATGGAAAGTCCCTTGAGTCAAAAGTTGACTAAAACAGATAGTTTTTATGGGGCATTTAATGTGTAGGGACATTTTGGTCAATTTCACATCATATTATCGATCCTTATCGAATGGGACTAGCACGTAAAGTTTTATTAGAATCGGATTAGATTCGATATAGATCACTTCAAAAGCCTGTGTATGTTTTATGGTTAAAACGTTGAGCTGAGGGGCATTTTCGGTACTTTGTATGGATTGTGTAGGCGATTTGAGCGTGACGAGAATCTGAGTGCGCGACAAGATTTGAAAGAAATTGAGTCGAAAAAGTGAGTACTCGAAATCCTTTTCTAAAAGCGAAGTGTTCCAAATTACAAGTTTGTAAAGTGCTTTGAAAATGTAGATTTATAAAACATTTTTACCTTAATTGTTATACTCATTGAGAAAAGTTCGATTTCGACATTTAAGAAAGCGGTTGGCTGGTTTATAAAACCCTTTGGGTAAAGCGCAGCTCGAGTTTTCGATTCGGATGTATTTGGTTATTGCATAAGCGATGTTATGGGATATTATGACTAACTATATTGCACAGTCGACAATGGTGGGGGTTAGATCTAGTATATATTTATATAGTGAGTCACCCTCGCACATTCGGGTATATAGTTAGCGACTTAGTACATAAGCGATGAGGTGTTGGTTAGAGTTCCATCACGACATTTTAGTTCGAGTTCCATTTTCTATATAGATCAGCCGTGTTCACGAGACCATATTTGCGGGTAGTGTTCGAGTTCACTTCTCGATCTGCCG
Source organism: Tetrastigma voinierianum (assembly GCA_016808115.1). Classification (NCBI taxonomy): domain Eukaryota; kingdom Viridiplantae; phylum Streptophyta; class Magnoliopsida; order Vitales; family Vitaceae; genus Tetrastigma; species Tetrastigma voinierianum. Next base: position 396,403 of record JAEQBH010000351.1, read on the forward strand.
GGTTAGGGTTAGGGCTATCCGCGTCTAGGGTGTTTAGGAAATGGGCCATGAGTGGTTGGTACTTGATTCTGATTATAGCACTTTTGGATATTAACCACCAGCTTGATTTTCAGCAGCGAAATAGTTTGAGAACATTTTTTCAGCGACGAAGTGGATTTGAGAACAATTTACTAAACCAGCAAAAATAGTTTCGGCGGTAGAAATAGTTTTCGAAACGAGTTTTGAAATGGTTTTCATAAGCAGCTTCAGGTTTTCTCATAAACGATTTACAACCATTTCTGTCTGATTTTCATATTGGGAGAACACAAATAACTTGAGACAACAACATTTAAAACTTATAGTACTCACTGAGCCGGTTTGGCTCACAGTTTTATGTTTTTAAATAATTTTTCAGGTGCGGGTGGTAGAAGCCGAAAAGACCTTTCAGGATCCTCGATCCCCAGACGTTGTGTTGTGATTATATATAAGATAAGGGTGTAAATTAAAAATAGTAAAAGTTAAATGTGGCATTTGTATAAATATCTTTTGTAAAATATGCATGCATGGTTTGAGAAAAACAGGTTGCGACAAAAATTATGTTGGATTGATCCTTATCTTATATTTTGATGAGGACCAGAGGTCCTTTATTATTGTAGTTGGACATTTGGAAAACATTGGGAGTGTATATTTCTTTTTATACAAGTGATTTTTGTATTTTGGGCTTGACCACCGTGCAGTCGTTATGCTGCCGGATTTTCGTTAAATCTAAAGGTGTGATTTTGATAGAAAAGTGAAAATTTTATAACCCACGTTTTTCAAAGACAGTTTCAGCAGTTTTAACGGCTTAGCTTCATGGTAACTTGTCAGTCGAGCGAGCTTGGCTGGGAGGTTACTGTGGAGTTGTCGGCAGATTTCCTGTCACTAGGAAGGGGGTCTATCACTAACACCCATACGAATCCTTTCTGGAGTTATACTCTGTTTTTCCATGATGATAGTGGACTCGGTCAAAAGTGATCCTCGACTCTCAAGCATGGCATCACGCACACACTACCTAAACACTCTCAACGTCAACATAACCTAATACTGGAGACTCCCAGTGACTAAAAACAACTAAACAGAGAAATGACCTACCATAAAAAAACATAAACTAAACACAGGACTCGGCATACTAAAATAAACAAACATAAACTAAACTAAACTAAACTAAAGGTGAATACGAAAAATAAAAAAATAACCTATCATAAAACTATGCTAACCAAAACAAAAACCCGACACTACCTCACCCCTAACAGATGTGGGTCCAGTTGTCCACCGGCTATAAAAAAGAACAAGAGAGGGTGAAGGAAATTCCCCTCGTGAGCGGCTGTGTCACAACAAGGCGGGCGCGGGTCAGCGGAGAGCAAGAAGCCCGCCAGCCGGTCTCGAGGGACCGCTGATCATGGAGGAATGGGTCGCCTAATCAAGAGGATCACGGTGCATGCCGGAGGGCCCCATATCCCGGGTAATGAGGACTGGCAGGCCTCGGCCCCGTCCTAAGGCGCACCAAAGTGGCTGAGGCGCAGCACCGGGTCCTCTAGGTCAGGGGTGGGGCTGGATGGGGCCTCCTCCGAGGTCGGCTGTGGCGGTGGTGGGTGAGTGAATGACGGCCTAGCGTCTCCCTGGGGATCGACCGAGAGGTCAAAACGGGCCTAATATTCTTGTAGCTCCTCCTCGTTCGAGGGCTCATTGCCCAGTCAGACTTCCCTTGTCATGGTACAACTGGCTTATCACGCTTACCAATAGCTTTAATGGTGTATCCACGCCATTGTCCTCTAAGGACCCCTACGCTTGCATAAACCGTATATGAGAAAGCGTTCCTGTGTTCATTTCACGTCCCGCTATGGAGGATGGCATCCTCGATAACCTGCCCAACATCAAAGGGTATGTCCCGGATGATGGCGCAGTTGAGCCAGGCACGTTACGGTCACTTCACACACGCTTGTCGCTTCGAATGAGACGCGGACGCATGGGCGATGCCATACCTGGGAATATAGGCCAAAACAGCCTATTCTGAAGTGCACGGCGTGCCCTTCACTATTGAGCATCCACTCACCCCGCCCATTGGTCAAGACCCGGATGACCTCGGGGGTAGTCTAGTCGCTCATAGAGCCGATCAAAAAGGCTCAAAGCGGGGATCGGGCCGGGCATTATAGAATCGTTGATAGATCAAGTGCAAAGAAGTTCACCAACACACCACGCACTTAACTTTCGGTTTACATGGGAGGCGAGGCTGGCGTAAATTTCCCGTACTCACACTGGGCCGCACTGACGGTGTGTTGGCATAGCGCCCGCCATCCCTTAGTCGCAATGGTCTTGCAAAATAAATCGTCGGGGTGGTGGAAGCCTTTTTCCTTGATTAAGGACCGATTCTTGCATATGGTACCAAACCGATCAGTGGCACCTTCATTGACAAATTTCGTGATGTCGAATTGCAGTCGGGTCTCACCGCCCGACCCTACGAGTGGTCAATTTCGCCGCTAACCCACATGCGGGGCAGAGGAGAGGGTCAGACGTCCTGCGCTCCAAAGGTCGCACCGGGCCTACTGGCACAAAGGAGGCGCACGCCTGTGCGACCTGCATAATAGGTCGAGCACCTAGTGCGTACAATGGGAACGCACACGAGGCCGTCAGTGAGATCGCCACGAACTTTTAGGTCACCTAATGGCCCGCAGTACTAAATCTCAAACCTAAACAATGGGACTAGACTGGTCGGGTTACGGGCGATGTCGAACTCACTGGGAGCCGACAGGGGTGGAGTTAGGGCACCACTGCGTGGTGAAGGATACGCGAGACAGGGGCGGAGGACTAGCGTGAGTGGGTGAAGACTGGTGGTGGTAGAGGAGGCTAGGTGGTCGGAGGTGGCAATAAGGGGTTCCGGCAGGGGTGTGTGAGGATCTCAAAGCAGCTGTGTGGAGGGTGGTGGAAAATAATGAGGGCTTCCATTAACAACAGTGGCAACATCACGACGCTCGGGCTAATGTTGCGACGCTCCGTAGAGTGGATGCCAACGCCAGTACTGAGATCCACATCGCCAATGCAATGCGAAGGTAGATACAACTAACGCCGCATCGCCGATCCCAACATCGCCACGCTCCGCAGAAGCTATAAACCAACGTCACACGCTCCGGCAGAAGTTATAAACTAACGCCGCGCGACGCTGGGATCCAACGCCGCAATATCGCAGAAGGGGTAAAACTAACGCCACGACGCCGTGATCTAACGCCACGACGCTCCTGCGGTGGAACCGCCAACGCTAAGTACGCCAGAAGTCATGCGACGCCGAGATCCAACGCCGCGACGCTGGGCGTAGAAGGCTAAAATGCAAAATTCTAATAAGATTCTAAGGTATGATATAACTTCTATGCAATTTGGCGAATTTCTTTTAACTTCCGGTTTCATTTTCACGATCTCCACATTACTTTCTGATCTCGCCTCAAAACAGATGATAAAAGAAGATCCCAATTACGGAAGGAGGCAAAAAACCAAACCAAAATGAAAACACATAATAAAACTTAAACTATGGAAGGAAAAATTTCTAGTAAAGCTTGGGTTGCTTCAAAGAAGCGCTTTGTTTAATGTCGTTAGCTCGACGGCCTTGAATCTCAATGTGCCTTGAACCTGGGCCTATATGATCGCTCACCTGCATTTCTTCCTCCGTGTGGATAAATGGAATGGTCTCACGATTCGCATGGAACCCGCCCTCAAAGTAAGGGCTTCAATCGCTAGGGGTGTTAACTTTGAATGTTCCTTTCTCCGATGCAGAACTGCCAATTCCCTCCATGTGGAAAAATCTCTGGTCACCGTGGAATGGTCCTGGCCTATCTTGACTTTGAATTTCAGAAAAAGTTTCGAGTCGTAGAATTAAAATTAAGAGGACCAAGTGGCTCCTGCACTTTAATTCTTTCCTAGCAAATGTTTATCGTACAGCCTCTCTGCCTTTCCTTTCTGTAGATGCGAGCATTCCTATAAGGTTCATCCCAATCTCCTGGCCAATCAAATACAGATCCATTCTCCGCTTAATGTAATCGTCTATAGTATGTCTAGTCGCCGAGTTGCCTAGTAAGCTCGATGTCTGGGTGTTCTGCAGTGGTATGCTTTTCCATAAACGACCAAATAGTGACATACCCAATGGTAGTTTAGTTGTCAGCTCTATATGCCCAGAGCGATCCTCAATCTTTTCACCACCTTCCCGGAGTCATTGAACGCTTTCTCTAGGAATGGACTTGATTTCCCGACGGATACCTCCTCGTGCCTTATCTGCCCTCAGGTGGTATGCGAGGGATGTGCGATGTCGACCATACTTGTGCAAGACTTTGCCAATCATCTCACAATAACATTATATGTAACCGCTAGTCGGAACGTTGCAACGTGAGAATATGTGGTCAAGAAAACTCGCCACTAACTAGCATCATTAGTGCGCCTGATTACTAACTAATGAGTGATATAATCCACTTCCGGAAGAAGATGTACAGTTATTATAAGATGTGGGAAATGGACCTATGAAATCATCCCCATAAATCAACAAATTTATCAGAATGCGGCATCGCGCTTCGCTGTTCTTTCAATGCCCCATTCATTGGCATTTATCGCAAGTGGATACGAACTGATGAGCATCCTTGAATAAGTTAGGCCAATAGAAGCCCATTGAAGTACTGTCGCTATTCACGGGTCGCTTAAATGCCCCGCCACGGTGAGCGGTAGCGTTCAGACACTCGCTCATTCCCATCTTCGCACATCTCCCTACATAACTCGTCGCATAAATGCCTCGATAGAATAGGTTCCTCCCAAAGAGTAGTGTTTCAAGTGTGTGAATCGAGGACCACCCTTGGCCACCAAATAATTCATTTAGTCGCCAGAAACCATGGAACCCGCCATCTCTAATAAACAAGATATGCTCCACCTGTGGAAATCGTCATTCATTGACCTCATCACTTGCCCCTTCTAATCCATGATAGGATGATCCGTAACTAGATTCTTCTGCTCCTCTTGTCTTTAATCTCTAAGTCACTCTGAAAAGAAAAAACTCCACCGGAGTAGTCTTAGGCTTGGTGTCCTTTTAGTCATCAAATATTTCCGGCGGCGTAATGGACGTGCGGTGGGATCATAAACTTGTTACAATCAAATAAGGCCTAAATTTAATAAAGGTAAAGATAATGGCAATAGTTCTTTTCCGTGGTGGTATAGTTCAACCGGGCATCATTCATGCCCGCCAGTATAGTAGATCACTTGGAATATTCTCTTCTTTGTCTAATCGGTCTAATCGCATACTACTTCTGCGCCACACATTAGCTCAAATGGAAAGGCCTAATCCGTGCTACTAATAGGAGCCGATACTTAACTTATCTTTCAAGACTGAAAATGCAAGCCAAACATTGTATATCAACTCAAATGGGGTTTCCAGACTAGTGATTAGACAACGGCTTCGGTAATCCGAGAAAAGTCTCTCAGCCTGCCGCCCATAATCCAATGTGTGCCCAAAAACTTTATCCCTTTACAGATGAGGGTGGAGGTAAATTTTTCAATCGCTTCAATCTTTGTCGACCACTATTCCTCTTGCAAAAACTGGCTGCCCAAGTACAATGCCCTCGTGCCATAAAAATGTCATCTCTAATTGAGTCCACAGTCGTCTCTCATCCGATCAATACCGACTCCCACCTCCAAACAATTGTCAAAAAGAGAGCCTCCTAAGACGTGGGAAAATCATCCATGAATATCTCGATTGTTTTTTCAACTATCGGAGAATATGGTAATCAGTACATGAACGCGTTCGGCACATTGCACAGCCTGGCGGCATCCAGCCTAATGCGAATGTGTACCATAGTGGACATGTGGAATGCTTGTCTTCCCGATCTTCAAAAGCCATAGTAATCGAATGGTGTCGCACATCCGCCCAAAAAGCAATAGCATTCGTGTCCGGGCCAATGCATCCAACATCCGATCCAAAAACTGTGAACGGGTAATGGTCTTTTCGAGTAGCCTGCTATTCACCTCGATAATCAATACAAATTCTCCAACCAAAGGATCGTCGAAGGCGAATGTATTATTCTCGGTTCTTATGACGGTTGTTCTCCTTTTAGGTACTAATTGCGACGGATTTACTCATGCAATCGTGGGTCGTAGTCAGATAAATCACCCCCTAAGATCTACCACTTTAATACCTCGCGGCTAATTTTCATAGTTGGATTCAACCTCCTCTCGTGCTTCCACCGGGGCGCTATGACCATCTTCCAACAAAATTCTATGCATGCACATAGAAGGGCGAATCCTTTAAATCGGCGTAGACTGGTCCGAGCGCATTTTGTGCTCTCAAGTACCTCACAACTTATTCCTCTATTGCCGCTGACATTGGAAATAATCTCACCGTAAGGTGGAGAGGTCATCCAAGATAGGTATACTTCAAATGGCTAGGCTGGCCTTGTCTCCATCTTGGGTGGTTGTTCAACAGATGGTAATCGCGCTAGCATTTTCTACCTAGAGATTCAAAATATTTCCTTCTATCGGGTTCAAGGAATCCATCCATTTTACATACTCTTCCGTCTCCGAGCCTGCATTCCTCGAACTACTCAGACTGCTAGCCTCCAAAGGATCAAGTGAGACCACTTTGGCTAGACACTGCAGCCTTTATTGGCCTCTGGCCATGAAGCATGTGGGCCACTCCCACTTATGTCCTGCACCTTCAACATGTTGAACTTGATTTCCATCTTCCCGCATTCGATTTCGCCTCTCCCTCTCGCATCAATCATTGCCCCGCCGCTTGCAGAAATGGTCTACCTAAGATTACGGGTATTTCTATCTTCCATATCTAATACAATGAAATCTCACTGGGAAGATGAACTTGCCAACCTTTACTAAGACATCTTCTATCACCCTCTTGATGGCAAAGGACTGGGCTCATAGCCGGGAGTGTGACCGTAAATCTGGACAAGCTTCACCTAACCCCAAATGTTTAAATATGGATAGCGGCATGAGATTAATACTGGCGCCTAAATCACACAAAGCTCTCTCAAAGATAGCGTTTCCAATGGTGCATAGGATAGTGAAACTGCCTGGGTCTTTTAGCTTTGTGGCGCTTCTCCGAAGGACGGTACTACATTCCCGCTGAGGTTAATCGTTTCAAATCGCCACTGCCTTTCCGTGATAAGTGATGTCCCTTCATAAATCCGACATAAATCGGCATTGTTCCGCAGCATCAAGAACAGTATCAAGTCATGTGCGTCAATACTCTATAAACTTGGGTGAATCGCTTATCCACCTTATATCACTTTAGACGTGACAAGGGAATTGGGGCTATGGAGTGGTGGGCAACTTTGCTTCGCCTCCAACAACCCCGTTTCTCTTGGGGTTGTTCCCTCCGATTATCATTCACTGTCCGTTGACTTTCCTGGCCACTTCCTCTGGCCACTGGGGCTGCTCGATTGCTAATTCTTTACAACTTCTCAAAGGTGTGGGATCGCTTACATGTTCATTCCCCTCTCATCTCGGGTTCACTTTGAAAGGTTTGGTAAGGAACCTGATCGCTTCCATTAGATCGGGTCTTTCGACTCCATCTAAACCTCTAAATTTCAACTAAGTCATGATCACATCCTAATCGTGGCTTCAGTTGTATACCCACTTTCTTTGTCCCTTATCCATAAAAGGCAATATGCGAGGCATTTGGCGCAAGGGCTGTTCCAAGTCTACCTTTTCTCGGGAGGGGGTTCGCTTACTCGGCCTGGTGGCATGTTGTTCTGATTGTTCCTCCATCCATAACCCTCGTCCCGCTCGACTATTCCGAGTATTTACGCCACCCTCGTCTTTGATTTTGGTTCCTGGAGAAGTATTGCCCTGAGCACCGACCTTATTGCTGTGGACTGACTGATTAAACCTCGACACACCGGGCAGCGCTTAACCCGCTTAGTTTCCCGACCGGCATCTCTCGCACCTACCGACTTCCACAAAATTCACACAACTCCCATGGGTTGGTCTGTATGGCATTCGCGGTACCTTGCTGTCTAGTCAGCTGTTTAGTAAGTTGTACGACATGAGTAACTAGATTGCTAAGAACCTCGTTATATGTGCCACCTATGGCCTTCACAGGTGTAATCTCTAGGCCACTGATTAGTATTAGTAGCAGCGTCTTCCAAGATTTCATATGCTCGGGTCTACGGTCTCTCTATTAAATACTTCCAATCGAGGCATCAATCATCATCAGGTCAGATTCCTCACCCATTATGAAAGATGACTTAACCATCTGGTCACCAAGGATGTGGGCACTTCCTCAACAACTTGTGAAATATATCCCATGCCTCCGCTGTGTCTCTCCCCATCATTCAAGTATTGATCCTCAGACTAATCTTGTGCAAATTCTGGCAGGAAGAATCAATGTGTAACTTCTGATCAAGTCGCTCTATGCAAAGAATGGAATCCTATGGTTGACTTGGCCAACTGGAAGAGCCAGTTTCTATCACTCAGCAGAGCGGGAACAATCCCTGGGACCTCGAAAGGCCTCTTCAAAGGACCCATTGTACTTGATCGTGTCGCACTCGAGGAAGTCGTCAAATGCATATTTGATCTTTATCAAGTAGTCCTGGAACAAGATGTTCTACAAGATTCGTAAGGTTACCGACTTTAACCTAAGTTGTTTGCCCTAATAGGTGGTCTTCAATAGCCATTCGAACAAATCTGTAGGCGGTGAGGGTAAACCCCTTCAGTAGCATGAATGGACTTCATCCGGTCGTATAAACGGCCTGGGTGCATGATTCTCACTCTTTATTCCCATCAAGGCCTTGTGGTCGTTTTGTTCTGCACAAGATCATGCTCTTCATTGTCTTATGATTGCTAGATTTCCGTTATGTGTCAGTTTCAGCCTACAGAATCGCAAGGTTCTTTCCTTTTGTGGATCAAACTGGATGTAAGTCAACTCGACCTATTGCCACATGTACCACCGTAATCTTGACCGCAATCACAGTTGCTTTAGAAACACAAAGACCAAATTACCAGCACTTGTAAAAAAATAAAACAAAAAATTCCAAAGTATATTCAATTTATTGTCATTATCAACACTAAAACTCGTCATTTCAGAACGCTACAAAACTCTAGATAAGTCGAAGCGCTACGTGAATACACGCTTACGGTGCAAGGCACTCGCCAGATTAAGTAATATAATTTGGCACGGATATCGATCCAATAAAAAGTGTGTGTTAGTTAACGAGTCTAGCCTTTGAATATTATCCGGATGTGTTTTGAATGACAAATTAACTAATGTATGAAATTACCTAAACTAATTTATCTGTAGTAATTTGATTATGCTGTGGAGACTAGAACCTTGTCCCCCCCTGCCACTCTGATGGATTACTACTCCCAGAAAATCACTTATTCAGCCATTCACAACTCATTGATGACTTAGTGGATCGTGCCTATTTAGATACCTCTCTCGAGGTGTATCCGCCTATCTCGCCAGGCGAGGCTGAGTCGTATCTCACTCTAACCCAATGCCCGAAATGCTAAATGTTAGTAACCTTTAATCACCACCTCGAATCGATATCTCTAGGCAGCCACTGGACCAATGAGGGTCGTCATTCAGATCCCTAGCGTCCCTCGCCTCTCGATCTCGATACCGAGCAAAATCAGTGCCAATGCCATGTGAGCATCACATGTATATATTCATAGATATAGAGCAGAGCACATCAAGTCATGAATAATCGAATATAAAATCAAAAATCTTAATCCATGCAAATGCGATATGGTTCAACAAAACCCTAGATGCAACTAGAACATACCGAACTCTGCATACACAAAATCAATCTATAAAACATCAAAGCAGCCTTCAAGAAAGAAAAACACAAAAGAATCATTTCCACCGATTTCACTACCGTTACCTCCGCTTCCAGGTCTCTAGTCCATGTTTCCTGATCCCCGCTTTCCGGTCCCTTTGGCTTTTAATGATGGTGAGTGACCATACGATGTCGCGACACATGCCGCATGACCCCCTCTCTTGTCAGACCAATCGTCATGATGTTGGGACGCCAATGCCTGCCAACTTTCAGACTTGCCTCTACTCCAAATGATCTCAAAAACCGCCTGCCTCCACCTACCGGCTCACATAAAAATGCAAGAACTGGGGTGATATCGTGCCATAGAAATGCGATTTAATCAGAAATTAAGCTAAAACCATAAGACATACGCGGGTATGGCATGAGTGTTTTAGGCACTCATCAGTGCTCGACATGCTACCACCTTCAAACGTCAAGGAAATTCAACACCTAACTGGATGAATAGCTGCACTGAGCCGCTTCGTGTCCAAGGCCAGCGACAAATGCCAACCCTTCTTTCAAGTCCTGAAAAGGGCCCCACCCGGACACGACCGTGGAGGAGGCCTCACGGCGCCTCAAAACTATATGAGTTCTCCGCCCCACTCTAGTAAGCCCTTCCGAGGGAGAACTCACTTACCCAGCCAATTTTTCAAACTTCAACTAGTGCCGCCCGGTTAGAGAATGTGATGTGCAATAGCCACCCATCATTTGAGCTTGTTTAAGAGGAGCGGCAGGAGAGGTATCTAAAGATGGAGGTTGATCCTAGCGCTGCACTACCTCCAAAACTCAACCTTACTTCCAAGCTCATATCAGTATCGGGTCGCAATCGGTATCCACGAGGCGCATCAAGATAAACTGTGTTTCTATAGTAAGGCCGGAGAAGTGGGCTATAGAGTCGAGTGAGTTCGAAGATCAAGTACAAACCATGACAATAAAAGGGCGATTCGCGTACTCATCATGGAATTCGCCCCAAAGAAGTCACTAAGCAACATTAATCGAGGGCCCGCCTCCCCTAGGAAGTTATCCGTGATCTGGCCGCCAATGCCCAAGGAAGCGGTGCAGGTCTGATCCTAACCTCCTTAGACGGGATAGATGTGAAATACGCCCTTAGATTCGGCTTCCAAGCCTCCAATAACAAGGCCGAATATGAGGCGGTTATAGTAGGGCTTAACCTCACCCACTCCATGGAAGCAGATCAACTGGAAGTGAGCAGCAACTCCCAATTGGTGGTAAAACAGATAGAAGACTCCTATGAAGGCAGAGGTGAGAAGATGATCCTATATCTTAAGAAGGTGCAGGAACTGGGCTTAAAAGTTCATGGCACGAAGCCATAGGCCAAGCACGGCCAAGAACGTAGAATTCCCGAGTCGTTGCCTTGGCCAACCGGCCACACCCTCACAAGAAGACCTTAGGTGGACTCCGACAATTGAATACCTACTTAACCTCGCTGAACATTGACAACGGAGAAGTCTCCCCTGTGATGTCCGAGCCCAGCTGGATGGACCTCATCTGGGATTACTTGGTGGAAGGTACATTACCGAGCGACCCAAAGGAGGCATCCAAACTCAGGGCAAGGTCGGCAAGATTTACCGTTCACCGGGGAACCCTTTATAAACGAGGCTTCTTTACACCCATTCTTAAGTGCGTAGGGAAGGAAGATGCCAGCTACATACTTAGGGAGGTACATGAAGGCATCTGTGGCAACCACATCGGAGCTCAAACCCTAGCAGGAAAAACCTTGAGGCAGGGGTGCTACTGGCCCACAATGCTCAAAGACGCGACCAAGCTGGTCAGAAAATGCAAAACCTGTCAGGAGCATGCCAAGATCTCTCATCTCCCATCCAAGCCATTGACGTCAGTCATAAGCCCCTAGCCTTTTCAGCAATGGGGACTAGACATATTGGGGCCCTTACCCATCGGAAAGGGCCAATACAAATTTATCATTGTGGCCGTGGACTATTTTACCAAATGGGCCGAGACCGAACCCTTAGCAAATGGGCCACAGTAACGTAAGGTACACAACTTCGTTTATGCTCCATAATATGTGTTCTGGATCCCAAGGTCCCTGTGATTGATAAGGGTAGTTACTGACAATCCTAAGTTCAGTGGATTTCCAGACTAGTTTGAATCAAGAACTACTACTCATCCCCAGCTCACCCATAGTTCAATAGGTAAGCAGAAGTCACTATACGAACTCTCAAGGCAGCATTGAAGACTAAGTTGGAAGATCTAAAGGGAAAATGGGTAGAGTACCTCCTCGAGGTGTTATGGGCACACAGAACTACGCACAAATCAGAAACTCAGGAAACCCCATTCGCCCTGGCCTTTGGCACCGAAGTAGTAGATCCTGTCGAGGTTGGATTAAAGTCACCAAGGATTGAATTCGCAAGCATCGAACACAACAAGGAGGCTCTTCGCCTAAACCTGGATCTTCTAAAAGAGAAGAGTGAGCAAGTCCTAAAGCGTATTAAGGACTACCACTAAAAGATAGCGAGATACTACGACCAAAGGGTTAGACTTAGGAGTTACATGCCTGGTGACCTGGTTCTAAAGAAGCTTCTGCCAACAAGGAAAGACCCCACGCATGGCAAGCTGGGACCAAATTGGGAAGGACCCTACATCGTATCTCTTATAATCCGACCTGGTAACTACGAACTCCAAACGGAAGAAGGAAAGACCCTACCCCACTCATGGAACGCTGAACACCTCAAACTGTTCTACCAATGAGACCTCGGAATGTAGTCTTTAATAAAGTATCCAACGTTTTGATTTTAAACAACAATCTCTACATTCATTATTAGGCTGCTAATATTACGGTGGATAAAAAAAAAAGAAATAAACTATAATGGTAAAGCAAGGAGCTCGGCACAAAGGCGCATGTTTCACAAAAGATTGTTCTTTATTTCAAAGGGTTACAGTTAATACAGAGAATTACAGTCAACGGAGCCATTCTCTACACCTCAGAGACAAGCGGCACAAACAGTTCTCTACTCCTCATAACACATATACAAAATTTCATTTTGAAATTCACAATCCGCCAGGGTAGAGGGTTACAGATCTTTTCTTTACAAAAAAAAAAAAAAAAACTACTACAATCAGCAAAGTCTTTCTTCACATCGGCCAGCACCTAGACAAGGCAAAAACCACAAGGATGAGAAAGAGAAAGAAAAGAAGAAAGAGAAAGAGAAAGAGAAAAGGAAGGAGAAGGAGAAAGAGAAAAGAGGGGAGGGAGGAATAATGGAAGCGAAGAGACTTGGGTTTCCTCTAAGCCTTTGCCTTCTCGGATCGTTCCACAACACGGTCCATCAATGGGCGTAGCTATGGAACGACCTGACTCAGACTGAGGAGGAACTAAGGAAAAACCGACTCACACTTGAGGCCAGAGGCCATGGACGGCGTCGGCCACGATCACTTTGAATGGCGCCCAGAGGCGGTGGCAGTCAGGCCACGTGGCTCATCATGTGCAAACTCAGGCTACGCGAAGAAAGGAAGAAGTTTGGAAGCATAGTACTACCACAAAGGGATCGCTATTTATAAGGAAGCCAGGACACTTGGGAAACCGCGCAATCCGTCTCAATTCTCCATATATCTGTATTAAAGCCACACGCGCTTTCCCAAGAGAAGGAAGACGAAAGGTCCATGGAGTCATGGAACGGAACTGATAGCTCGATTTTGAAACCTCTTGCTTGAAAGGGTCTTGAGGCGAGCCGGCGACTCGACTTTTGAGCATAACTACTCAAGAAAGGTCTTGGAGCCCGCGGGCCCGGTAGCTCGATTTTGAGCCTAATTGCTCGAAAGAGAGATCTTAAGCCTCGGGCCCGATGGCTGAGTTTTAGAGCATAAGCGCTCGAGAAAGTCTTGGAGCCGGCTAACAACTCAGTTTTTTAGAGCATAACTGCTCAAGAAAGGGCCAAGTAGCCACGGAGCCATGAGCTCAGGAGCCTAGTAGCTTAGTTTTTAGAGCATAACTACTCAGAAAGGGTCTTGGAGCCTCGAGAAGCCCGATGGCTCGAGTTTTAGAGCAAGCGCTCGAGAAAGGGTCTTAAAGCCGGGCCCGGCCTTTCGACTTTAACCTGGCCTTTCGAAAGGGTCTTGGAGGCCGGGAAGCGATAGCTCGAGTTTTAGAGCATATATTGCTTTCGAGAGAAGGGTCTTAGACACCGGGCCAAGCGGCTCAGTTTTGAGCATAAGCTGCTTAAGAAGGCAGTAGCCGACCGTATAGCTCGAAACCCGATAAGCAGTTTTGAAACACAGGCTTTCGAGAGAAAGGGTCTTGGGCCGGGCCCTAATAAGCTTAGTTTTACCCCAGATCTGCTTTGCTTTCAAAAGGAGTCTTAGAGCCCCAAGCCCAGCGGCTTAGTTTTGAGCATAGCGCTCCAAGAAGGCCCAGTGGCCCGCACGAGTCATGTGGCTCGGAAGCCCGGGTGGCTGGCTTTGGGGCACGTTTCTCGGAACCGATCTGCTGGCCAGGAGCCCAGGCATTTCGATCTGAGGCTTGATGCCCCGAGAGCGGAATGACAAGCGAGAATAGCATAGGGCCAAATGCGCACGATTTTGGGGCTAGGCGGCTCTGAAAAAACGAGAAACTAAACCTTTCGAATTGACGAGACAATAAAAGAAGCGATAAAATTAAATCAAGCGACACTTTGTATATGTGAAAATTGATGTTAGAGCGGTAAAAATCGAACGAGTGCTGGGATACGACGGGGTTGGCCAAAAGCTGGCACGAGGATGAGCTGTAGAGCCTAGGGAAACGGAGGGGCAGACGAGCCCCGGTAGGCGGGCGAGGGTAGCCTCCGGAGGAACTGAGATCATCGAGGCGGGAGAGCCGATCAATGGACCGATAACACTACCAGCTGGGATGTCGACCCGGCCTGGCGGGTCATTCTACCTCCTCATTAGAAAGATGGATGTTGAAATCTAGGCCTAGGAAAGCTCTCTTTGACGGACAGGGCATCCACCTTCCTGAGGTCGGAGTCGCGAAGGATGGAGGAACTAGCCCCGACGGTGAGCTCGCATGAAAGCTGAGAGAGTCACCTCACTCCTTGCCTGGTCCCTTGGCGAACCTCCACCTCATCGGCATTGCGAGAGGGAGCGGCGCCCATGACGTGGGACTGTGAGGCCGAGAACATCCGAGGGGGCTCAGTTGCCCTCCCGAAGGAGTCTCGGCTAGACAGTGAGCAAAGGGGAGGAGAGGCTCCCGCTGGATCTTACCCCCGAGTAGGGAGGCGACTCTCGGGAGGGGTGAGACTAGGCTTTGCAGCTCTTTTCTTCCTTTTCAGGCACCCCTCGGGCGGGCACAGCTCTCCGTGTAGGCTTCACGATAAGGGGCTCCGAAACAGAAGGTGAGGAGGACTTAGAGACAGGAGGCTTCATGACAGAAAGGGGAGAAGATCTCAGGAAAGGAAGTCAAGCCCAGGGAGGCCTCGCCTTTGGATGGTGGGGATGTCGACTTGATGCAGGCTCGAATGGGCACGTGGGGTGCCTTAGTCGACACGCCTTCAGCCGTCTTCGAGGGTGGGAGGCCAGGGATGTCACAGAGGCCACGTAACGAGGCAATGTTAGAAATGCCTTATAGCCTGCGAAAGCCCGGGGCCAAACCAAAGAGAAAGGGGGAGCTCAAGCGGGTTCTCAAGGGAGTAGTCTAGGCCTTGGAGCCTTGAGTGTCCTCACATTGTTGTCCTAAAGATTGCTTTCTTACAGAATACTAGAAGTTGGGGAAAGCTAAGAAGGGTAGACATTGAAATGCTGCAGAACCCTTTTTATAAAGGGATGCAAAGGGAAGAGGAGGCCATTCTCGAACGCCACCTCAAAAAAGCACACCATCTTGGGCACTTAGACGACGTAGGTGGTCAGCACATCAAGACACCAAACACGGACTGACGAGGACCCATCACAGTTTGCAAGATCTCATCATATAAGGGTTCAACTCGACTAAGGCCCATGGCCTTAGCATTCTGTATAGTGGCCCTCAAATATTCAGAGCTGCTAGGATATCGGATTTCACTTATTTTTTCCTTACCCTTACCCAAGGGGAAAGGAGGTCCCCTTGGGACACCTCGGTGGACCACCATAGCCATACTATCAGACTCACCACTTGTCCGCCCTGAACCGGACACCTCAGTAGGATCACTTCCTACGCAAGATAGAAACTGACCCGGGACCATGGAGATATACGGACGAAAGCGAAGAAAGGAAGCTAGGAGGAAATCACAGGAAATCCGACCAAAGGAAATACAGAGACCTCACTAGATCTGGGAACCCGAAAGACGAAAAAGAAGAAGAGACGTTCCAATCATAAAAACGGGAATAGAGGGACCACCCCAAGCGAGATATCAGGAACCACCAAAAGCAACCCTGAACAATAGTCAGACAAAACCTCAAGAAAAAAGAAGCCCCGAACTTGCGTAGGGCAAAAGCCGAAACGGAGAGCCAAGTGCAGCGACGAGGAGAGTTTTAAGGAAGGCGGAGGCGTAAGTAGAGTAAAGCAGAAAATGAAAGTGATCATTATCCTGAGACGTGGGCGAGTAGGCTAATCAGCCCCCTAAGTAGCCACGTGGAGTCACGCCCAGATCCGACGACAACCTTTACCTCTCTTTGCTTTGGTCGGTGAGGGGGCGATGGGGCTTGAAATAATGGGGCGTGGGCCGAGACATAAGCCAGATGTCAAGATTAAAAGTAGGCCCAGTGCGGGTGTTCCAGGCCATAATGGGTAACTCCCGAATGCAGGCCCCAAGCGAGGGTCGGTCGCCCCTTTAAAGGCGTAGCCCAGAATCGGGTCTTTAGGGGAAAACACCCAATGCCCACCAATAAGGAAAGTAGGATATCTCCTAATTATCATTCCTCAATTATCCTCTCTAAATCGGTTAGTGATAGAGGAAAACCCTGCCGATAAGGGAAGCAGTATCAATCTCGACAAGGAAAGATACAGTCTGTATCATCATCAATTAGAAACTAATCGAATCACCCGTATAAATACCATACACCACCCGTAGGTGAAGGTACGCACAAACATTCATTCCCTAAGCAGTTGATCTTCTTTTCCATTAGAAAGAACTTACTTAGGCATCGGAGAGGCAACGGGCGATCCTCGTCGATCATTTTTGTTTCTTATTTTTTGCAAAGGAGCCTAATGTCCAGAGTCACCGAACCGGCCCAGGGATTCCAGCACGCTCTTGCCCTGTTTCGGTTGAAAAAGCATCATCATACACAATTTCCATAATTAATTTTAAAGTATTAATTTATTTTATATAGGCCAAATAAATAATATACTTAAATATTATTAATTATATATTTTAAAATATTTTTAATTTAAATAAAATACAAATTATATATTTATTACATTACCATCGGTTCGATTGCAATTGAATTACCAATTCGACTATTGAACCGTGAACTAATAATTTTTCCGATTCCTTGTTGGTTCTCTTTTTAAAACATTGCTTCAAAAGTGTCGAGAACATCTTGATTACTGGTGTCAACCTAAATGCCACCTCCGGGCTTATTTTTTTCTGGCAACCACTTTAAATTTAAAAGAAAAAGGAAGAGAGAAATCCAACATTGAAGCTCTCAACTCAACAGAGAAATCCACTTTAAATTTTCTTGTTCTTCAATCCCAACTGATTCTTTAATTCCTTCTTTTTGTTCCAAACCCTACCCTACCCATCAAGAAACCATAACCAAGATCGACGTTCTCTGTCGTTCCACCACTACCGATTCTTCCATTGCCACCACCAAGAAATGCCTCTCCACCTTGGTAATATCTGATTTCTCATGGAAGCCCAGGGCATTTTATCTATTCGGCCCCTTGATATATTTTCATTTTTGTTCATAAAAGTTGAGGATATAAAAAATAAAATTCATAAAAGTTGCTATTTTTAAAAAATAAATTTTTTGTTCAGGATTTAAATGTAAACAGAAACTTTGCTTGATGCTTTTTAAATATAACAATTTTGATGAACTTTTCTGATGCCAACTTCCCATCTGGGACTTCTATAATGATAAGGCAAAAACAAACTAAATTCAAGGGGAATTTCTAAACGCCTGTTCGAACCACTGTGGAAGGCCAGAAGTGTTTACCATTTAGTTGCTCTATCACCAAGGCACCATTTCAGTTTTTTAAAACTTTAACAAAATATATTATATATAATATTAGGTGACATATATTTGTACTTTTTTAAATTTTTTTATATTTAATATTATACACATTTTTCATAATTGATTTTAAATATTATTATAAAATGATAATATTTTGTTCCTATTATAATATTTATAATCATTCATATACTTGATCTCTTTTATATTTTTTGCACTCAAATTTTATAAAACTAATTTTTAAGAAATATATACATAAAGTTCATATTAAAATATTTATCATATATAATACTTATAAAAATGGAGGATGATTTATATGAAAAAAAAAAGAAAACTGAACCATATTATACATGAAGGCTGGGTGGCAGTTTGGGGAGTTGGTTGGGGTTTGTGAAGAAGTGAGAACATTTTTGTCTCATCAAAATATATATCCTTGGCTTTAATTTTGATGGTTTGATGGACTCTTTATAAAATAAGGGGTCTCATATAACCCTAAAGCATAATTTTCCTTATTTAAAAAGCAAACTTTTTGTTCAAGATTTAAATGCAACAGTCATCAAAATTTAGGATTTTAATACTAATTTTTTCTAGTTTTTATAATCCAATGAAGACATTTTATATATTTTTTAAAACTACATTTTAGATTAATTTTCACGTGTGGAATGACTCCTTTGATTAATTTAAAATTAAAATTTATTAATTCTTAAATGAATTAGACACATTATGATTTTCTATTTAAAGTAACAAGAAATTATTTTAAACCAAATCAGGATATTATATAAAAAGATTGAAATTATTTTCTAGTAAGGGCCACAATATAATTATATCATCAAAGATAAGAAAATTAAGTATTAAAAATCTAGAAATTTGCAACTTTTGCATTCAAATCCTAAGCTTTGTTTTAAAAATATAATAATTTCAGAACTTTTATGAGTTAAATCAATTTTTAAAAAGTGGCTTCCAAAACTAAGAACCTCTGATTATGGGTTTCCAGCTAAAGAATTCAAGTCGGTCTCTCCTCATCTTTTCTGGCAACGACTTTAATTTAACAGAAAAGAGAGAGAAAATCGAACGTTGAGCTCTCTCAACAAGAGTCATTTTTCTTGACTCTTCAGCCCCATGGGTCTTTCATTTCCTTCTTTTTGTTTCCGACCCTACTGCATCAAGAAACCATAACCAAGAATCGACGTTCTCCGTCGTGTCGTTCCAAACCACGACCGATTCTTCCATTGCCACCACCAAGAAACGCCTCTCCACCTCCAAGACCATCTTCGGCGGCCACGTCTGGTTCTGCGTCCAACACGACCGCCTCTACACCAAACCCTCTCTCTACTTCAACCACATCTTTTCAGCCAATATATCTTCTTGCCGAGGACTAGGTAATATCTGATTTCTCATGAAGTACGATCCTTTATCTATTCAGCCCCTTGATATCTTTTCATTATTCTTTATTTTCTCTGGCTTTTGTTTTATAACTTTGTTCATCTCTGGGTTTGTTATTATTCACTTGTGTGAATTTTCTTCGGTAGGATTCGATGGTTTTATTTTCTTTCTGTCAATAGTCATGAATTATTTATGGTAGATCTGTGAAATATTCTGATCTTTTTATTTTTCTTTTTTTTTTCCTTTGATTGTCAATTTGGATTTTTCAGTTACTCACCAGCCAAGACCTTTCATGGGATTGTGTTTGTTTTGCTTATCTTCTGTTGATTACTTAAGAAGTGGAGAAAAGTTGAGAAAAGAAATCATGAGTTCCCCATTTTTCGTTTTTTAATTCCCAGAGAATGCAAGTCTTCCAAACAATTTTCAAGTTTACCGAGTTAAGGTTGATGATTTCGCTTTTTATTTTCTGTGAATCAACATAAAGGAAAATTTTAAGGATCATCTTTTTTCCCTGTAGTTTCCAAGGAACCAAACATTTGGTGGGTTTTACAATTGTTTTTGGCCTTCTTTTTAATATCTTTTCCATTTCTTTCCGAGAGTAAAAAGGCTGTGGCAATTGAGTTGTACTCTCTTTTAACCTCTTTTTCTATATCTTAAATGCTTGGGAATTAAAGATTTGGTCACTTTTTTTTGTAATTGAGAAGTTTTTGCCAGGACATTTTTGGGTGGAGACTAGAACATGTTCATATAAGATATCAATAGACAATAAATAATAATGCTAAGTAATGTATCAAGAGTTTGGAGACACATTCAAACAAATCCAATTAGATGTTCTTTAGTTTGATTTGCCAAAGAAGAGTGAAAGGCACCTCAGGATCATCTTTTTCCTGTAGTTTCAAGGAGACAAACATTTGGTCGGGTTTACAAATTGTTTGGCCTTCTTTTAATATCTTGCCATTTCTTCAGGAGTCAAAAAAGAGCTGTGCTGATTCAGTTGTACTCTCCTTTTTAAAACACACTTTTTTACCTATATTTTCTCACATGTTTGGGAGATTTAATTGATACTTTTTTTTTTGTAGCATTTGAGAAGTTTTTGCGGACATCATTTTTGGGTGTTGACTGGAGACATGTGCATGCAAGATCCTCAATGAACCAATAAATAATAATGCTAGTAATGTATCAAGAGTTTAAGACTCATTCAAACAAATCAATTTGAATCAGTCATTCTTTAGTTTTGGCCAATCGTTGTAAGATATGATAATGTAGCCTGAACAGACATTATGTAGAGGGCTATAATTCACATAACTGCTAGACAAGTGGATATTACTTCTCCCGAACAATCTTAGGCTCAGATATATACGGAAATGCTTGAGGATATGTTTTGTGATTATTGCCTGATATTTGGGGTCAATTAAATAGATGTTCGATTCAGAATTGAAGCTTCTAAGGAAGTCTTGGAATCTTCTTAATGGCTGAGTTGAACTTTCAGAGCTTGTCCCAAAATAAAATTTTTCAGAATTTAAAAATCTTTGTCACGTTAAAATAATACTTGAAATTAGTGCATTTGTTTTACATCAAAAACATATTGGGCATTCTGGGTTTTTTAAAATATTCAAATTATGATTGGTCACTAGTTTTAAGTTTGATTAAAATTTTAGTTGGACAATAATCAACAACACTTTCTATTGATGTGCAATAAAAATCACATTTGAATTTAGACGTTATTTTGAAACATGCATTATTTTGAGGAATTGTTATTATTTTAAAAAAAAGGTTATTTTGAGATATCCACTCTCAGACTTGAGCTTCAACAGCCATCAATCTGTTTTCAGGCAGTTGGCAGAAGAAAAAAAAGAGTGAAGATTGACACATCATTCGTCCAGCTTCAACATGCATTTTTTCTTTTCTTAATACTTCGGGTCTCCTACAGAGCCTAAAGTATCCTAAGATTTGTAATTATATGAACATACCACTATACAACTCATAAAACTTGTACAAATCACTGCATGTTTATACACTTCAAATACTTAAGAGAAAATGTAGAAAGAAAGAAAAAATAAAAAAATTCAATCTAATATAATAATAATATTATTATTATTTTTCTTAATAACTTTCTTTTCTTATCTTAGTACTTTTTGGGTCCCAAACAGAACCTAAAGTATCCTAGGATTTGTAATCATATGAACATACCACTATACAACTCATAAAACTCATACAGATCACTGCATGTTTATACACTTCAAATACTTTAAGACATACTTTACCACAGAGAAAATGTAAGAAAAAAATAAAAAATAAAAAAGTTCAACCTAATATATTATTATTATTATTATTATTTGTTATTTGCTACCTTAAACTTATTTGTTTATTTTAGTTCATCAATATAAAGATTTACATAATTTGAAATATAGATAATAAATGATTTATTTTATATAATTTTCAAAAAAAACATCATTTTCAACATTAGACAATCAAATATAAAAGGTAAATAATTTTTCTTTTTCTTAGTACTTTTTATGAACAAAATACAACTTTAAAGAA
The DNA here is from genome assembly GCA_016808115.1 of Tetrastigma voinierianum. Taxonomy (NCBI): domain Eukaryota; kingdom Viridiplantae; phylum Streptophyta; class Magnoliopsida; order Vitales; family Vitaceae; genus Tetrastigma; species Tetrastigma voinierianum. Next base: position 418,230 of record JAEQBH010000351.1, read on the forward strand.
TGAAATCCAAAAGACAAGGCCCCGTTTAGTTCACAAAATTTTTTAACTCTATCCAAAATTCAGAATATGAAAATTTTCAATGTATTCTAATCTTTAGTTTTCATTTTCAGAAAATACGTTTCGTACTTGAATTTGGTTGAAAATAAGAATAAGAAAATCCGTTTTGTAAAACCATTTTCTTGAAATGAGATTAATGAAACAATGAAAATGTGTTTAAATGCAGTTACTATTACAATCCCGTGTTTTACGTGAGCCTGATGAGAAGAAAATCAAGTGGAAGACGAAAGGGAAGAAAAGAAGAAAATAGCCACAATCCGTGTTTTCATTTTATCAATCGACCAAATCCCGTGTTTTGATTTAATTCGAAAACAAGGAAAGCGGCTTATAACAGTTTTAAATTCATATATAAAATGTTGAAAATAGTGAATTTATTTTCTTTGTTTTCAAAATTTGTTTTTGTTTGATTCTCGTAACTAAACGTGTTTTCTTTGTTTTCGAAAAGTTTGAATAGAGAAAACAGAAAATTTTCTACCTACGGCCCAAATTTCTTATGGCTTTTTTTTGGGTGAAAGAAGATTACGTATAAGGAAACCTACAAAAATGTTTAAATGATGATCCACAATAATCTTCAAAGGAAAATTTCTAAAATATCTAGGAAATTATGACCACCAATTATTTGAATTGGTATTGCAAATACATTTCTTTGCTAAAAAATCCGTTATATATTTTTCTTCCATATAAATATGGCAACAATTATAAATATTTAGAGTCAATGAGAAAGTTTTCATATATCTTCCATTAGGAGAATGAATGAACTAGGTAAACTATTTTTTCAATTATAACATTCTATGATTATTGTGGAGTCCTCTTTAATATCCAAGTTTGAAAAACCATTGTATTTTGCAAATACAACACCATGTCTCAAAGCCACATTGTAGCGCCCCATTTCGGGGATTAGTTGACAACCGTCGGCCGTGGAATATTAGTGGATGTCGGGTAGGCACCAGCTCATGAAAATCGTGCGAGTCTGCGCTATGCGGAGCTCTACTGAGTACAACCTATTCGATCACATAGCTTTGTCCCGATATTTTACAAAAGACCACAGGGTCCACATACGGGATAAAAATGAGTAAAATAGCCACTTGGGCCCCATGCATTAATACTCACAAAATTACATGACTATTTACCAATGATTCAAGAGTTAATACAATACTCTTAACCAAAACCTATATCAAAATTTAAAGTTTTAATACATGTTCTCTACCAAGCGATACCAAAAGCTTATCAAAGCCACAGCTCGACTTTCTTCTAAAAATTGGTCTCTAAAAATGTGCGTCTTCTCGAAGCAGATCCACGGCACTGAAATAATGATCCCTCGGCCGGGTGAAACGATGCGATGAGTGAAAATCTCTCCTACATGGTTACTCCCCACCTAAAGTGTACATGCAATGATCAGCATAACCTCAAGCACGACCACATTATCTTTACTTAAGATGTCTACTGTCCCGATCCGGGTGTAAGTGCTTCAGACTCCTCACACTTTGTGCCTAAGCCCGATCTGAGAAAAACCTCCTTTTCATTTTCTTTCATGCCATGCACTCATACCCTAATTTTCCTAGGTTGCCACAAGTGCATATGAAATGCGTTATCACGATTTGTCTGGCATTACCCGATATATCGACACACATATATTAACAAAATTTACATACGTGCCACATGTTATTTAATTCACATCAATAACATCAAAATTAGTTCACTTGAGCTAATTACAATTCACTTCCAATGGCTTACATACAATTATATTTTTTTATATAATTCCACATCATGTTAACACATTTAATTACATGCATTAACATATTAATTCTCACACAACTCCAAACAATTCATGCTAATATATAAACATGCCAATATCGCAACATAATTAACTCCATAGATCATGTTATTCAATTTGCAACCAATAACACTAAAATTAGCTCATGGGCTAATTAACCAATAAAGTAGTCGTTTTGGTCGGCTCCGACCTTCAAATCGCACGAAAATCACGTGAGCGGTGGAGCCCTTGGGTTGGCGCACATTCCCACGGCCATCTAGCTCTGAGTTTTTTCACTGGTTTAAGTATTTTGGGGCCAGCGACACGACTGAATTCAAGCCTCCCGGAATATCCACTAACCATTCACATGGCTCTGAGAATAACATAAGTAGGAAGACCCTACCTCTTGGAGTTGTTGGAACTCCACCAAATCGATCACCGCGTGGCCCTCGCCCGTGTAAGATCGACTTTCACTTCTTCCGTCGAGAACCGGCTGAGTCGCGATGAGAAATCTAGAGATAAGGCACTCTCTCTCTCTCTAAAAACTCAAACCAGCCCTCACTGTCTGTTTTTCCAGCCTCTGCATGTTTTCTTTTTCAATTTGGAGAAGAAAACTATACATCTTTTGTCTTATTCTCATTTAACATTTTAATAATTCCATTTTGTCCTTTTTGTCTTGATTTTGACATTTGACAATCTAAGCCATTAATCTTCATCTTCTCTCTAATCATGCAACATGTGTCACATAATTACATGTAATAGGTGACTTTTGTCACATCACATGTCTCTCACATGCCATTTTACGACCTCGACACGATTGCCTTGAAAAAGTGGAAATTCAAGCGTCTCGGGTCGACTGAGTCGATGTGCTAGCTAAGATTTCATGGGGGCGATTCCAACGGTGAAGTCTATTTCATCATCAAGATTTAGAAAAATTTCAGTTACGGCCAGAAATTACCATTTTGCCCTTTTTCGAAAAATTGGATTTTCTGGGGTTTCACACACATTCTGGGTAACTATCAAAAGCATTTGCTACAATGTAATGCTTCATACATCTTAATAGATCAGTTGGAGTCCCCTAATAACCCATCCTAAAGCACACTTATATTATTAATCCTTGAACCATCGAATTTAATTTAAGTCTTCCATTGATCAGGAATCCATCGAATCCACATTTTCAACTTTAGGAACATTACACCTTTGTTGTTAATATAAGTCACTATAACCCTCATGAAGATTTTCAATTTATGGTAGCCTTCTACGATATGAGGAAGGTTGGGTTTGAATTTTCGTACAACTTGATTCTATGTGTCCAAATATTCCAAAATGATGGTGGAGATTTTTCCATAGAATGTTGGAAGAGTTCACAATTGGTTATAATTTTATAAACCTATTCAAGCTGAAAATTACCTTCAAAAAAGAGAGGAGTAAGACAATTATATTTAATACGATCACAAATTCCTTGCACAAAAGCACATGATTTAAAAATATGATCAGTGTTTTTACTACATTGGTTGCTTCTTATGGCTTTGAAAAAGAAAAAACCAAACTCACTAGGGTTTCCTTTTGCTATTCAAGATGGCAAAGCTCATGATTTTGGAGAATGACAAGTGTGCTTGATGCCTTAGGGACTTCTTTTTGTTTAAGCTAAACCTCCTATTGGAACCCATTGGATGATACCTAATATTAAAGGAAATGAAGGAAATAACTTATGAAACACAGAGAGGTAGCTCACTTGGTCAGATCTTGAGGTTTGTTTCCCTAATGGTCTTTGAGTCCCTTTAAGGCTATTGGAAGATTTACTCAATCATTAATTTAAGGGCCCTATGAGATTAGTCCAAGTGCGAGCAAGCTGACTCATAAGTGATATAGGAAGTGTTCGTTTGTTTGCATGTTATATAAAAATTTGGTAAAAGCAACCAAAACCCGCAATTGCATTGGCCACAAGTAATACAGTGGTTGTCAAATTTAAAACCTGAAATGTTGAACCCACAGGGAAGAAATGGTTGAAGTGGGGATTATGTACCCCGGCTACTTGATAGCTTTACTATTTGAGCATAACAATGATTGGGATTGATGATTAACTGAAAATTAAACTAAATTAAACTAAAAATTGATTCTTGAAGATTAGCAAATGACAGTTTAGTTGAATTATAAAGAAAAACATAGAAGAACACTAGGGCGAGTTGTCTGCATTAGTGCGATTATGACTTATATTCATTAAGTGCTGATTAAGTGAAAGTACTCTCATGCTTACCTAAGGAACTCGATATGAGGTTCATTCATTCGAGTCTCCCCTAAATTTCTCACACTAATCCTAATGCATACTCAAGTAAATCTAAATTGGCTTGATTAACGATGCATTACAGGAAAACCAATCCTTAGGAAATTCTATTGGTCACCTCTCGGTCCATGTAATGGAATTTCTAGGGTTATGCTTAGATCGATCACCTCTCGGTCCATACGATCATCGCATAAGGTTAAATGATGTCCATCCTAAGAAAATCCATCTAGTATTAGGCATTCCTAATTTCCTAGACTTATTTGATTAAGTTGATTTGATTTTATCAATTGTAAGATATTAGGGAATGAAAATCAAGTCCTAAGTTTATACTTCCAACTATCACTTAGGAAACCCTTTGAGCTCTAGGTCTCAACCTCACCACCTAGCAAACAACAATTGAATAAAAACATGAAAGTTCACATAATCACATCCATAAAACCTCAACAAAAGATGATATTCAAAAAATCATTCAAGAAAAAATATAAACCAAAAACCCAGTATCAGCAACCAGCTAGAAAGAATTTGGCTACTCATAGTAGCCTTAAAACCTAACAAAAGTGTGTTTAAACCAAACATAATGATGAAAGATTAAGAGAGAGAGAAGAGTTTAGGAATACAAAACAAATATGAAGTTAAAATCCTCCAAAACTATGCTCCTAGGCTATAAGAAGTCCCCTAGAAATTGGATCTTGCAACTCAGCTCAAAAAATAAGCTAAAATTCAAGTAAATCTAAAAACCCTAAAATCCGAACCTAGAGAGAGAAACCTAAAATGGAGAATGTTCTGCCTCTAGGACCTCTTTAATGTCTATTACAAGTATTGTATTTATACCCTTGGAAAATGGGTCTAAAACTAGAAGTATCCCTGTCCCAGCACGATCTTCTTCGCCGAGGTGAAGGGTCCTTCGCATTGGCGAAGATACGTGTATTCTTTTTGTATTTTCTTCCTTCGCCTTGGTGAACCTCTTCGCTGCGGCGAAGGGTGGCTTCGTAGCGGTGAACCAGAGACTACTCTTGAACTTTGTTTGCTTTTTCGTCTTAGCAAGGCTTTTGCTTCGTAGCGACGAAGGTTGGCCTTCACCTTGGCAAACCAAACTTCCTCTTGCAATGTTAGCTTCCGCGATTGGCGAAATCTCTCTCTTTACTGGGCAAACTCCTTCGCCACAGCGAACTAGTGCTTCAAGCAACAGGTGATTCTTCTTGCTTAGATTTTTGCCCTTTTTCTTTGCTTGATTTTCTTTCAATGCTTGCAAAACATCAACATATTAGGGATTAGTGTAATCTTTAAGAATACGGGTGTGAATCTAGCATTTAGGTTACATAAACACATGAAAATCACGCTATAAACTCTAGTATGATTCATGTCTATCAAACACCCCCAAACTTAACATTTTTCTTATCCTCAAGCAAAGACAAAGACGCATTCCTTTTTTTTTTTTTTTTTTTTAAGAAACGTGAGTTTGTGGAGATATATACTTTGTGATGTTTTGCCTCAGGAATTATAATGTTTCAAGATAATGTTCTTCAAAGATAACAGGCTAGCTAAACACAAGCTAAATGCACCTAGCTCAAGGTTCTAGTGTGAGTGTGTGCAGTCTTACTCTCATTAATCCAAATGCAGCTTAGATGAATTAGGAGAATGCATGAGGTGGAAGATCTCTCACTAATAAGGAGTTTTCATGAATGAAAAGTGATTAAGACTTCATAGGGTTGCTTGGCATACCATTCTCCACTAATGCTGGGCTGCATTGTACTATTAGGTCCAAATGGTCTTTCAACCTTGTATGTGGCTTATGGATGAGAGAGTAAGATTAAATGATCATTTGGTTCAAATTTTACCTTAAGCTCAGGCATTCTCTTTGTTCTCTTGCTTCATCCTCAAAGAAATTTTACTATGTTTCAGGCCCCAGGTCATTTAAACTCAACCCAAATACATCAATTGTGGCACTGCCATCAAGCTGCCCAGAGCTCATTTGTTTCTCTCTTCAAGATCACCCAGAGACTTTTGCTTTTTGAGAACATCAGGTGGGACGGTGTGTTTCAGCCTTTAAACTCTGCCCTCCCACATGTAGCGGTTGTAGGTCGATAACTCTAGGCAGTTGTGTAGGTGCTGGGTGTTAAAACACCCTATGGACTTAGTGACTGGTGAAGGCTACAAGGTTAAATTTTCACTTTTTCTAGCTACTTTTATTTTTCTTGCTCTTTTCAACACCCATTCCTTGACATTCTGTACTAATCAAAACCACTTCATTCAGACTTCCCACCAAACTACATGTCATTCTCATAGTTTTGACTCTATATTCGTAACAAGAGGTAAAAATTTGTTCTTGGTACCAAAGTAAAACAAGGGATCTGAGTGATTTCATTCTTAGTTTCAAGATAGAATATGGCTATTATGGCTCAAACTGGGTGACTATGGACTAATGCAAATCCGGGTGGGCTAAAAATGCTCAACCAATTCCAAGGATGGCCTATATCATTTCCCAAAATATATGATGCCTAGGATTTCGCCTCAAATGATAATTGAGCAAGTTCTAAAGTCTTATAGGAATCTAGACATTATGATATCCCTACAATTTTCTCTAAACCTAGTCTACTTGGTGACAAGGGTATATATGAGACTTGTGCTTAATTCAATGTAGATCTATAGCTAAGTGTATAACTACATGGTCATCCTATTTGACTTTTACCTCAACTATCTCTCACATTATTCATATGTAGAGGAAAAACATAATTGGTATCATCATAGGCATCCCAAGTATCTCCACAACAAACCCATAAAAACAAAACAACACTTTTTGAGATTTTCCAAAATTTTACAAATTATATTGCTGAGCATTTGGATGAATCTCACTCAATGGTGAGCACTAAAATCTCAACAATTCAACACAAAAAAGAATATCACGGCCAGGATCAAATATCTAATCGACAAATAAACCATAAGTAAGATCAATCACTCCATAATGCATACAAATAAAAAATAAAAAAATAAAAAAATAAAACTAACTATAACTTTTAAACGAACTAAAGACAAAATATGCTAAAATGATCAACACACCAAAATAGTATAAAAACGAACTAAAAGTATTCAAACAAACCAAAATATCCAAAAACATCATAAAAACAAACCAAATATTATCAAAGTAGATATCCAAAAATAAGTTAAAACAACTCTAAAATTTGTTCCAGATTATAACGCAAGTAATTCCCAAACTTAAAACCAACACTGTCCTTAACGTAATGCAAAATAGGTAAAGAAACACCAGGCATGGGAAGTCATAATTGGTAATATGCTCATCGGTGGGGCGATTGCTAGCTGAGGTGTAGGCGGAGCCATAGTGGGAACTTGACGGAGGCTAGGAGCTGTGGAAGTGTTGTTGAAGAGGTTGAGGTCAAGTGGTAGCTCTTGCATTAAGCTAGGAAAATGGCAGGTGTGTAAGCTCCCCTCTATACGCACATCATTTGATGTAAATTAAGGCGAGCACATCTTGGCGGACTGAGAGTCTTTTGAACTCTCTCAACAACCGTGGATCCATATAACCTCGTGGTGCCTCATCATTCTAGTCGTCTTCTCCAAAATCTTCTTCAGCTTGCTCTCCCGCTACTCCTTCTACAGGCTCTCCTTGTCCTGCTTCATCATCCTCCATGTCATCAGATGATCCATTCTTTACCTTGGGTAGCGGCACTGGGAGCCCGTGGGGTGATTTCTCTTCGGATTATAGCATTGGAACTTCAGCTAGCCTGCATAATTAGGTGATGAGGGATGGATGAATGAGAGACTCCCATTTTATCGCCCGCAGGTGGATTGATGATCCCCTCTCGACATACTTGCGTTAAACTTTATGTCTGACGATTGCATACAGAAGTATCGTCTTGTCCCTTATGACTATTGAAAAATGAAGGCTCGGCTTCAAGGTTGAATAAATACAATTATACCAAGCCTTTGGGACTGGTTTTAGGGAAGACATAAGGAATGTAGTCACCTCAAACATGGAGAGGTGTTGTTTCCATTCACCTCTACCTCTTGTAAGGGCTCACATCATTATGTGGTAATCACTGATCTGGAATAGTGCCTTGTAGGCATCGCTATCATCATCAACCAGATTGTACACCCTATTTATGGTGGCAGCACTGAAGTCCACTCGGTGAATGAATGACGGATTCTTAGTCATGGTTGCCAAAACATATTGAAATGAGATTCTTTGGTAAGATAGATGTCTTTTTCTTTTTCTTATTTTTCTTCACATTGTTCTTCACTCGGTGAGGTAGCACTTACACTTTTCACGAGTGGCTCTTTAGGAACCTTTTTCATGTTCTCCACTCCTTGCATGGGTCTAGCTTCTACTCTCATGCATACTTCATTCTATTTCTTCTTAAACTTGTTGATTTTATAGATGCTCAAATGCACCTTGTCATCTCTAACCCTTATAGTAAATTCTCTCTTTTCTACATCAATAGGTCCCGACTTGTGGCTAGAAAAGGTCTCCCTGGAATGAGAGGTCCTTTTTCATCCTCCTTCATGTCTAATACCACGAAGTCCATTAGAAAAATGAACTTACCTTGTGCGACCCCAGGAGCCACTTTATCAAGCCATTTCATTAATATAAGCGTTTTCGTTCTCAAATATTTGCAAAAGCGATTTCCATTTGGGGCAAGCCCATAAACATTTACAAATTCAATGAAATTCCTTTACAAAATATGCATTAAACCAAAAATGGCATTTTATGTCGTTTACAACATAATATCCAAAATCGTATTCAGATATAGGTACAAAAATAATTTCGGAGTTGAACTCCTTTTGTTTACAAAAGCGATGTCGTACTAAAAATAGTGAGGATGCACGCCATGGCGGGCATACTCCGTGGACTTTCTGAATTACTCTGAGCTCCTCGACCTTAGGTCCGCTTTCAATCACTATCAATCACACAAAGGCTAAGTAGAGAGACTCCTACAGAGGCTATTATCCCCCTAAATGTACGTGCAATGTTCACTTGGACACATTCACACACACACACACACACACACACACACACACACACACACACACACACACACACACACACACACACACACACACACACACACACACATATATATATATATATATATATATATATATATATCAACATTCCAATAGAATGATGCAATTCTAATGGACTACTACATGTCATGCCATGAAATGAGATCAGACTCATCCAATGCATGAAAAATTTAAGTCATCATATACTCTCATCACACAATGCATAGCCAATGTGTGATAACATCTATCGTCAATGAATTCATACAATGATCGCTTTGAAAAAAAAAATCAATTTTTTAGAAATCAAAACTTATTGGATGTTTCACTTCCAAGGATCATTTTATCAACAAAACATGTGTCTTTCGGGGTAGGCGAATTTTTTTGGTCTCACCGCAGGCTTCACACGTCTTCCTACACTTTCATGGGCTTTCATTGTTGGACACATATGTATAACCAAAAATACCGGGGCTTTCACCCTAAGGGGTACTTGCTACTACCCGACACAAGTTTTCCTGCTCTACAAGCAATGGAACTCTGCTGAAATTTGTTCAATGGTACTCAGCCCACTCACTAACCACCAAGGAAGGTGTTTGATGGCACCATGCACTTCTACCCATGAATGCGATGTCTCAATGCATATGCAATGCATTATGCCCCTACATATCAATTCTATGTCTCATATGTAATGAATGCCATATGGACAATAAATCATGTATCATGGAAAGTTATGTCAAAAGCATGTAATTTCCAAACATTTCATCCAATTCCCAACGTATTAAAACATATATATCAGCAAGAACAATTAAGCATGTTATCACAAAATCAAGCAATAACACCTTAAAAAAAATCCACAATTTCAAACCTCACAAGTTGACCATAACAGACCACCAAAATAGGGCACAATTAGTCCCAAAATAGTTGTGAACCAGTCCTAGTTTAGGCCACCAACCGGTCATTAACAGACCACCAAAGCAAGTTCTAAAAGCTGAAATTAAACATGAAATACAGCCTTAAAAATCGGTCAGAAAAATCAGGGCACAACAAATACTTATTATTTGTGGAGTCATGGGAAATGGACCATAACTTGGGAAGTCCGATTTAGGTGATTCAAAGCCTACATCAAGTTCGATCCATTTCTGACTTAGATAAAGGACAGAGTCGAAGGACACTATCATTTTCCACAGAAAATCAGTCCTAAAATCTAGCCAATGTGTAGGATCAAAATAGGGCAGCATTCCCATATTTCGAAATTCAACCAAACAGCCCCTTAGGGCAAAGACAAAACCCCACAACCCTTTTAGTGGAAAATAAACCAAATTAGGAAGAATCCATACCTCTTGGAGTGTAGCCCTTGTTGAATATACTGACTTTACTTCTTGATGATAAGTTTGGCCGTCGGAAGCGAGATTTCCACCTCCCTCTTTTTTTTCTTATCTCTTTTTTTCTTCCTTTCCTTTTTGTTGCTCCCCTCCTCTACAAATTGATTTGCCTCCCCTTTTATAGATTTCTCCTATTGACATGCATGTGGACACATGGCTTGCCATGTGTCACACATGCATTTGCCTTTGCATGCCTTGTGACACATGCTTGTCACGTGTCACTCCACATAGCTTTGCCATGTGTCACCAGGCACACGTTGCCTCAACAAATGCTTAAATTCTAACTATCTCGAATTTAATGAGTGCTTGGGTAACTTCGTTTCGCGAAGCAGGAATTCAATGGTGAGGTCAGTTTCATCATCCGTTATCTAGAAAAATTCTGAATTTTCAACTTTTGTATTGTGAAATGAGTTCCGCGTGTGCCTTTTTTGGAAAAGTTCAAATTTACCAGTTTTACAAATGTCACTCTATACTTGTTATTAGAACTGGAAAACCTCGATTAACATGAAAAGCGAAAGGGAAGGGATAGTAGCATTGAATTGTTGAGGCATTAATCTGACCGTAAAATCCATTTCCACAGCCGCTTTTAAGAAAGGTGGGACTGTTTTGGCTCCCTAGGGATGAACCTCTGAACTGTAGTCTCGATACGTCGCATAATTTCATGTGAAGAGAGTGCCATGCGCGAGGAGAAAAAGCTCATGAAGTCCACCCGACCAAATAAGGGACTATCTAAAAAGCTAGTTACATCAACATTGAACTTAAGCCAATCAAGACTTAGTTTAACCCACATCATCACTAGAGTGGAAAACTGGCATCTGCTAGGAGCTCATAACTCCACTAAACCATGCCATAATCGATTCATACAAGCCATGTGAAGGGAGAGGGGTTAAAATCCAACACGACATAGGTAAGGAACATTGAAACGTGGTTAACGGGACTCCACTATTTGCAACACACGAAGAGGAAGATTGGAGAGATTTGAAGCCATCATGAGACTGAGCTTGTCGAGCGGTGGGAATAATTCCATCTAAGGTTCTCCACATAAAAATACAAACCTTTGGCAGAATACATAAATTCTAGAATCTCGGCCAAAGAGGAAAGCTGTCAGAAATCATGTGTAGTGCCCACTATCAACAATCTGCCTATAACTGAGTAAGATATTAAGGATCAACTCCTTGTCCCTTTGGTTGAATATGTCTCAGATCAAATCCATGTCCCATAGAAGAGAACCTGGAATCATTAAAAGCCGACAGGGCATTTTCAAAGCTCTTGAGAAGACTACGATGATGTTAGGATGCATTTGAGCCTTGAGGTCTTTCTTTACCGTAATCTTTGAGCCGTCTCAATGGCAATCTACCGTACCTTCGTGGAGGTCCACAGTAGCCCAGTATTATCCCAGTATAGCATGGATAGTAGTATCCCGTAGAAGAATTGGCGATGGAGTTAGGATAATAGCTTGATTGATAAATCTTTGCTACCAAAGAGGAGGGTTTAGTCATCATCTTCCAACCTTGTTTACATAAAAGGCAAGGTTAAACTCATGCAACCTCTGAAATCCTATCCCTCCCACAACCTTAGGAGCACATAATCGACCCTATCTTGCCCAATGAATACCACGCCCTCCATTGGAATTTCCACCTAACCAAAATGAGTTGAGCATCAACTCTATATCATGGCACACACCTCGAGGGAGGAGTAACACTGACATAATGTAATTCGGCAATGTCTGGACTATAGTTTTTAAAAGAATTTCTTCCCCACTCGAGTGAGTTTCTTAGTGTTCCAATTATGCAGTCTCTTCCACACACATTCCTTTAAGTAGTAAAACACTCTCATTTTACTCCGGCCTATCATAGAAGGGATGCCCAAATATTGACAATTATTTGATGTCCCTCAGGCTCAAATAGACAAATTAAACCTTCGAGAGAAACCACATTCTTGACTAAAGAGATTGAAGACTTATGAAAGTCAACTCTACATTTGTCAAGGTTTGTTTCATAGTTACGAACAACTTGTAACTTTGAAATCCATCTCTAAAACAATTGTCTGACAAAGAACAAATGAGTGATTAGAGGAGAGCTCAGGGCAATTTACACCATAGTTTGGCCAAAAGAATCCTTTACCCGAATCTATCTGCATGACCAGGCGCCTCGGCACAGATAATGAACAAGTAAGGAGACAACGGGTCCCCCTAACGTGACCTGCCTAAGCACAACTGGATCTAGCTCATAACCATCTTGTAAAATTGTAAAGCTAACCGTAGTAGTATGCACCATTATGAGTTTAAACCAATGTGCGTGAAAGCCTATCTTGAGCATTGCTTTCTCCAATCCATTCCCTGCAATATCACGTACTTAATATGTACCTTTAATGCCATATATCCCTCATTTCCTTATGTCTTTCATTTCAAGTAGTGCAAAAACTCACGCCTTCGCCAATGAGAATAATTTTTGTTGATGGATCTCCAGTAATAAAATCTCACGATTGTGGCAAGAGACAACTTATAGCAAAATTTCAGGAGTTTATTATAAATCTGTGCTGTCACGCTTTATTTTATATAAAGCACATTACAAAAGGAGGTGACTCAGTCCCCCATGATTAGTGCCCCAGTGCTATTTTGAACCCTATTTATTATAGGTTTGAGTGCTTTTTGTATACTAATCATTTCTAATTAACCGATTTACACATCAAGGTCCCTCTTATTCTACGTCGCATTTTGTGGCAAATTTTAAAAAGTTTTTGTGAGCTATTCATGCAACATTGTTAGTCGATCCAAACATGAAGAGACTTAGAGTCAGCTCAACATGTGCGATCAGAGACTAAGAAAAGAAGAAGCGAGAAAATGGAAGAAATAGCATGATGCGGGGTGCGGAGGCTCGAAGCGGGGCTTGATCGGCGATGTGTGAAGAGCGAGGAGCAGTGAATTTAAGCTGCTGGCATGGCGAAAATTTCTAATCGGCCCGAATTTTCGCTATGCCATATTTTAAGCTATGATGGCGGTCGGCTATCATAGCGGATTCTTGTGCATAGCAAGGTTAAAATTTTAAGCTATGCAGCAATTTCGCTATGATAGCGGGAATCCTGTCATAAGCGAAATTGGTTGCCCTCATTTTTGATCAAACGACCAGTTTTGTGTAATTCCCCATTTGTCCCCTATTGTAATCCTCCCCATATTTTTGGTATTTTTGGTATTTCACACCTGCCATGGCTATGCCGGCCAACTTATAGCTTTAGTAACCCCTAACACCCAACCTTATTGGCGCGACTTTTGTTCGAGTTTTCTCTCTTCTCTCTCTCCTCTTCTCTCTGCTTTCTATTACCAGGCACTCCTCTGAGGATGACAAAGGATGCTTGGCTCAGACCTCTTTCTCCTTGAAGAGGAGGGCCATTGGGTGAATATTTGAAGGTAAAAACATTGTCCTCTGTTTTAAGCATGCGCATTTATGGGTATTTATGTTAATTTCTCACCTTAGATTTAAAAATCTTAGGCACACCTCACTAACGTTTATTTAGCAAGCTTTTGGTCAAAGTGGATGCTTATGCTGAATCTTTTGTTATCCGGCCCGATTGTTTCCTATTAGTTACTGCAGGGTAGGTTTTTGAGATATGATATCACTGTTAGGAATATTTTTGCACAATTAAATGCTATGTTTCAAAAGAGAAAATCATAGGGTCTAGGTTTTAAAGCTAAATGAAGATCTGGTTCGGGAAATGACTATATGTCATGCTCCCCGATACCAAAGGAAAAAAGACCAGGGACATGTTAGTTGCCTTAAAACCCTCGCTTGGTGTTAGAAACTAAGGGTTCTATTTTACATTTTTTCTTATTTTATTTTTAGCACGTGAACAACGATCCCACATTTTTACCCGAACCCCAAAAATCAAATTTAATTTCCATCAGGTTTTGACTTCACTTAAATCATTTGTCACGAAGAAAACCCGTCCACTGTATTCGACCTTAGGCACAGCTATCTTTGCGGTAAGCTTGACTAAAGCGATAGGAGGAAGAATAGGATATAAATTTTGTTGATTAGGATCACCCTATTTTGTGTGCAGAATCAAAATATAGCGTGAATGCAGGATGGTGTAGTGCAAAAGTGAGAAGGCGTGAACACTTGTGGTCCTCATCACAGAAATCTTTGGTGAATTACAACTTTTATATTCTTTGTCATTTTCCTTTCATTTCGCCTAAAAAAATGAAAATTCATGCAGGACTATTTTTGGTGTTGTCTTGTGTTGCCTTATTTCTCTTTGCCGAGGATTGAATGTCTTGATGGGTTTGAATTGTGACCAATGAAAGGGAAAGCAATATGAGTGAGTATTCGTGGAGAGTAACCCTAGACATATATGACAATGAGGGACTATCGCGGGACATGCATGTGAAATCAGCAGTGACCCTTGGGGAGAAATCGAATCAAATAATTTGTGAGGGGACTATAGAGACCCGATGGATGAGTGCACCGTCATGGAAGGTATTTCCCTCGACTTATGCACATCTGTTTCTCCACACATTTTACCTCAGCTCCTCATTCTGACCCTGACCCCATCCACGGTGAACAAGCCATCTGAGACTTGAGCAAACTAGTGGATAATTTCGCAGGAGCAAAGGGTAGTATTTGTCGGACCGATCGAGAAATTAGCACAATGTGACTCCGCGAGCGAAATTGGATGGGTTCGAGTGAAATTGATCGAAAATTGGACATCTGCGGGGAATCCATCTCAAAGCTCACGTCGACTTGTTCATCAAGAGGAAGAAAATCGGAAGGAGGGTGCTTGGCCCGACACCATGGTGGAGGGCGGTGTCAGCAGACGGGGGGGTTATCGAGATCCTCGTATACTTGTCTTCTTGTTTGTCCGTAGGAGAAAGAGAAGAAAAAAATCAACTGCCTTGTTGGTAGGAGCGGGTGGAAAGGAAGAAGGAGGAATTCAAGGCTATCATTGACCCAATCCCATGCATCTGTATCACAGTGCCTTTCCCAGCCCCAAGAGTAGCGCCGCTACTTGATGTACATCGCCCACACTGCGGTAAAATCAAAACTGCGGCTTTGCTCCCAAGCTCATGCAGTCCATCACTTTATGCATTGCAAAATTCAAAGAGATTAGTGGCCCTTTGTACAGGACCTTTGCCCTTTACATCAAAAACTTTGGCGGTTGCCTATTGCATGTATACGGTTAGTTCGGTGCGGTTGCGCGCCCGGTTGGAGCACGAACCGGCATTCTAAGCTCCTCCCGAGTTCAGCGGTCTCAGGCCCTAAGGAAGTGGTTTGGGAGAATTGATCCCCAGCTTTTATTACAATTTTCTTGCCTTATTTTATTTTATCGTATTTTATTTTGATTTCATTAATTTTTCTTGTAGATTTTCTCTAATTTTTTGATTAATTTATGTTTTTTAAATTAATTTTTTGCTTTCTCTGTTTTCTTACGTAATTTTGCAGTTTAAGTGAAAATTTTGAAGGCTAGAATGAAGAAATGGCAAGCAGGGAGGAGCAGGAAATTTTCGCAATCAGACGAGAATTTTTCGCGACCATAGAGAAAATTTCGTAGTGATGAAATGAATTTTTCGCTATCATGAAATCAATTTTAAGCTAAGCTAGCGAAAATCTATAGCTTTCCATAACAGACAAAACAACGCACAGTGTTTTCATTTTATTTTATTTTTATTTATTTTATATTTTATATTTTATATTTAAAAAAATTTATTTTTGTGACTGCTTTTTCTTGTTCTTTAAAAAAATCGTATATATATATATATATATATATATATATATATACTATATATATATATATATATATATATATATATATATATATATATATATATATATATATATATATATATATATATATATAAATTTATTTTTATTATTTTATTTTTTTTTATTAATTATTTTATTTTAATTTTCAAAAAAAAAATCAATCAAAAATAAAAAAATCAGAAAATTTTCGCTATTAGACATAGCGAAATTTATAAACATTGCGAAATTTCGCAATGCTTTCGATTTAAGCTATCATAGCGAAAATTTTCGCTATAACACACTATTTTGACTATCAATTTTTATTTCGCTCATAACTTTTTCATCCGAACTCCGTTTTAGGCGTTCTTGGTACCGTTGGAAAGCTTAGAGAGTGTAGAATCCAAATATGGCCAGAAAGAACATTTTTGAAATTTTTATGAATGTGTAATTTTCAAAATGCTCCAACTTCTAGTCACTTTTTCTCTCTTTTCTTCTCTCTACTTGTTTGTTTGAAATGACGAGTGAATAAGATGTCGATGGAAAGCTTGCGAGAGTCTCCCTCCAGCAATGATCACATCTCATCAAGGAGGTAATACTTCCTTCTCTAATTTTCCAATCCAAACCCCATTTCGGACACCGAGATGTTTGGGTTGGGGGGAGAGTTAGCGAAGGAAGTGGCTTTTGTATTTATGTTTTTGTTATTATTTTGAGTAAGCCCATTTTGTAATGTTCAGTGGCTTCTTTGGGTTCCTTCTATAAAGTACATTATACCATCTGACTTACTTTTCAAAAATTTGGACCCATTTGCAACCAAAATTTTTGGCTGTGTTGTACTGCCCATAGTTTGAAAAATTGAAAATTTGTCAATTCTATTGATGTTAGATTGGTTCCATGCATGGTAGTGGATAATAAGTTGAACTCTTGTTGATTTAAGACCTTTTCTTCCCTTTAGCTAACCACACACACGCATTTACATTAGGTTTCAATGATAGGCTGAAAGCTGCAACCTCCTTTACTTTGCATAACCTACCCTAGTTTCATTGTGGCATTTAATAGGTTAAGGACCACGTATGGAGCAGAAGGCAATGTCTTCGAAAAAAAAGAAAAAGAATAAAAATTGCAACGCTTTGCCTTGAAACCGAGCATTCAGAAATTATATAAGCAACCTTTAAACTTAGGTGCCACCCCAAACCTTCAACGGTTTGGAGTCAGGCTTAGTCTTCGTTACATGGGTGGATGGGTGGAGTTTAGCAAGTTGTAGGTCTTTGGAGTCTAAAAATCATTCGAAGTCAGGGGTGAGAACACGAGAGAGTTTAATGGTCGAGAAGATCCCTTATGACTTGGTGCCCTAAGCCTTAATTGGTTGGGAGTCATCAATTGGGTCCCACGTTACATGGACTTTGGTGGTCGATTCCTCGACATTGCACCACTACGACATAAAGAATTGTGGGAATGGGGGTGGGGTCTGATCTATTTGGGGTTGGATTAGCATGCTAGGTCATGGTAGTAGCTAGGTTGGGAGAGTGCAATTTGGCGGTTTATGGTTGAGGCGATCAAACAAACACTTGGAACACAGGTGTTTCTGGTTGATTCACGAAGGAGGCTCTTTTGATACACCGATTTTGTATAAGCATTCATTCTCTCGTGATAGTTATTGGACACGACATTGATGATTCTTACTTAGGGTTAGGCATTACTCATTCACAACCTTTTTGAAATATAATTTTTGTGAACATTATTTTGTTATCGTTGTATGCTCTTTCTTTCTTTCTTTCATTGCTAAGGGACTAGCAATGTGTAGGCTGGGGGGTGTGATTAGTGCCCGAGTGCTATTACGAACCACTATTTATTATAGGTTTGAGTTCTTTTTGTATCACAATCATTACAGTGTTTCAGGTTACACATCAGGTCCTACTATTCTCTTGATCGCATTTTGTGGCAAATTTTGCGAGTTTTGTGAGCTATTCATGCCAACATTATTGAGTTGATCAAACATGAAGACTTAGAGTGACTGACATCGTAAGATCAAAGGCCCAGAAGAAAGAAAGAGCGGAAAATGGAAGAATATGATGCGGGTGCGAAATTTGGAATCGAGGCTTGATGGAATAGTAGCCGCGAGAAGCGAGAAGCTTGATGAATTTCGCTGTAGCATAGCGAAAATTTCTAATCCCGACAAAATTTGCAGCTATGCCATATTTTAGCTATGATTGAAAATTAGCTATCATAGCAAAAGTTACTGTGCATAGCGAAAATTAAAATTTTCGCTATGCACATGTTAAGCTATGATAAGCGAAGTCATATACATGTGAGAATTTGGTTGCCCTCCCAGTTTTAGATCCAGCGACCCGTTTTGTGTAATTCCCATTTTGTCCCTATTGTAATCTTATATTTTTGGTATTTTTGGTATTTCACACCTCTTGTATGGCTATATAAGCCAACTTATAGCTTTTTGTAACCCTAACTTCTTTTAAGCTTTCGGCACGCAGCTTTTGTTCCAGTTTTCTCTCTTCTCTCTCCTCTTTCTCTCACTTTCTCGGCTACCAAACACTCCTCTGAGGATGACAACTCAAAGGATGCTTGGCTAGACCTCTTTCTCACTTGAAGGAGAGTAGTACAGGTGAAGATATTTGAAGAGTAAAAACATTGTCCTGCATTTTTTAACGCACGCATTTATAGTTATTATAATTATTTCTGCCCAGGTTAAAAATCTTCTGACTCACTAAACGTGTGTGTGCAAACACTAGTTCTGATGGATGTATCTTCCCAGATCCCTGTTATCAGATGGATTGTTTCCTAATGTTACTGGGATGGGTTTTTGAGATATGATATCACTTTATTAGGAATATTTTGCAGTTAAATGCTATGTTTAAGAAAATCATAGGATCTAGGTTTTAAAGCTAAATGAAGATCAGAGTTAGGAAATGACTACTATGTCATGCTCCCCAATGCAAGGAAAAGACCCAGATGACATGTTAGTTGCCTTAAAACCCTAAACCGGAGTGGTCGAAACTTCAAGGGGTTCTATTTTACATTTTTCTTATTTTATTTGCTTTGTGAACAACCCGATCCCATTGTTTTTTACCCAAACCCCGTCCAAATTTAATTCACAGTTTGACTTCACTTCAAATCATTTGTATGAAGAAAGCACATCCTGTGTTCGACCACTAGACATTATCTTTTGCAATAGCTTGGCTCAGCGATAGGAGGAAAATTAGGATATAAATTTTGTTGATTAGGATCACCTGCGTAGCTGAATCACCCCATACATTCAAAAATTTTCTTCTTTGGAATAAAGACTAAATGAGTGTTATTCATGCTATTAGGCACTGTGCTACTAGAGATTATTGAAAAACAAGAACATACCTAATGACCCATCATGCAGAAAGCGGATTGGAAGAGCATGAAATTCCTTGCCATTCAGAGCCTCGCGAAGCTGTATGAATAAATAGAAAACAACGCTTCTTTGATCTCAAGCTCCGAAAAGGTGCTAGAAATAAAAACAGTATAGGTCATATCAATCATAAGTATTACTGCATTAAACGATGTGTCACTTTGCAATAACATCGAAGTATACAATTTCATCAAAATACTTTCAAAATAACATCTTGAAAACCACTATCTTGATCTCTCTACAACCCATTCTCATATTTTAGCCTTAGAATCTCGCTTTCCGCTTGGTTGAAGCCATTGAGTGAATATATTTGGTATTCTAAGTCACCCACCACAAACTAGAATTGTTTCAAGCGTTGTTTCCTGAACACTTCTTGTTGGTTAGGTAAGACAACATACCTAGTTTTTGCATTGGTAAATTCTTCCAAACTCAAGGTATCTTTCTTACCCTTATAACGAGCTATGTAAGTGTTGCTTCAAAGACAAAAATTTTCGAAAATCCTAATAGCGATCCTCCCAAATTTCCGATTGCATGACCACAATCCCCTTGATCATGTATATATTGAATTAGTTTTCTAGTTGAATTACACTTTGCACTAATTTGGACCACCTCCCCCGAGAACCATCTCGTGACGAAATTTTCAAACCGGGGCTATTTGGAACCATTGCTTTCGACACCAGCGATTGGAAGAGCGTCGATTAGAAGCCTTCGTCGAGGCCCATAGGGTTTGACAACAAACCCATTTAGATGATCATAGATCTTACTGCACTAACAATCCATATGCCCTAAACATCCACAGATAAAAGTAGAAGGTTGTGAGTCTTTCATACCGAATCTCCATCCATATCCATTCAATATCTAGTTTCTTTAACCTCATCCTTCGTTTTAACAGTTTCGAGACCTCCATACTAACATGGATCCGGAGATAGTTGCACGAAGCACCAACAAAATTATTAACGCTCGATTATCTAAACACACCCACATAATTGCGGAATTTTATAATCTTACGGCCCCGAATCCGTTCTGCTTTTATCCAAAGGTCAGATTTCATTTGCTTTTTAAAAGCATCCGAAAGTATATTTATTTTTGGATCAACGGTTGATTTTAAATTTGAAGTTTGATCTAATGGTTTGAATTGATTTCAAGCGGAAGCCAGTGATCAACGGTCGAGATTTGAACCAAAAATCAAATCAGTGGTTAGAATTAAATCCACAATGAGATTTACGACAGGAATCAATGACTATTTTGACTCCAAAAAATTCTATAAATACCCCTAAAACTATACAATTTCTTTACAAACTCTTCCATCCACACCCAAGCTCCAGTTGACTCTCAAATTATTTTTTCTTTGTGATTTATCTCAATATTTTGAAAATCTTGGTTTTAAATATTGTCTTCAACAAGATGGGATCCCTTCATTAAATAATGTAATGGAGCCACATCCGTCTTCATTTTGGTTTTAAAAGACTATTGTAATGTAATTTCTTGATAAATTATAGTGAATATCATCTTCAATAAGTGTACATTTGCTTATTTATGTCTTTTTTTATAGTTTAACAAAGTATTTCAAGAATTTCAAAGTATTTTTATTGTTTCTTCTTCTGGAAATATTTTGTCAAAATATCCACCGATATTCCCGACATATATCAGCCAAATCTAAGTCTGGAAATATATACGAGATTCTGGAGATATTTTGATGCTTGCTTGAGTGAGAATTTGTTAACATCCACTTCATGTTAGAATTGGAAGAAATCAACCCACTCAGACAAATATAATCTTAAAAAGTACATACCATCAATGGATATGTTTTATCCATGTAATTTTAAGGAAACCTCAGCAGGACCCCTTCTCCTATCATAGTGTGTGATATTGTCCACTTTTGTCCTAAGCCCTCATGGTTTTGTTTTTGAGCTTTTCCCCCTAAAAAGCTTTATATCAATTGGATGTTGTCCATGCTTATATATTCATAAGCCTTCCCATTTCTAACCGAAGTAGGACTTTGGCACACACCCAAAAATCCTCCCCTCAAACAAAATTCCACTGAGCCTCCTCTCAAACTAGGACTTCCTTGTCTTTCATTACATTTGGGCACACGCCTTACGTGAAGCACTACTTGTCAGGGGCTCACCCCTCATTTTGTTCGGCACCCACCCACACGGTTAAACTTGAACCACGGCTTTGATACAACTTGTTGGAAAACCTCATGGACCATTCCCTATCCACACTGGTGTAATATTGTCCACTTTAGGCCTAAGCCCTCATGGTTTTGTTTTTCGGCTTTTCCCCCAAAACTCCTCATACCAATTGAATGTTTTCCATGCTTATGTACTTGTAAGCCTACTCATTCATAACCAATGTGAGACTTTGGGCTCACACCCAACATCATGGTTGATGGGTTCAGCTCATGCCCATAATGGTTCATCATCCAAATCAACAGGAAAAGTGTCATGAGTCATGACTTAGGGAAAAATGAAAAAAAAAATTTATTTGCAAAAAACTGAAAAACAAGAGTCCATTAAATTGAAAGAATTAAAAGATTATTTTGGAAAAAGTTAATTGACTAAAGTTTTAAGAATTGAAAATAAGAATTTGTAAAAAAAAATTATTTTTTAAATAATTTTAAGTGCTATTAAAAATTATTATTCGATTTTATATAAAACATTTTTTTTTTACATATTTTTCTATTTTTTAATTATGTTTTAAGTTTGTAATTAAAAGAAAATGAACCAACCCGGCCTAAACCCTATTGACTCAGTTCGTGGCCCCGAGTCTAAGCCTGGCAGTCCACTAAAAGTTCAGGCCAAAATGAGCTAGCTCATCGATTCTAAATATGAACATCTTCTATCCATGATTGATGGGTTGAGTTCATACGGTTGCAAATTCTCTAATGCTTTGAAGTTTGAAGTACATAGCAACAATATGAACATCTTCTATCCATGATTGATGGTTGAGTTCATGCCCACAATCGAGTTTTTACAAAAACTATAAGTGGAAACATACTATCAAGTATTACAGGAAAAAAAAAAGTAGAAAATGACCCTTAAACAACATCATATTACCACTAGCCACTCTATACTTGGTTAGGAAACAAAAATGATATACATCTTAGAGGACACTTAGCTTACTGATAAGTGTGAATCATATTAGCATTTATAGGGTGATTTTCATATGTTTATGTAACCTAAATGCTAGATTCACACTTGGAAGTACATTCTTAGATTACATTAATCTCTCATATGCTGATGTTTCTGGCTTGATGAAAGAAAATCAAGCAAGAAAAGGATAAAATCTAAAGCGAGAACCACGTATTTGCTTGAATCACTAGTTAACCACGAAGAAGAAGTATGTTGGCTACGGCGAAGCAATTCCCCAAGGCGAAGAGAGAGCTTCATTGAGGCGAAGCTAAAGATTACCAAGATAAAGTTTCGGGTTCACGAGGCGAAGCCTTGACATTCGTAGATTGTGAGTAGCTTCAATTACAGAAGAACCAGGACAAATTTCAAAAGCGGGTCTGGTTACCGTTTACAGCGAAAAGACTTCCATGTTTTTATTCAATTGTTATATGCTAGGTGGTGAAGTTGAGACCTATAGCTCAAAGGGTTTCTAGAGTGAGAGCTGGAAGTATACCCTTATGACTTAATTTTCATTCCCTAATATCTTATGATTGCTAAAATGAAATTAACTTAATCAAAGAAGTCTAGAAAATTAGGAATGCTTAATACTAGATGGATTTTATTAGGAGGGACATCATTTAACCTTATATCATGATCGTATGGACCGAGAGGTGATCGATCTGAGCATAACATGGGAAATTTCATTGCATGGGCCAGGGAGGTGAATTTCAGGGCGGGTTGCCTTAGAGCAGTATCACTATTTGACCTAGATGGGCCAGAGAGGGAGGCTAGGGATTAGGTGTGAGAAATTGTGGGAGACTCGAAGAGGTAGGCCTCATGCGAGTTCCTTGGGTAAGCACGAGGTACTTTCCTTAATCGACCATTTAATGAATATAAGCCATAATTGCACAGAAAGGAACAACCCGACCCAGTGTTATTCTCTAAGGTTTTTCTTATAATTCAATCCAATCATTTGTTAATCTTCAAGAATCAATTTTTAGTTTAATTTATTTTTATTTTCAGTTAATCACCAATCCCAATCATTGTTCCGCTGAAATAGTAAAGCTATCAAGTAGCCGAGGTACTTAATCCTCACTTAAGCCATTTCTTTCCTGTGGGTTCGACATTTCTGGTTTTAAATTTGAAAACCATTGTATTACTTATGGCCTATGTACTTGTGGGTTTAGATTGCTTTTACCAATTTTTTATATTACACACAAACAACCAAACAAGTTTTTGGTGCTGTTGTCGGGGAAGTGGCAGTATAAGTGGAATAGATTGATATTCCAGCAAAAGAGACATTTGCAAATTTGAGCATAAATCTTTTTTTTTTCAAGAATTTTATTCTATTTCTTTTTTTAGATTTATTTATGTTTTATTTTGTATTCCAACTTGTTTACCTGTTGTTTTCTAGTCTTTGTTTCGATTTTAGGCTACTTGATTTTATGCATAGAATATCCCGACTCAGAGTTATTGCCATTTTATCTTGAAATAGAAAGAACATTATTCGGTAAGAAGGTTAAAGTCAATAATATTGAGATGGAAGATCAAAACGGTGATAGGTTCAGTAAGGGTCACTCGGACCAAAATGAAATACCTAGAATTCGAGAACCGACACTTGGTGACTGTTGGAGACCTATGATGAATGAAGATTACTCAGGAATTCGACATTAGCCCATAGATGCTATCAACTTTGAGCTAAAACCTGTATTAATTTCTATGGTCCAACATCAGCAATTTGGGGGAAGCCCGTTTGAAGTTCCAAATGGGCACTTATCAAATTTTCTGCAATTGTGTGGTACTATCTGTAAAGTAATAGATTGTCCGATACCTTTCATTGATAGAAGTTCTAAATATATACAGAGTGATTAAGAGTCTAATTTAGTAAACATGTTAATGGTAAGGTTAAAACTAAGCTACTGTTACAATTACATAAAGTTGGTCAATGGTAAGGCTAAAATTAAGCTACTGTTACAATTACATTCAAATATAAAATTAATGACAGAATATTGAGCATGATTTGAGGCTAGACATGCTCTGTTTTGATTTGAATAGGATCCTCACATGCTTCATGCTCACCCTTGAATTGAGCTTCCATGTGAGACCAATACATTATGTAACAATTCCATGCGTTGTCTTGACAATGGCTTTGTTAACAGATCGGCTATTTGGTCTTGAGTATGCACATGTTTAACTTGGAGGCTTCCTTTATGCACTAAGTCACGCACAAAGTGAAAGTCGATTTGAATATATTTATCTTGTAGACGATTATTTGGGTTAAAACTAAGATGTGTGTAGCTCAGGGTTATCCTGAAGGTGAGAAGTGGCGTAAATGCTAGTTCCTTGAGAAGAGTGGACAACCACATTGTCTCGGAAGCTGCATTGGCTAGTGCCCGATATTCAGCCTCTGTTGTGGATCGTGCAACGACTCGTTGTTTCTTTGAGCTCCAAGAAATGGGATTAGAGCCCAAAAAACTGATATAGGCAGAGGTTGACGTGCGGTCATCCACATTTCCAGCCCAATCGGCATCGGAGTATGTTCTTAATATGGGAAGGCCAGCTTTGTGGATCTGAATACCATGAAAAATGGTTTTGCTTTAAATAATGGGAGAAACACCTTTTGTTGTTGTCGATGAGCTGATTTGTAGTTGGCTCGTGCATAAACCGAGAAAGTTTGTTGGATCATAATGAGATGTTTGACGCGGTCAAGGAAAGGTATCAAGGCACACTATTCTACGAAACTCGAGTCAGCCCACAATAAGCATGCCATCAATCAATCGAAAGGATCGAGTCAGAGAGGGGTTGAGACATCTTTAGCACCACTCATACTTTGTCATTAAAAGGTCACAAACATATTTATGTTGTGAGAGAAATAACCCAACCTCGGTAGGAATTACTTAAATCCCCAAGAAGAAATGAAGAGAACCCATATCCTTGAGAGAAAACATATCACCCAGCTGCTTAATAATATTGGCCACGAGAATTGAATTATTCCTGTGAATAACAAGATCATCAACATAAAACCGTAAAATAACAAAGATTGAGCCTTGATCAGAATGAAGAGGGAGGAGTTGGTCTGAACTCCGTGAAACCTAACTCAAGAATGGCATTTTGAAAGTGTTGTGTACCAAGCCCATGGAGCTTGTTTAAGCCCATAAATCGCCTTTTTGAACCTGCAAACATGGTTAGGTTTGGACAAGTCCTTGAACCCTGGGGGTTGTGCTATAAAAATAGTCTCAGTTAATGCACCATTTAGAAAGGCATTGTTGACATCCATTTGCCTCAAATCCCACCCTTTCATGATAGCAATAGATAATACAGTTCTAATAGTTGCTGGTTTGACCACAAGGCTAAAGGTTTCTTTGTAATCAATACTAGGGCGTTGATCATAACCTTTAGCAACTGGACGGGCTTTGAATCTATCCACGGATCCATCAGCATGCCTTTTTACTCGAAAGACCCACTTACAGCCCACGGGTGTACAATTTGAGGGTGGTAAAACTAGGTCCCAAGTCCCATGTTTCATTAGAGCAGTGAGCTCAGTGGACATGGCCTCATGCCAGTGAGGTTGAGAAATGGCTCGCCTCACACCTATTGCCTAATGGTTCGGGAAGAGGATGTTTGGACATTGTATGTAATCGCTTGGGCTTGGAAGATTTAGTTCATTGATCTTCTTGTGGTCATGTTATGAGTGCGCTGGGAGGAGTATCTGGCTGAGGGCTCTAGGAACTGGCACGAAGGAGAAAATTTTGGTCCGAGATGGGTATCTAGAGTAGGAATAGGAGAGTGGGATGAAAGATTTAAGGGAGAAGCAGTCCTAGTATCATCTAAAGGAGGATTCGGATGAGATGGGGGGTGATTTATAACGGGCAAGGAATCATGAAGTAAAGAACCATAGGATCTGAAAGTACCTGAGAAGGCCGCGACAATGGCAGAAGAACCTTCCGAAGGTTGCAATGATGTTGAAAGGCCGGGCGCCGCGATGACTAAGATCGCGACCGGTGGGCACCGAAATGAGAGGAAGAAAATGGGGAGGGTCCGAGATTCGGGTTAGCACCTAAGCACCATGTCGAGAGAGGCCGGATTAATCTTAGGTTTCATCAAATAAAGACGTGTCGAGAAGAGAATTTTTTTGTCTTCGAGGTTCAAGGCACTTGTATGCATTTTGAGTTGGTGAGTATTTAGAAAAAGACACAGTTTTTGGATTTGGGCTAAGCATTTTATTTGGAGTTATAGGGGCTGCAGAGAGAGAACAAATACATCCAAATTTTTTTAATTTCAAATAATTTGGTGTTTGATCAAAAAGGACTTCAAAAGGTGATTTTTCCTGAAGAAGAGGTGTGGGTTGTCTGTTTATGAGGTAGGAAGCTGTTTGAAAGGCATAAGGCCAATAAGAGAAATCAAGATGGGCATCATGAAGGAGTGTAAGGCCTGTTTCAACGAGATGCCGATGATGATGTTCAGAGACACCATTTTGTCATAAGTGTGGAGCGAGTGTGAAGGAGTTATGCCATGAAGTAGGAGATAAGGATTTTTAAAGCAATAAACTCACACCATTGCTCCGAGATAGTGTTTTGATTGATTTTTTGAAAGCGTTTCAACAAACCGCTTGAAATGTGGAAAAAATTTTAGAAACATCTGATTTAGTGACCATTGATAAACCATATATATTTTCAGGATAATGATCAACAAAAAATAAGGTAATATCTCGATCCATCAATTCAAGAGATAACTAGCAGGACCCCACACATTAGTGTAAATAAGTTCAAGTGGCTCATGACTTTGGAGACTATTGATACGAAAGGGTTGTTACGAGCTTCTTATCGATAGAACATGAATGATATAGCGAAGACAAATTTTTAGTCAATGAAATAGAGAAAAAATTCTTTAACAAGATGATGGACAATTTTAATAGAAGGGATGCCCAAGACACTTGTGCCATCCATCAATAGAAGTTCGTTTCGCGGCACATTAGCAACCTTTTTGATGCTACTATTGATTCCGGAAGGTAGATGCTTAATACATGTTCCTTTTAGTAGAATTTCAGATTCGTCTCCTTCATAAGAAAATAAAAAGGATGAAATTCAACAAAGACATTATTTTGTTTGGTGAGATGATGAACGGAAATTAAATTTTTGCAAAGGTTTGGAACACAAAGAGTATCACGCAATGTAAAAGTTCGGTGAGGAGAGTGCAAAGCCAAAGAACCAATATGTGAGACTGCCAAACCCGAGCCATCAATGAATTACTTTGTCAATTCCATCATATTCGGAATGAATAGATAAATTGGAAAGATCACCCGTGGTATTAAGGAGTAGCAAATTTAATCAAGTAACTAATTTTTATCCCTTCCATTAGATGCTGTGAGCACAATTTATCAAACATTCGAGAATGGAATTGAAGATGTGGATTTGGCAATGTGGCCCAACCGATCACAAAGTCAGGTAATTGGGTCGTAACGCCGATTGGAATAATCACCTCCTGCAGATGTTATCGAGTGACCATCACGTTGGGCTCCATTAAAGTTTCCTCGCTGTTGGAACCCAGAGGCCCACGCATAACTCACATGTTTCTGAAGGACCACGATTGACTCTCCCCTCGTGCGTAATGCTTCGTCGCGAAGTCGCAAAACAACCGCCGCTTCGTCGTGGTTATGGCTTCCAAGCACCTCAGATATGCATCATGTCCAACCGGTCGCAACTCCTCAGCGCCAATGACGACTTCTGCCTAAATAGGCGCCCGCGATCTCCAGTAACCGACTCCAAGCCATTCCAACACATAAAGAGTTAGGTCATCAGTCCTAAATTGATGATCAATAATGGCTATTTCATCGCCCAAGGCCTTCTGCCAAAGATGGGAGGTATTCTGTGATTGACCGAGTTCCACGCTGGATTAAGGTGAGTTCCTCCTTTAACTGCATAGCTCGAGTTCGGGATCCGCTAGCATATAAATTTTTTTAGCTTTGTCCAAGCGTCATGAGAGGTCTGTGTTGTATCAATAAGTGGGGTGATGGAGGGAGATGTAGATGCTAAAATAGCACTCAGGATAAGTTTATCCGGCAACCTAAAGGTCTTGCGCAGCTCAACTGGCATCAATGAAGAGGGACAATCGAAGGGTGCCTTCGACAGTCGAGAAATTGTAACCAATGAGGAGTACTGACCGAGCACGCCATTGAGGAAAGGTGGTGGAGTTAACTTTTCATTGATTCGGGCAATGACAAGCTGAGTGCAATGAGTGATTTATTTGCTACGGAAGGAGGTTGGGTGTGGAGATTAAAGTTTGGATTTTGATAAGAGGAGGAAGACATAGCAGGGACTTGGATCGGTGACTCGTTAGAGATCTATGGCTCTGATACCATGTAAAGTAATAGATTTTTCGATACCTTTCATTGATAGAAGTTCTAAATATATACAGAGTGATTGAGAGTCTAATTTAGTAAACATGTTAATGGTAAGGCTAAAACTAAGCTACTGTTACAATTACATAAAGTTGGTCAACGATAAGGCTAAAATTAAGCTACTGTTATAATTACATTCAAATATAGAATTAATGACAATATTGAAACATGATTCGAGGCAAGACATGCTCTGTTTTGATTTGAATAGGATCCTCACATGCTTCCCTTATACTATCAAGATAAATGGAGTAGACCATAACGTGATTAAACTGAAGCTCTTTCATTTCTCTCTAAGGGACAAGGTAAGAAATTGGTTCAATAATTTGATGTCAGGTTCAATAGATACTTAGAGTTTCCAGTGTGGAAGTTTTCTTGATGACCTTTTTTCCACCATAGTTGACTTCGCAATTTAGAGCGGCAATCACACAATTTCGACAAGGAAATCAAGAAATACTTTATGACGCATGGGATAGATTTAAAGAATTGTTGAGAAAATGCCCACATCATGGGTATGAGTTGAGTGCTCAAGTTAAAATATTCTATAATGGTCTTAACTATTCGACTAGGGCATTAGTGGATGCGGCTTGTGGAGGCTTGATCACAATGAAAACAGCGAGAGAAGCAAATGTGATGTTTGAAGAATTGGCAAAGAAAAATTACCAACATCCTTCTGAGAGAGGTGATGGAAGAAAACAATGGGGAATTCATGAAATAGACAAAATATCGTCTTTGGTGGCGAAGTTTGAAGCTTTGATGACTAGGTTAAATCAACAAGCTCCAAAGGAACCCACTGGGAGATTGTGATTCATGCAAGCACATGGTGCTCTTTATGGAAAATCCACCCACTTCAAATTGAATATACAAACTATGTAAACAATAGGAGTTATACATTTTGCCCCAACAACTTGTCTTCTCATTATCATTCAGGGTTGAGAAATCATGAAAATTTGTCATACAGAAATCAAGCAATAGTTCTTCATGATCCCCATCAGCTAAGCACCACTATGGCACCCTCGGGATTCCAAAATCAAGGAGCTTCGAGCTCAAATTATCAAGGGAATGCAAGGCAACCTGGGTTCAATGAGTTGTTATTAGTGATAAATGATTTGAAAAGAAGCAATGAGGCACGACTTACTCAGCTAGAAAACAATCAAGCCACCTATGGAATGAATATGAAAGGTTTAAAAAGTATTCAAGCAACCATGGGGACTTGTATGAAAAATCTGGAGCATAATCAAGCGAATATAGGGACATGTATGAAGAATATGGAAACAAATCAGGTCAATTTTGGGAGCATCTCTAAAAAATGTGGAAACTCATATGGGACAATTGGCACAATCTCTGAGAGAAAAACCCTCCAAAATCCTTTCTGAGTGATATATAGAAAAACCCGGCTGGGGCCATGGTTGTGAGAGGAGGAAAAGCTTGATGAGCCCAAAAGATCAAAATATGATGAAAAGCAAGTGGACTTAAAATATGGAAGTCAAGAAGATGGTCAAATGATAAAAAAGGAGTCTAGTTGAACAAAAAATGAAAGAAGCAAAAATCAGATGAAGTTGTTTTGGGAAGAATGATGTTTCCCAATAACCCTCCCTTGTATACTCCACCCTTGCCTTTTCCCCAAAGATTTCGAAAAACCAAGCTAGATAAGCAATTTGCTAAGTTTCTAAACATGTTTAAGAAACTCGAGATAAACATTCTGTTTGCTGATGCTTTGGCTCAAATGCCTAATTATGTAAAATTTATGAAGGAGATAATGAGCAATAAAAAAAAGTTGGAGGCATATGGGATAGTGAACTTATTTGAAAATTACAGTGCAATCATTCAAAAGATGCTCCTCGAAAAACTTAAAGATTCGGGTAGTTTCACTATTCCTTGCATCATTGGGGAGCATACATTTAGCAAGGCACTTTGTGATCTTTGGGCAAGCATAAATTTGATGCCATTCTTAATGGCTAAAAAGATGAATTTGGGGGAAATTACACCTACAACTCTATAACTTTAAATGGTGGATAGGTCAATGACTTCACCTAAAGGTATTATTGAACATGTTCTCATAAAGGTGGGTAAGTTCATTTTTCTTGTGGACTTCATGGTATTAGACATGGAGGAGGATGAAAAAGTACCTCTCATTCTAGGGAGACCTTTTCTAGCCACAAGTCGAGACCTTATTGATGTAGAAAGTGGAGAATTTACTCTAAGGGTTAGAGATGACAAGGTGCATTTGAGCATCTATAAAAACAACAAGCTTCAGAAGAAAGAGAATGAAGTATTCATGAGAGTAGAAGCTATACCCATGCAAGGAGTGGAGAACATGAAAAAGTTCCCTAAAGAGGCACCCGTGAAAAGCCTAAGTGCTACCTCATCGACTGAAGAACAATGGGGAAGAAAGTGGAATTCAAGCATAAATTCAAAAGTTAACCAAAATGAATGGTACCATTTGTGAGTGGCTGTGGATTTAATGTATTTATCAATCGAGGGAATTCGAAAATTGACTAATGAAGAAAAAGAAAAAGACATCTATCCTACCGAAGAATCTCATTCCTATATGTTTTGGCAACCATGACTAAGAATCCGTCATTCATTCACCGTGTGGATTCAATGTCAGCACCATAAACAAGGTGTACAATCTGGTTGATGATGATAGTGATGCCTATAGGGCAATGTTCCAGAACAATGATTACCACATAATGATGCGAGCCCTTACAAGAGGTAAAGGTGAATGGAAACAACACCTCTCCATGTCCGAGGTGACTACATTCCTTATGTCTTCCCTAAAACCGGTCCCAATGGCTTGGTACAATTTTATTTATTCAACCTTGAAGCCAAGCCTTCATATTTCAACAGTCACAAAAGGGACAAGACGATTCTTCTGTATGCGATCGTCCAAGACATAAAGTATGATGTGGGGCTTGTCATTGAGAAGGGGATCATTGAATCCACCCAAGGGCGATGTATCGGAGCCCTCATTCATCCATCCCTCATCACCTAATTATGTAGGCTAGCTAAAGTTCCAATGCTAGAATCCGAAGAGAAATCACCCCATAGGCTCCCAGTGTCGCTACCCAAGGCAAAGAATGGATCATCCGATGACATGGAGGACGATGAAGCAGGAAAAGGAGAGCTTGCAGAAGGAGCAGTAGGAGAGTAAGACGAAGAAGATTCCGAAGAAGACGACGAGATTGATGAGGCACCACGAGGCTATATGGATCCATGTCTACGAGAGTTCATTAAGACTCAATTCGCTTAGGATGCTCTTGCCACCGATGCGCAAGGCAGATAGAAGCCGACATAATACGCCATTTTGCAAGCTTGATGTAGTACTACCACGGACCAACCTCTTCATCAACAACACTTCCACGGCCTTCACCTCATTTCAAGTTCCCACCATGGACTCCAACTACATATGAGCTAGCGAAAGCCCCCACCGATGAGCATATTGCCGACGAAGATCTTCCTGATGTTTGAAGGGAGTTTCTTTTTACTCCTATATTTTGCATTGCACTAAGGACAGTGCTAGTTTTAAGTTTGGGTGAATTTCTTTACTTGCATTACACCTGGAACAATTTTAGTCGTTTTTAGCTTATTTTAGATATTCTGTTTTGGATCATATTTGGTTTGTTTTTATGATGTTTTTGGATATTTTGGATATTTTGGATATTTTGGATATTTTGGATATTTTGGTTTATTTGAATATCGTTTAGTTGGTTTATACTATTTTGGTGTGTTTGATCAATTTTAGCATATTTTGTTTTTTTAGTTTGTTTAAAGTCATAGTTAGTTTTTTTTTTATGCATTATGGAGTGGATTGATTCACGTGTGGTTTATTTGTTGGTTGGGATATTTGATCCTTATTGCATATTCTTTTTTTGCTTAATTGTTGAGGTTTAGTGCCTCACCATTGAGTGATTCATCCAAATGCCCTAATGCATAGCAGTTTTGAAAAATTTTGGAAATTTTCAAAAAGTGTTGTATTGTTTTTGTGGGTTTATAATGGAGATACTTGGGAATTCTGTTTTTCCTCTACATATGAATAATGTGAGAGATAGTTGAGCTAAAAGTCAAATAGGATGACCATGTAGCTATACACTTAGTTGTAGATCTACACTGAATTAAGCACAAGTCTCATATTAATTCCTGCCTGCCAAGCAGCACTCAATAGAGAAAATCAGAGGGATATCATAATGTCTATATCTCATAAGACTTCAATTATCATTTAAGGCGAAATCTTAGACATCATATATTTTGGGAAATGATATAGGTCATCCTTGGAATTGGTGTAGCCTTTTTAGCCCACACGGATTTGCATTAGTTCATACTCACCCAATTTGAGCCATAATAGCCATATTCTATCTTGAAAACCAAGAATGAACACTCATATCCCTTTGTTTTACCCTTCAGTCAAGAACCCATTTTTAACCTTAACATGTAGCTTATAGGTGCATGATCATCAATGACATGTGTTCCTGGAAGTCCTGAATGAAGTGGTTTTGATCACACGTAACGTCAAGGAATGGGTGTTGAAAGAGCAAGAAAGAAAAGTGAATAGAAAAAGTGCAAAGAAACGAAGAACCCAAGGGGGAGCAAATTTAACCTCGTAGCCTCCTACCGAAAGTACTAAGTTCCAAGGGTGTTTTAACACCTAGCACCCTGCCAATCGGGTCTAGGAGTTATCGACTCCAAAACTCACTACACGGGCAGGAAAGCTTAAAGGGGTTGAATATTGCTCTGCTCTGTACCTTGATGTTAAAAAAAAAAGCAAAAAGTCTTGGTGATCTTGAAGAGAGATAGAAACAAATAAGCTCAGCGGCGACATGAAAATACACTTATGTATTCGGGGTCGAGTTCAATGTGATCAAAATGGAAACATAGTAAAATTTCGAGGATGAAACACAAGAATAAAAGGAGTGGAGTTTTTCAAAATCTGAACCTAAATGACTTATTTAACTACCCATCTGCCACATTACAAGCTTGAAAATACCATTGATCCTATTAGAAGCTCAATGCCTACATTTTCTTATGGAGAATGGTATACAAGAAAGCCTATGAAGTCTTAATCACTTTTCATTCATGAAAACCCTTATAGAGATTCCACCTCATGCATTCTCCTAATTTCATATAAGCTGCATTTGAATTAATGAGGGTAAGACTGCACACACTCACACTAGAACCTTGAGCTAGGTGCATTTAGCTTGTGGTCAGCCTGTTATCTTTGAAGAACATTATCTTGAAACATTATTCATGTGTTGAAATGCATAATTCCTGAGGCAAAACATCACAAAGTATATATCTCCACAAACTCAATGCTTAAAATGGTACGCGCTTTGTCTTTACTTAAGGACAAGAAAAAATGTTAAGCTCGGGGGTGTGTTGATAGGTGAATCATACTAGCGTTTAGGAGAATGATTTTCATGTGTTTATGTAACCTAAATGCTATATTCACAACCTTATTCTTAAAGATTACACTAATCCCTTATAGGTTGATGTTTTGTAGGCATTGAAAGAAAATCAAGCAAAGAAAAAGGGCAAAAATCTAAGCAAGAAGAACCACATGTTACCTGAAGCACTGGTTTGTTAGGGTAAAGGAGTATGTTCGCTGAGGCGATGAGCGCGAAGAGAGCTTTGCCACTTCGGGGGCCAAAGATTGCAGGCATAGAATTCTTCAGGTTCACATGTGAAGACTAACTCACAACAAGGGCTAAAAAGCCTCGCTTACAACGCGCATTCAAAAGGCCTCTCGTTCATACGAGAAACCCAACAGCAGGAGTTCATTAAGGCAAAGCTTCCTTCACCAAGGCGAATGAAGAAAATACGTAAGAAGACACATAAGTCTCGCCTAAGGCGGTAAAGACCTTTCGCTTTCAGAAGAAGATTCACTGGGACAAAGGATACATCCATTTGTACCTGTAATCATTAACCCATTTTCCAAGGGTATAAATACAATACTTGTAATAGACATTAAAAAGGACCTGGAGGCGGAACATTCTCCATTTTTGTAAGCCTCTAGGTTCGTATTTGTGGTTTTTGAATTTCCAGCTTTAGCTTACTTAAAAGATCCAAATTGCCAGGAATTTCAGCCTCAGAGCATAGTTTTGGAGGATTTTTATTTCATATTTGTTTTGTATCCCTAAACTCTTCTCTATCTCTTAATCTTTCAGCATTATGTTTGGTTTAAACATACTTTTTTAGGTTTTAAGGCTGCTATGAGTAGCTAAATTTTCCTCTAGGGTTGGTTGTTGATATTGGTGTTTGGTTTATATGTTTTCTTGAATGATTTTGTGAATATAATCTTTTGTTGAGGTTTTATGGATGTGGTTATCTGAACTTCCATGTTTTTATTCAATTGTTGTATGCTAGGTGATGAGGTTGAGACCTAGAGCTCAAAGGGTTTCCAGAGTGATAGCTGGAAGTATACCCTTAGGACTTAATTTTCATTCCCTAATATCTTACAATTGATAAAATCAAATTAAATTAATCAAATAAGTCTAGGAAATTAGGAATGTCTAATACTAGATGGATTTTATTATGAGGGACATCATTTAACTTTATGCGATGATCGTATGGACCAAGAGGTGCGATCTGAGTATAACCCAGGAAATTCCAATGTAATGACCAAGAGTGCAAAGGACTAATAGAATTTCCCAAGGACCGGTTTACCTAAACAAGTATCACAATTATTTAATTCCAGACGGACCGAGATAAGAACAGTAGATTAGGTGTGAGAACGAGGGAGATTCGACGAGGAACTCTCATAATCGAAGTTCCGGGTAAGCACGAGAGTACTTTCACTTAATGAATATAAGTCATAATTGCACCAATGGAGACAACCGGCCCTAGTGTTATTCTCTAAGGTTTTTCTTATAATTCAATCCAATCATTTGTTGATCTTTAAGAATCAATTTTTAGTTTAATTTTTAGTTAATCATCAATCCCAATCATTGTTCCGCTCAAATAGTAAAGCTATCAAGTAGCCGGGGTACTTAATCCCCACTTAAGCCATTTCTTCCCTATAGGTTCGATATTTATGGTTTAAACTGAAACCACAGACATTGTGGGCCCATGCAATCAAGGAGTTTAGGTTGCTTTTACCAAATTTTTATATAACATGAAAACAACCGACCACTTACTATACCCACTTATGAACAACTTTCTTACACTTTGACTAATCTCATAGGGCCCTTAAATTAACGATCGGGTAAATCTTCCACTGGCATTAAAGGGACTCAAAGACCATTAGGGAAACAAACCCCGAGATCTGACCAAGTGAACTACCTCTCTCGTGGTTTCATACAGTTTCCTTCATTTCCATTAATACGGTATCATCCAACGGGTTCCAATCGAGCTTTAGTCAAAACAAAGTTAGTCCCTAAGGCATCAAACACACTTGTCATTCTCCAAAATCATGGGCTTTGCCATCTTGAATAGCAAAAGGAAACTCATTGAGTTTGGTTTTTTCTTTTTCAAAGCCATAAGAAGCAACCAATGTAGTAAAAATATTGATCATATTTTTAAATCATGTGCTTTTTGTGCAAGGAATTTGAGATCGATATATAATTGTCTAATTTTTAAAGGTACTTCTTCGCGCTTGAATTGGTTTATAAAAATTCTAAATCCAATTGTAAACTCTTCCAACATCCTATGGAAAAAATTCCCATTATCATTTGAAATATTTGGACACATAGATATCAAGTCGTGTTTAGAAAATTCAAACCTAATCCCTTCCTCATTATTGAGAAAGCTACCATAACTTTTGAAAATCTTCATGAGTTTATAGGTGACTCTTATCTTAACAACAAACGATGTAATGTTCCTCGTAAAGTTGAAAAAGGGATTCGATGGATTCCTTGGATCAATGGAATACTTAAATTAAATTTCGATGGTTCAAGGATTAGGGACTCCAATGGATCTATTAAGATGGAAGGAAGCATACATTTAGGCAATGTTTCGATAGTTACCGCAGAATGTGTGGCTTTGAGACATGGTGTTGTATCTGCAAAATACAATGGTTTTTCAAACTTGGATATTGAAGAGGACTCCTAAGTACCTAGTTCAATTATTCTCCCGATGGAAGATATATGAAAACTTTCTCAGGACCTAAATATTTATAATTGTTGCCATATTTATATGGAAGAAAATAGAACAATGGATTTTTTAGCTTAAGAAATGTATTTGCAATACCGATTCAAATAATTGGTGGTCATAATTTCCTAGATATTTTAGAAATTTTTCCTTTGAAGATTATCATGATCATCGCTTAAAACATTTTGTAGGTTTCCTTTATACGAGTCTCTTTCACCAAAAAAGCCATAAGAAATTTGTCTTTTGATTTCATTCTTAAAGTTGTATTTAATCATAAAAAGTACTAAGAAAAGAAAAAAATTTATATTTAATTGTCTAATGTTATATTTTTTGAAAAAACAATTATATAAAATTATTTATTATATATATTTCAAATTATGTAATCTTTATATTGATGAACTAAAATAAACAAATAAGTTTAAGGTAGCAAATAACAATAATAATAATAATATATTAGGTTGAACTTTTTTATTTTTTATTTTTTTCTACATTTTCTCTTAAGTATGTCTTAAGTATTTGAAGTGTATAAACATGCAGTGATCTGTAGGAGTTTTATGAGTTGTATAGTGGTATATGTCTATAATGATTACAAATCCTAGATATTTAGGTCTGCTTGGACCCAAAAAGTACGCCAAGATAAGAAAAAGAAAGGACAGAAAAATAATAATAATATTATTATTATATTAGATTGAATTCTTTATTTTTCTTTTACATTTTCTCTTAAGTATTTGAAGTGTATAAAATATGCTGATTGTACAAGTTTTATGAGTTGTATAGTGTTATGTTCATATAATTACAAATCTTAGGATACTTTAGGCTCTGTTAGAGACCCGAAAAGTATTAAGAAAAGAAAAAAAAATGCATGTTGAAGCTGAACAAATGATGTGTCACCCTCACCTTTTTTTTTCTTCTGCCAACGGCTTCTAAGAAAAAGAATGATTAGATGGCTGTTGAAGCTCAAGTCCAAGAGTGATATCCCAAAATAATCCTTTTTTTTAAACAATAACAATTCTCAAAATAATGCATGTTTCAAAATAATGTCCAAACTAGTGTATTTTTGCCACATCATAGAAAGTGTTGTTGATGACGTGTCCAATCAAAATTTTAACTTTAAATCTAAAACTGTAGTGACCAACTACAATTTTAAATATTTAAAAACCGTAGTCACCCATTACAGTTTTTGTGCAGGATGTGGGCAACAAACGACTAATTCTGAAGATTATTTTAACGCATGTATTATTTTGGAATTTAAAAAAAAAATATTTTATTTTTACGTAGCTCTAAGTTCAACTCAGCCATTAAGAAGATTCCTCCAATTTCCCAGAAGCTTCTCACCCTGAAATCAAAATTGATCATTTAATTTAATAATCCCAACACAGTACAAATCAACATGACCCCCTCAAGCATTTCCTTATATATCCAGCTCAAGATTGAAATGTGGGAGAAGCAACATCCACTTAGTTCAAAGAAGTCATGCAATTCATAGCCCCTCTACATGTCTGTTCTTAGGCCAATACTACTACATTCACAACATTGGCCAAAACTACAAAGAACATCTAATTGGATTTGTTTGAATGAGTCTTAAACTCTTGGATATTAGCATTATTATTAATTGGTTCACTGGAGGATCTTTACATGCACATGTTCCAGTCAACACCCAAAAAATGATGTCCGCAAAAACTTCTCAAATGCTACAAAAAAAAAAAAAAGTGACCAAATTAAATCTCCCAAACACAGAAAAATATAGAAAAAGTGTGTTTTAAAAGAGAGTACAACTCAATCAAGCACAGCTCTTTTTATTCTCGGAAAGAATTGAAAAAGATATTAAAAGAAGGCAAAAAAACAATTTGTAAACCCACCAAAATGTTTGGTTCCTTAAAACCACAGGGAAAAAGATGATCCTGAAAATTTTCGACTTTCTTGACAATCAAACAGAAGATAAGCAAAAACAAACACATCCCATGCAAAGGTTCATGGCAAAACTAAAATCCAAATTGACAATCAAAGAACAAGAAAAAGAAATTAAAGATCAGAAATACCCTCAGATCATCGAAAAAACTTCATGGGATTTGTTGGGACAGCGAGAAAATGAACCATGGACTCCTACTAAGAAAAAGAATATCACAAGAAATAATAACAAACCCAGAGATAAATGAAGTGCTATAAAACAAAAGCCCGGAGCAGAATAAACAAAAATGAAAATATATCAAGGGGCCGAATAGATGAATGGTCGGGCTTGATGAGAGGAAATCAGAAATTACCTTAGTCCTTGGCAAGAAGACAATGGGTTATTGAAAAGGGCAGTCGTACTCCGTAGCTGTCCGGATTGATGAGATGAAACGACTCCGACTCACAACCCCGCCGGAATCACTCCGACTCACAACCGGAGTTGAAGGAGAGGGTTTGGTGTACAACCAGACGTGGCCGCCGGCGGTGGCCGAAGATGGTCTTGGAGGTGGAGAGGCGTTTATTTGTGGTGGCAATGGAAGAAACGGTGGTGGTTTGGAACGACACGACGTGGTGGCAATGGAAGAAACGGTGGTGGTTTCTTGATGGGTAAGGTAGGGTTTGGAACAAAAAGAAGGAATTAAAGAATCGGTTGGGGTTGAAGAACAAGAAAATGAATTAGTTGAGAGAGAGCTTCAACGTTGAATTTCTCTCTTCCTTTTTCTTTTAAATTTAAAGTCGTTGCCTGAAAAAGATGAGGCCTGGCGTGGCATTTAGGTTGACCTGTAATCAAGAAAGTTATGGACACTTTTGAAGCAATGTTTTAAAATTTTGATATTAGAAAAAGTTATCGATTAACGGTTTATCGGTCAAATTGACGGTTTAATTGTTATCATATTAATGATGTAATAACTATATAATTTATATTTTATTTAAATTAAAAATATTTTAAAATATATAATTAATAATATTTAAAATATTATTTATTTCATTTTATATAAATAAATTAATATTTTAAAATTAATGAAAAATGTATATAAGATAATATGGTAATATCAAATGGAAGAAAACTTATTTTATACAAATATATAATAACCAATACTATGTATAATATATTTTGTTAAAGTTTTAAACAATTGAAATGGTGATTTGGTGGTAGAGCACCCAATGGGTAAATACTGGACGCATGTTTGAACCAAAGATTTGTAGAATTCCCACATTGGCTTTGTATGGTAATCCAAGGGGTGATTAATAACCAATTTTACGAAAAATTTAAATTACAATCGAACTGCTCCGCTCTAACAAACAGTCTTGCTTTCAATTGTTCAAGAGCATTCGGCTCGCCGAAGGGGCTTGTACAATCTCATTTATGATGATTTGAAAGGAACCTGCCCAAACGCACATCCAAACCGACACTACTACCAACGGTTCACTTGTAGAATTAGTGCAGTATAATTAAGAAAACTAATACTAACAAAAATATAGCTAATGTTCCAATGATAATTAATAATATAAATCCATGACATTACTAATAAACCTATTTAGTACCTAGTATAAGTTTGTATCCTTTGATTTTAGGTTTAAATTTTGTACATTTTTTACAAGGAGGTATAACAATACAAAATAACCAAGTTAGCTTTCACCCTAAAACTACAACAATTGCTTACACAAACACAGAAAATAGATTAAACACAAACTAATAACATAGCCTTACATTTACAAATAAAATAGAAGAAATAAAAGATAAGAAGAACATTATCAAAAAATTTTAAAACGATTAAAATTAAAAAACTTTAACCTGCAGTAAAAAATAGGAATTATAGGAGAAGACCCTCAAAACATTGGAATAGGAATAAAACAATTTGTAAAATAATTGGGCCAAAAATCTAGATTTAGTCATAAAAGGTCGACATTGCATGTAACCTTGTAGATACAAAAAGAATTTTAAACAAAATAAGAATTATTACAAAAGAACTTTATTTAAACCAAGTTTTAGTTCTCATAGATCAGTAGCATTTTTAGTTAGAAACCATATACAAAGAAAACTTATGAAAGCTTGTATGCAACACCATGTTATCATTAATTGATAATACTTATGATGATGCATATAAAATACCTAATAAAAATCTTGTCCTTTGATTTTGATAATACTTAGATTGTAAGAGTGACTTGACAAATAAGATTAGACAGATAGCAAAACCATGGATCATGCTTTGTCCTTTTTGTGGATTATATGAATGGAACAAATCTACCTTTGATTAAAGAACGCCTCAAATATTTCAACGAATGATGGATAGAATATTTAGTAAATACTACTTATTCTGTATATATTGATGATATTCTCGCTTTTTTTTCTAAAACTTTTCATGAACATATAAAACATTTAGAACTTGTTTTTTTGGAAGAACTTATAAATAATGGGGTTGATAGTTAGTAAAATAAAATAAATTTATTCAATCAACTTGAACTTGTATTTAAATCATAAAGGTCATAAACTCAAGAAACATAGAATAAAAATCAATAATTTCCTGATAAACTAGAAGATTTGAAACCCTTCAAAAGTTTTTAAGATTATTAAATTATGCTGTATTCTACATTAAAAAACTGGTCAATGAATGAACTTTTATAAGAAAAACCAAAATATAAAATATTTTAAATCCAAAAGAATAGTCCAAAAATAAAAGAACTTAAAATTTCTAACTTTACATCTCCCATTAGAAAATGAATATAAAATAATTCAAACTGATGCAAGTCAAACAGATGGGAGAACTTTTAGCACAAATCAATAATTTAAGAAAATCTTATATTAAAGTGGAACTTTAATTAACATCAAAGAACTTTAGTTCAATGTGATTAGAAATAGGGAATATAATTTTAGTCTCTTAAAAATTTCAATTATTTTTAATCCAAGAACAATTTACTTTAAGAACCATTAGAAAATATTAAAAATTCTTTTGAAAATAAAAATTTCAAAATTATCTACAAAAAGATGGATAAAATTCCAAAGACGCTTAATTGTTTTTAAACCCAAATTTGAACATATAAAAGGAAAGATAAATATATTAGCAAGATTACTGGCAGATATTTATATAAATGATTTAATCATTTATGAATGCACCTGTGTAGAGGAACATCAAAGGAGAAATTCAAAAGCAAAACCTTTC
The DNA here is from genome assembly GCA_016808115.1 of Tetrastigma voinierianum. Lineage (NCBI taxonomy): Eukaryota > Viridiplantae > Streptophyta > Magnoliopsida > Vitales > Vitaceae > Tetrastigma > Tetrastigma voinierianum. The sequence goes on from JAEQBH010000351.1 coordinate 460,548, forward strand.
AATTTAAACCGTTAAATGAAGTTTTAAACCCTAACCTTCAATTTCAGCCTTTGTATTCCCAAACCAAGAATATAATTTATTTATAATCTTAGCCTTTAAAACCCCAAAATCCTAAAACAAAACTTAGAATATGCTTTGCAAAACCCATTTCAAATTTTAGCCAACATCTTCAAAATTTACAAACCAATTTGTTGCCTAATTAAAAATTCCAAATGATTAAAAACCAAGGAAAACAAGAAAACCATATTAAGGATTTAGAAACAAAATTAGACTCTTTGAACAATGTTAGCAAACCGAGTTATTTAACACATTAGAAAACATTCTTCTACCATCAGCCTCTAAAAATCGTAATTAAAAAACAAGTTTGGATCTGATATTTATGATAATATAGAATCTTTCTTTTTGGAAAAATATAATGAAAAAGTATTTAAGAACCAATGTATATTGTATGAACAATTTAGAACCAAAAATAGTGGAATTAAAACAGGATATATGGCTTACCATGATCCTGATTTATTTTTCGTTGTTTATTTAGCTTATATAAATATGTCTATTTTAGATCAAAAATATTTAGGAACTCATCTCTAAACTAATGGACCAAGGGATTTTAAAAAAATATTTTACCAAGATTTATCATACCTAAGAATTTTTCCTTCGAAAAATTAAAACCATTATGTAATATCTTGAACCCAAATTTTGTAGATATATCTTTGGAAACCATACCACCTTTATTTAAAACTCGATGGAAGCATAATCCCCGCTATATCACTGCGTTTATATCAAACACAATAAAGAACCGTTAATACCTCAACAAATAAACTTAATGGGAAATGAATCTGCCCAAAATGAATTTCCGTGGTATTATAAGAGATTTAGAGATTTTCAAATTTTTTTATTTTAGAAAAACCAGAAAATAAAAATTCTATTTCACTGAGAAACCTGCAAAACCATGTCTATTTAGAACTAAGCCTTAAAAAAATTTGAACCTAAAATTTTTGTGGTAACTTACAAGAATGATTTATCAACTGGGATTTTAAAGTGCATTCACCGTAAATGTCTTACGCCGCCGATGATAAACCCTCCGGGAAAATCTGATGAAGAGAGGCCATGCTGATCTGCAAAATGTAACGTAGCTTGATACAATCTACGAGCATCAAATCTTGCAAATGAGTCAACTCAAAGAAAAACAGCCCGTAGCAGATTTTTGCAACTCAAACTTATATCCCACCGCGCAGAAAAGAAATAAAAGAAACGTCAAAAAATTTTGAATAACTAAAGATAACACTACACCTAATAAAGATAAGACCAACTTGTACAAAAAGATGATGATAATTTTCAACTTTTCATTTATTGTGCATAGTAAATGTGTATAGTAAATACTCTTTTCCTGGTAATACATGTTGTAAAACCCGAGAAAATCCAAATTTCAAAGGTAAAATAGTAATTTCTACCAAACTGGAATTTTTTAGATCTCAGACGGAAGAATCGGATTCGCTCGCCGGATCGTCTCGCGAATCTAGCTACCACACACTCTGGGTCGAATTCGAAAAAGTCGAATTCCATGTTTTTCCAAGCACCATGGGCATGACACTCGCACGAGGCGAGTGACTCATACGCGCCACGTGTTAGGTGCACTAATGCAAGCAGAGCTAAGTCAGTCTAATGCTGAGACGCAAGATTCACTAGAGGAAATCCAAAGTGGTACGGATAAGGGATGCTTAATCCAAGGAACCAATGGCAATTCGACACAGGCATGAGAGACAATTTCACTCAAGCCGACCTAACCAAAGGTGGGAGAGGGGGGAAAGGAACCAACCGAGAAAAAGAGAAAGAGGGGAGGTAGAGAGAGAGACTCTACCTTCTTCTCTAAAAATCTCAAGTGATCGACTGGGCCGAATCCCTGCCAGCCATGAGACAAAGTTGCTCCCCACTCCGCAAGAGCTACGCGTGGATACTCCGCCATGTTTCAACAACTCCGGAGGTAAAGGTATTCTACTTGGTTTATTTTCGCCAAGAGCCATTTAAAATGGTTTGATGGTATGAGGCCATGAGTGTCAGCTGGATCAATCCCGAAATCGTGGATCGAAGTTTAAACGTCGCACCCGCTGTGACAGCCCTTACATAACAATTTGACTAAAATGGTCCTCAGGTGCCTTATATGTGTGTTATATTTGTGTGTTTCTTAATTTTGGAATAACATGCAAATTGTGGTTTCGGGGTGTCAGGCCGAAAATGAACACGATTTCGCCCGAGGAAGTGGAACCGATGCTTGATGAGGGGGCTGTCCATGGACAGCCCACGTACTGTTTGGGAACTGTTAAAATAGTCCGGGTTGATGGTTGGACTTAAATTGTCCATGTGTGTTGTTTGCATAATATTGCTTAAAAATGAATGGCTCGTGATATGCGTAAAAGGATCAAGTACGCCGTAATTTAATGTGTTAACATGATTTGAATTATATGAAATATAATTTTGTGCGAGCCAGCTGAATTGGATATATGAATTGGCATTAATGCATTTCATATGCACCAAAATTCTGAATAGTAGGTGTGAGTGCATGACAAATGAAATCGAAGGGTTGTCCAAACGATGAATTATTTTGTAAAATTATTAAAAATAATAATTCTATCGGAAAGTTGTTCGAAGAATTGTGTTGGGAAAATTGTCCAACAATTCACGTTGGAAGGGCCCATGAATTGTTTCGGAGAGTTACCCAACACATTCACCTCGAGGATCAGTCTAAACGATTATATCGAGGGTTACCCGCCACAATAAAAACAAATATTTTGTTTGGAAATGATTTTCATACATGGCATAACATGTGCGAGGAAATGCGCGAGACTCGGCACATGTGATCGGCACGTAGGAGACATTCGCAGGATCACGATTGTTTGAATGCGCGTTAATACAATACATTGCACTTAGGTGGGGAGTAGCCCATGTAGGAGAATTCATCTACTGGACATTGCTCATCCCGTCGAGGGAAAATTATTTTAGGCAATGTGGAGTAGCCTAAAGACGGGCAACAATAGAGGCCGCTTTTAAGAAGAAAGCTTGGATTGTGCTTTGAGATATATTTTGTAAAACATGTATAATTTTAATTTTAATAAATGTTCGTATTAAAGTGATGTAATAACTTCTCGAAACTATGGTAATATAGTTGATTATATTTTGGTGAGTATGGATGCAGTCCAATGTGGCCATTTTTACCATGTACGTCCTTACGACATGGTATTACTACGTGCTTCGCAGGCCGACGGCAGGACAATCCGACCTCCCTGAATGTGGCACACATGTTTCACAAATTAATGTTTTTAGGTAGATATTAAATCTTTGTCTTTAGCTTGTCAAAAGTCTATAAATAACTTGCTGTATATAAGAAGCATGAGCAATAGAATAGAGAGTTAGTCGAGAGAGAAGTGAGAGTAGTTTGTAAAGAGTTTGCAATCAAACTTTGAAGCAATAAAATTGTAAGTATTTCTTTTCATATTTCTTTGTTGTTACTTTAATTTGTGTTAATTTTATTTATTTAGGGGGAACAAAAGGTAAAAAAGATAAGCAAGGGAAATGAGCTGATCAAAAATTTTCTATAATAACAAGTTAACCTACATGACTATGCTGTCAATCTTTCATACAAAAAGAAAATTTTTCTTATAATTAATCTTTTGAAACTAGAGTCTTTAGTTTGAACCCATGACTCAATCTGCTTTTAGCCGCGGATGCAAGGAGACTTTGTCTGGTCTTTGTAGGGGGTTTATCCTATGACACGAAGTGATGTTTTATTATTCTGAATTTAAATCAAGGTGTTTTGAGGAAAGATTATGAGATGGGCTTTGTTTTATGTATAAGAGAGGGAATGGTATCAGAGCCATTCCCGCCCTTATCAAAACACCCTTATCAGACCGCCCATTTTCAATTGTTCACCTGCTCAATTAGCGGTTTGCACAATTCATATATGATTTGAAAGAACCTGCTCCAAACTGATGACCTGCACTGGATTGACGCCAATCGACTCGCTCAACAGTATGACTCGACCTAAGGCAATTTTCAAATGATTGTTTAACCTTTTCTTCGAAACAAACGCTTATGGGATAATAATTACCAAGTATACATAACACATTCATTATAGAAACTAAATATACATTATTACCTTATCAATATATCTATATCTATATTCTATATCTATATATATATATATATATATATATATATATATATATATATATATAATTTTCTCTATGTTTTGTTTTATTATGAAAATATAAAAGAAAATCAAACATAATCAAGATTCTTCTATATTTTTAAATTTCATGGTACTTTAAAAGGAAAAATAATTGTATCCCATTCAAACTTGCAATAGATTGATGTATCTAAGATACAAATTGCTAAACCATAAAATGAATACTTTTTAAATTGGTATCCGTGTTAAGCATGATAAATCGGCGCAAAGCCTACAAAATTTGATAATATAGTGACCAGAATATTTTCGACTCCAGTTCTTCAACATATTGACTATCATAATTTATATATTCGACGATCAAATCCGCTTTCATTCGTCTCTCACCACTTACGCAAATAAAACGTCAGAATAAGAAGACAAAAAACACCATATCATAACAAGTCTACGACAAACCAAGTGTCACAATAAGACGATGACAAATTAAACACCATAATAAGACGATTTAAAACAACACGAAAATAAGATAAAATCTAACGCCAGTATCAACCACTTTATTGCCAGCAAAATAAAAGCAAAAGACAAGCAGTGTTTTGATTAGTGCCAAGAATGACAAGAAAAAAAAAATCACTTGTCATTCCTTAAGGAAAAGGGGTTAGAAGAGAACAAGATGAGAGAAAATTAAGGGAGGGTGCCATGGTATTTATATAATAGAGAGGAACAAATAAAATGAGTTTAAATAAATATATCAAATTAATTTATTAAATTTAAATCTATTTTTTATTATTTTCCACCAAATTTTTTTTCCTTCCATTATTTTTTATTTTTCCTTCTTGAGTTCTTTCCATAGTACTTTTCAAATTCAAAACTGAACCTAAGTATTTAAAATCAAGTATCTATAATGATATATACTATTTCACATTGTATACATAATTTTTTTAAAAACACATCATACATATTTAAGCAGAAATTAATAAATAGTAATTGTAACTTTATAATAAACTTGATATGTACATTGAATAAATTTATTTTCTAAAAAATATTAATGTTTCTATCCATCATGCGCGCCAACCTCATGTGGTAGAGCGTTCAATGTTTAAATAAGTGGGATATAGAAAGGGGAGGGGTTCAGGGTTCGAGTCTTAGGCCCTGTTTGATAAACTATTGAAAATATTCAAACCATTGAAAATGAAAATTTTTAATGGTTTTAATTTGTCAATATGTTTGATAACAAAATTTTAGGAAGTTCTTAATTGAAAATTTTAAATGAAAAAAAGTTGAAAATTATAAGTAAGTAAAGACCTACTTAATGTGAAAGTAGAATAATGGTGGGTACAAGGTAAATAATATGCAAAGCAAGGTAATGGTATAAGGCAGTCAACAAAAAATTTAGTGAAAAATAAATTGGACAAAAAACTCTTATAAATAATATAATATTGTAATATCTCTTGGTTAGTTTGGATAGTTTTAAAAGTTTAGATTCATCGTTATTTTTAAATATATTTATGTTTTTTTGGATAATATTATTAGAATAAATATTTTTACATATTTTTTTTAAACATGTTATTTATAATAATTAATAATAATAGTAATGAAAAATAAAATATTATTAGAAACTCTATTTATTTTGATAATATGTAATTTAATGATAATAAGGGTAAATATAAATATATAATTCTCAATATTCGCATTTACGCTATCAAACAATATATTTATCTTCGCATCTTAATCACAGAACTTATCGTCAGCTTTTACAAAGATGATTCAATACTTATGAAATTCAACACTTAATTTTTCAGCACTTATTTTTCAAAGACTTAAGTTTTTCATTTTATCAAACAAAATGATGGATAGTTTCATTGCATTGTAAATTAAAAATGTTTAGTTGTCAAAAAAAAGATTGACACACCCCACCCCTACCTACGGCAAGGTAGCCGGCCACTCATTAAATCCCTAGTCATTACCTCTAATGACTAGAAATCCCTGTGAAGCGAAGCCGTATTCCTTGCTTAAACCTCCTATAAAATTTTTCTTTTATTTTTCAAACTTAGGATTTGGTAAAATCTTAGCAGCGAAAAAACTTCGGCAGCATGACGGCTGCACATAGTCTAAATTCAAACTCAGATACATCCAATTTACCGAACCATATATCCAAACATGGCAACCAAAGATACCAACACATTCTCACAACTAACTATGTATACATATATGTCCCATTATACAATTTCAAAGTATGTCTACAAATATAATTAATACACAAGACTTGTGTACAATGTCGCACTCACATCTTATTATGCTCCAAATGGCCTTAAGGTCCTATACCCGAAAATAGTTTTTAAAATACTTAAAATAGTGAGCTGAACGAGCCTGGAGTGTATAAGCCATAAATTGTTTTTCTTTTCCGGAAAACATCTCAAAACTGTAAAACTTTCTTTTACAAATATTTTCCAGAAACTTTACTTTGCTTTGCTTGCTTTAAAAGTTTCTAAAACTTTTCTTTAAAAGTCAGAAACTTTATTGCTTGTCATTTGGAAGTTTATAACCCTCAAAATTTTCTTCTATTTGCTTTATCTTGTTTTAAAAGTTTCTCAAAACCTTCACAAACCTTTGCTTTAAAAGTTTCTCAAACTTTTCATAAAATGGGAGCTTCGAGCTCAACCACATGTTTTGAAAATAAAACCCACTTCGAGTTTGGCTAACCGAATTGCTTTTGAAATTCAAACTGAGCCCGAGCTCAACCGCTTACTTTAAAACTCCTAAGCTCAAGCATCGAACCAATGGTTGATTTTTCAAAATCGTATATATATCATCCTCAGAAACATCAAAACCACCTGAGGCCTATTTCCTTGCTTACTGCACTTCTAAACAACATCTGAACTCCGTGGCTCAACCGTGCCTGGAAGGACCTTTTGTCCGCGCCACTTTTTCCTGAATATGGTGGAATTGACCTCGTGTCGCCATCACCATACTCTAGTTAGAGCTCATAACCTTATATACCCTCGTGACGTGCTGCTACGCCTTTAAATGGATGATGTATGTCCTAAGTTTGCCGGTAATTGTAAAACTACAATGCATATATAGACCCCTAACACCACCGTGCACGACTAATACCTCCTAATCGGTTGCCGTTAGAACTAGGAAGGCCTTGTTTTCGCAAACTTTCGTCTTGCTTGCTTGCTTGCTTGCTTTTGCAAAACTTATTTCCTACAATTTAAAACCATTTGCTTGCTTCTGCTTGAAAAAATGGTTTAACTTTTCAAACCATTTTCTTACTTGCTTGTTTGCTTGAAAAAATGGTTTAACTTTTCAAACCATTTCCTTACTTGCTTGCTTGCTTAAAATTGGTTTACAATTTAAAACTAATGCTTTCTTTTCAAAATGGTTTAACCCAAACCATTTGCTTGCTTTCTAATTCATCGTTTGCTTTAAAAATGGTTTGCATTCAAACCATGAAATACCAAAGTAAAGCAATTTGTAATAATAATAATAATAATACACTAGTATTTGGAAATGAGTTTAGGAACACTCACCCTCGCTTGCTAAACTTGAGAGCACAAATTTCCACACTTATCCCGCCTACTTTAACCTACAACTCAAACAACAAATACGACGCACATATTAATCGCATAACTTAATACTTCCTAGAATTAGAATACACTCTTTATACCTTTAAAGCTTAAGGTGCTATGCTCATTCCAACTGGAATCACCCAATTCGGAGCACCAAACTCAAGTTACGTCCGAAACAACCCGACTACTCTAAGGTCCAAAGCCATGCAGGAATTTTTCTTGCACACACGGCCCCACTTTGGAGTGAATTTTTGGGCCAATGAGATCAGAATTTGACGATTCCTACTTCTTAAGTTTTTTCTCCTTGAAGTCTAGTTTAAGTAGCCACTTGAATCAATTCAAATCGGATAAGAAATGAGATGTTGGCAAATACAAAATACGAAAACTGGTCGAAATTAAAACATAATATGCACTTTATGATCATACCAAAATTCGGTTCCATAAACCCTCATTCCTACTTCAGCCTCCAAAATACTACAGGACACTTGGTACTCTTTATACACCCTCACAGTTGTCATGTACCAGAGACCTCTCTGACGGGTGTTACAAAATCCTCCTTCCTAGGAACATTCTTCATTCCGAAATGGAACCAAAACCCAAACAAAAGGGAAGGAAATACCATCCGAAAAATAAAGTTGAGGGCATCGATGGCGCATCCGGCCTCCGCTCCCAAGTATCTCGCTTCCCTCTCATGATTCTTCCATAAGACTTAACTAATGGAATCACTTTGCTTCTCTCAACACTGCTCATACTACTATCTCGCATGGTACTCATAAGCCAAATTCTCCTTTAATCCGTGACTGCTGTTTCAATACATGAAGGATCTCCGATGTATTTCCTCAACATCAAGACATGGAATGTATCATGAATCCTAGATAACCTCGGGGTAACTTCAACTGTAGTTTTACCGGGCCCCACTTTGCTCGTAATTTCATAAGGTCCAATATACCTCTGACTAAGCCGCCTCGCTTCCCAAATCTCAACACACACCTTCCAAGGTGAAATCTTCAAAAGACTTGGTCACCTATCTCAAATTGCAGCCTCACTGCACGCTGTCTGAGATAGCTTTTCTCAGCTCATCTTTGCTATCTTCACAAAGTTATCACGAATAACTTTCACTTTCTCCGGGTGATCCACTAGTTCAAAATACTAGCTTTTTCACTAACCTCATCCCAAAGACAACGGAGTTCTACATTTCACCATACACGTCAAACGAGCCATATTTCTATACTGCCTGATAGCTATTGTTGTGGTGTAAACCCATTAGTGCGGGCGAGTATCCCAACTTCCTTTGAATTCCATCACAAGTTTCCTCAAAGATATCCTAACGCCTGGTCCTCTCTCTAACGCCATCCGTCCGAGGATGAAATGTCAGGCAAATGTAGCGAAGCACGACGCAGGTAAACTAGGCCAAACCCTTCGACGCGGAACCCCAGGTCTCGACCGACTAATTATCGAAAACTCGGAACCGCATGAAGTCTCACTATCTCCCACATACAATCTGGCCAATCTTTCCAATGAATTTATTGTTCCGCAGAAATGGGCGTATCAGCGTAAACGATCAACTATTACCCATATCTATTATGCGTTGCCTCTGAGTCCGTGGGAAGACCCGCTACAAAAATCCATAGTAATCTTCTCCCATTTCCATACCGGGATGGGGAGAATCAGATCTTCCCCCGCGGCCTCGATACCGCTTCACCTGACAAAAAGCGGTGCACCTAGAAACGGTCATGACTTTTCTCTTCATCCCATTCCAACGCAGTGTTCTTTCAAAGTTCTATACATCTTGGTACTTCCCGGATGCATAGCATACGCATGAATGTGCTTCCTCCATAATGCCCTTCGCTCGCCATAATTTTCGTACATACATTCTCCGACCTTTCACTATCATGCCATCATCTCTAATCAAACTCGCCTCTTTCCTTTTCTTCATCTTCTGGTTTACTCATCTGCGGATCCTACGACCGCTCGCTAGAATATGATCCACTAGAGCTTTGGCCTAACATGAAAAGTGGCTAACAAGGCCCCGAATCCTCAACCTCCAATATCACCCCTGAAAGCTCTAGATCCACCAACAATGGAAGGTAACTCCGATCTCATGTGAGACAAAGAACTTCCGGTCGCTACTCAAGGCATCCGCTACAACATTAGCTCCTGACAAAATTTTGACAGTGGCAGCCTTAGTCCCTAAATCACCGTCATCTTCTTTGTCCTTCAAGTTTAACTCTTTTTGGGTGAAAATATATTGAAGACTTTTGTGATCCTGTAAAGATCCTACAAGGAAACACCATAAGTAATGTTCCATATTTTAAGGCAAACACGACTCACAAGCTTCGTCGCAGGTCGCTTTAGCTTTATGCATATAATCACCACACATCATAACCAAGGCCTACCCTCGAAGCATCACTATAAACCACAAATCCATCTTTTCCAGACAACAGACGCTAGAACTGTTGTGTCATCCTTCAACTCCTCAAAACTCTAGCTTCACCAATCATACTTAACATCTTTCCTCAGCCGCTGGGTCGCTGGGCCGCGCATCTCGAGAACCCCTCAACAAAATTTCTCGGTGAATAATTTCGCTAAACCAAGGAAACTTCGACCTCCGACACATTCTTTGGGCTGGTTTCCACTTCACGGCTTTCTATTTCCTTCGGGGATCTACACTCACCCCACTCCACGAAATCGATGACTCTAGGAATGCCACCTTGTTTAGCCAAAACCGACACTTGCTCAACTTGGCATAATCCGTTTTCCTTAGGTCTCGTAGACACAATCCTGTGCAGTTCTAATGTTCCTCCAATCATCTTCCGACATACTAGAATATCATCAATAAAACTGCGAGCCGAACCTATCCAAATACCTGCTGAATTACGCTCATCAAATCCATAAACGCCGCCGGTGAGCATTAGTCAACCCAAATGGCATCACAAAACCTATAATGCCCGTGAGCGTCCCGACGTACCTTGTGTACATCACTCTCCAGACTAATCGATGACACCCCGACCTCAAGTCTATCTTGAGTATACTCGAGATCCTCGAGTTGATCAAATAACTCATCGACTTTTAGAGTGATAATGATTAAGTGGGATGGTAACTCCGTTCAACTACCAATCTATACATAACCGCAAACTCCCCATCTTTCTTTTTCAATGGAAGAGAACCGGAGCTCCCCATGGGATAATTTCTGCCTAATGAACTCTTTAGTTAACAATTCTTAACCGAGCTTTGGGCCTCAACTTCCGCAGAGCCATCCTATAGGAGGAATGAAATCGCTCACCCCCGATCAAATCAATGGTGAACTCCACCTCTCTTCTCGTTGGTAATCCCAATATCATCCGGAACACATCCAAATTTCTAACAATTGGAATCTCATCTAATATAGTCCCCTCCTTCCCGTCTCCACCACATAAGTTAGATAAACCCTCGACATCCTTTACGCAAAGATTTTCTCATGGGCCATGGCGAGATCATCATACAGAAGATAACTCTCACTTATTCTGAACTTTACCTCCAATTTCCCCCGGTCTACGAAGCTTTACTTCCTTTGATAACAATCCAATGGGTTTATGGCGAGATGTACCTAATCCATACCGGAACCACATCGTAAGTCCCTCATATCTAAAGCTACAAGATCCGCCGGGAACTCCTGTCCCTCAATCAGAACTCTACTATCTCCGACTACTCGTCTCATGAGCACCAATCTCCACCGGGAAGGAAACTCTCATACTGACCTCAATGGCTAGGTCTCTATTTGACAATGATCTAAGAATGGCTCGATGCAACAACGCAGCTCCTGGTCCACTGGAACATGCATCATGCTCAAGGATAGGAAATAATACCGTTGGACTACATCTGTAGTCAGATCTCGTGATCTTGCCGAGTCATAGCATATACTCTAGCCCGGAAGTGGGCTCGTCAGATCCCTCGTACCGCTCTACTTACCACGACTCACCTCTACTCAGTACTTGTCGGTCCTCCGCTCTCGAAACCTCTCCCCCACGACTTTGTGTGCTCATCTCCCAGACTGGGTACGACCTGACATCATAGCCCGCACTAACTACCCGAGGGCACCCTATCGAATGGCTTCCCGGCTACAAGGAACACTCAGATCGAATCCCATCTCTATGGTGGCTCGACACGTGATACACAGAGCAGACTCCGGTGCCACCGCTAGCAACCGGGGGCCTCACCGATCCCCCCTCGACTAGAGATAGCCCTTCACCCACTCGCCTCTATAACCTCTACTCTTGCTTTTCTTTCTGCTATACTGTCCTGAGCTTTGTTGGGACGTGCCTAAAATTCCTCCTTACTCTTACTTTCTTGCCTACTCCGAGCATCGTCAGTGCTTCGTCTTCAACTCTCAAAGCGGCCTCAACTAAGTCCCTCCCATTCCGAGGAACTACTCGATAAATGCACTCCTTGATCCTGGTGCCGTAGTCCTGGCTAAAAACCCTTGCATTTTTCAGATTTCATCTCGCTTGAATGTATAAACCAATCTAACTAGTTCGAGAACTTCTTCATACTCTGATAATCGACATGTTCTCTCGTCAACTTGAAGAACTCCTCAATTTTTGAATCCTTGTGACTCGAAAGAATCGAATGCTGAATTTCTTGTTGAAATTGTCCCATGCTATTCCATCGTGATACCTTTCTTTCTACTAACATCCCACCACCTTAACTCGTCTCCATCATAAAACTCGGAAAAAGACCCTTTGCTCATCCGTAGCCCATAAACTTACAAATCTTGTTTACTCCTACTTCAACCACAACCGTGCCGGCTTCCTCGGATCACCACACTGTCATTATACGGCTTCGCGCCTAGTCTCAGACTTCTATCGACCTCCCTGGGCTTCTTCCATAACCTCTCTAGATGGAGGCGGCGATCGTCGTCGCTATTGCTACTATCCGCACCTGCGCCACTTGCTCGCCTTAAACATTCCCCGGCACGAGCTCTTCTCTCGTGGCGCATGGTCCAAATTTCGATCTCACGCCGAGCTGATCCATGAGCTGAGTGGAACCCACTACGCGCTCATCCCTCTCATCACTTCGTGACGCCGCACACCGAACTACTCTCCTAGGACGACCCTCTACGCTCCCTCTTCCGACATAGTGTCAATTACCAAAAAATCAACTATTTAATACTTTGAATCTACTCATATATGTACTTTGAACTTAAACATGCACGGTTGCCAATACTTATGCTCGATACCAACTCGACACACCCCCACTTCACCGGCAGCGCAGCTCGTCACCCACGTAAACCCCAGTCATTGCCCCAATGACTAGAAATCCCCGTAGCCGGCAAGACGCTTGCTTAAACCTCCCATATAAAATTTTCTTTATTTTTCAAACTTAGGATTCGTAAAATCTAGCAAATGCGAAACTTCTAAGTAGCATATCTACGTGACATAGCCCAAATTCCAACCTATACATCCAATTTACTTCAACCATATATCCAAACATGGCAACCAAAGACTCAACACATTCTCACAACTAACTATGTACATACATATGTCCCATTATACAATTTCAAAGTATGTTCTTGCAAAATATAATTACTACAAAGATTTGCAATGTCGACTAATCCTATTATGCTCCAAATGGCTCGCACTGTGACTTGGAAAATAGTTAAAATAAAATAAGAGAAGTCAAACAAGCTCAGCCGAAAGTGTATGCTTTGATAAATTGTTTTGCTTTTCCGGAAAACATCTCAAAACTGTAAAACTTTCTTTTACAAATATTTTCCAGAAACTTTACTGTTCGCTTAAAGTTTCTAAAACTTTTCTTTAAAAGCTTGTAAAACTCTCTTATTGTTTGCTTGCTTGGAAGTTTATAAACTTCAAAATTTTCTTTCTTTGCTTCGTTTATCTTGTTTGAAAAGTTTCAAAAACCTTTCATAAACTTTGCTTTAAAAGTTTCTCAAACTTTTTCATAAAACTGAGCCAGCCTCAACCACATGCTTTGAAAATAAAACCCACGGAGCTTGGCCCCAACCAATCGCTTTGAAATCTAAACTGAGCCCGAGTTCAACCGCTTACTTTGAAACTCCTAAGCCTAGCGACAGGGAACCAATGGTTGATTTTTCAAAATCAGATATATATCATGCTTGTAAAACATCAACCACCGGCGTGTCATTTTGCTTATCAGACTTCTAGTGAACACGGAACTCAGGCTCAACCGTGCCAAGGGAAGAATCTTTGTCTCATGGCCATACCTTTTCCTGAATATGGTGGAATTGACTCTGTCGCCATCACCATACATAGTTAGAGCTCATAACCTTATACCTCGCACGCGCTACCGCCTCCTTTAAATGCATGATGGGCGTCCTAAGCTCTGGCCACTGTAAAACTACAATGCATGTATGAGATCCTAACACCACCGCACGCACTTTAATACCGTTCTGGGCTGCTTGCTTAGAATTACAGTAGCGCCTTATTTTCGAACTTTCGCTTGTCATTATTATTGTAAATTTGGTTTACAATTTAAAACCATTTGTCGGCTGCTTGAAAAATGGTTTACTTTTCAAACCATTTGCTTACTATTGCTCGCTTGAAAATGGTTTAACTTTTCAAACCATTTGCTTACTTGCTTGCAATTGTTTACTATTATTTGCTTGAAAAATGGTTTAACTTTTCAAAACCATTTTCTTACTTGCTTGCTTAAAAAATTAAGTTTTACAAATTTTAAAACTAATTGTTTTCTTTTCAAAAATGGTTTAACTCAAACCATTTGCTTGCTTTCCAATTCATTGCTTGCTTCTTGAAAATGGTTTGCATTCAAAACCATGAAATACCAGTGTAAAGCAATTTGTAATAATAATAATAATAATAAACTAGTATTTGGAAAAATGAGTTTAGAACACTTACCTCTTTGCTTGCAAAACTTGAGAGCACAGTTCCACACTTATCCCGCCTTTACTTTTAACCTACAACTCAAACGAATACAACGCACATATTAATCGTATAACTTAACGTACTTCCTAGAATTAGTCACACTCTTTATACTCTTTTAAAGCTAAGGTGCTAAGGGTTCTATTCCAACTAATACCCAATTCTGAGCACCAAAATCCTCAAGTCCGAAACAACCCTGACTACCTATGTCCACAAAGCTGATGCAGGAATTTTCTTGCACACGGCCCCACTTTGAGTGAATCTTAGGCCACTTAAGGTCATAATTTGATGATGCCTACTTCTTAAGTTTTGTTCTCCTTGAAGTCTAGTTTAAGTAGCCACTTGAATCAATCAAATCGGATAAGAAATGAGCAAGTTATGGCCAAAATACGAAAACTGGTCGAAACTGGGAAAACAGAACAAGGTGTACCCTTATGATCATACCAAAATTCCGGGTTCCATAAACTACTTACTTCGCCTCAAAATACTACAGGACTTGGTACTCTATACACCCCTACAAAGAATAAGTGTAATCAGAGACCTTCCTGATTCGGTGTTACAAATATTCTTAATCAAACAAATCACAAAATGAAAACAACAAAGAAAATTTTATTTTTGGAAAAGAAAATGTTTTCTATACGACCTCATTTTATCATTTTACTTTACGTGCGCCTTGATTATTCTCATTTGTGTTTATTCTCGCTCCAGCCTTTTCAGCAATCATCAAATTCATTCCTAATATATGTTTGTGAGTTTATTCTCGTGGAAAATTAGCATTAAAACCTTGAATTCTTCATGATCATTTAAACTATGAACAAAAAGATTTCTTTTTAAATAGCAACTTCTCATAATTTTTGTTTTTATATTTCAAACTTTCATTTTAATCAGATCTCTCGCATCAAAACAATGTCGTTTTTTGTTGTGTCATGTTGTACATGGTATATCATTCTTTAAAAAAAAACTTAATTTTATTTATCTTAACTCATCATTAGAAAGTTTAAAGAATTTAAAGAAAAACTATTTATCTATAATCTTTTCTTCCTTTAGTACTTTGAGAAATCAAACATAGAGTTTGGTAAACCATATGATCAAATCATCGATATAATTATAAAATATCATCATATATACCACTTGGTTACATACACTTTTTTTACATTCATTCATTTGGCATTACAATGTTATAGTATTTTGTTCTCATGAGGACTCAATCCAGTTCTTTTCGTAAATTGTCTCTAAACTCCTTAACACCAGCTTAACAAAAATGAAATCCCAAAAGACACAAGCCAATCGCATACCAAACGAGATCGGGGTTTTTTGCTATTGAAGGTGTGATGTGCCTATGATGTTTGAGAGTGATAAGGTAAAAGGCTACAAAGTTCAGAGGCCTAATCTGAACATAGTGACCTGTGATACAAATTACACTAAAACAATCCGACAAAGCTACGAGGATACAGTCAATCCATACTCTAGAGATCCGGTCTGACGGATTCAATAATTGATTCGCAGTCAGACAAGCCGAATCTCCAAGCCTTCTACCGTATTCCCCAATCCCAGAACGTGAAGAGGGAGTGGCTCTCTTCGTGCTCTCCTTTGGATGGCTGCCTCTAGGGTTTTTTAGAAAGAGACTGATATGATTTTTCTCTCACTCACCTAGAGGCTGCCCAACATGGCATATAAATAGGCTACAATGGGGGACCAGTGCAAATAAGATTTCGGCTCCCAAATGCAACAGGCAACCTATTTACACACTATAATTCACTCCACCAAAGAATCATAATTGCACTCCTCACTTATTCGAAAAGTATATCTGCAAGCTCCTTCGTTATTAAATACTTATTAATCTCCCACATTAAGATTACAGATATTCATGATAAAACAATTATCGAGCGCTTTATTTAATCAACATCTCGATAATCACTGAGATCTTCCCACTTAACTTATTTTATATGTCTGATTAAAATCAAACTGCAGATTGACATAACTCAAACTTATAAGTATCCTCAACTAGGGTATCATCAATCCAATTAATAGGACATAGATTTCGTTAATAATGATATTCACCATACAATGCGCTTTATCCAATCCCAGATTATTGATCTATAAAGATCCTCACTATGCATCAAAACATCCAAATAATAAATGCACGTGTCTATTAATTATCTCGAGATTAAGAGTAATAGTATTCATAATGACCATGAGGTATTAATTATTTTATGTGATAGTATAAAATAATTACCCCAAGTTGGTCCCGTTCAATATACAATTTTGTTACCTAGCACAAGAAGCTTGAACTAAGTCATTCCCCCGTATCTGCACACCCATCAAGTGCTCTCAAGCAGGATACAATCTTATCAATGGTGTGTCAAATTCCATTTGCACTACGAACCAATAAATTTTATATTCCACAAGAACCAATGATTTGATCTTCTCAGGCGTAGTTTCCAACTCTACACACCAAATCATCTACTATATATGTAGAATAAGACACACATGCATGATATTTAAATGCAAACATATTCATATGATTCTCTGTAATAAATGAAATAACATAATTTTATTAAAATAAAATAAAACATCCATAACAATAAAATGGCTTTGGTATATATATTCCAACAGCTTTACCCTAATACTAAGTTATTCCTTTTGTATCATTATATGTCTTTATAGGAACTTTCACTTTTTCTTTTCTCCCACTTGTTTGCTAAGATGCATATCATTTTTCTTCGTGATCAAGTGTAGAGTGATTAGTGGGTTTAGGGTATTCTTTGGCTTCACTTTTTTTTTAAATCTATGACTTAAATTCGTACTGAAGTCATGTGGTTTGAAAGCCGCAATGTTGAGATGTGGTTCTAAATATTTTTTTTTAGAAACATGCTTTTTTAGACATTTATTATTTTGCATTACATCGTCGTAGTATTTTGTTTTTATAGAGATTCAAGCCTCAGACCTCCCGTGCAACATCCTCCTTTTACCATTTGAGCCAAGCCTCAAGGGTAGAAACATGGAGAGCATTTTGAACAATATTTTTGGAGGATGGTCTCAATTTTTCTTTTGTGGTTAATACATTTAATTTGTTCTCATTTAAAGGTTTTATCATCTATAGATATACACTGGGTTTTTGCCTTTACACATTCATTTCAAAGTCATTTGCTAATAGGGTGATTTGATAAAAGACTTTTTGAGAACTATAATTTGGAAATCTAACCCTTCATCAATTTGGTTTTCATTTGGACAAAATAAGGGCTTTGTAAAATAACTATGCCTTATCTAAAGACATATGTAAATACATGAAATAGCTAAGGGTATTTTTGTTCACAATGAGTCATTCTTCAAGGAAAAACATAGAGGATGTTAGTTTTACAAATTTTGAGTTATTTGAGGTGTTTTAACCAACTATTTCTTGATAATATGTGTATTTTAATGATCCATGATTCAAAGACTCACTCATCTTTTGAAAAAATGAAGTGGACTTAACCTCGAATTTCAATTAAACTCATTTCTCAATTACCAATTTCCTGTGAGAATTGTTGTAGACGATAATGCCATCCTTAATCGTTATCACCTAATTTATATCATAGAAAATTTTAGTACTAAAGATTTCACATTCGAGCTTCAAATTATTTTTAAAATTAGTAGCCCATTTATGAATCTACTCCACGAGTCGTGGTTCAGCTTGATATTATTTATCTAGTGAATTTTAAATTGAAAAAATATAATATTATCTAGATTTTTTTATTTTTATTTTGAGAATAATATCATGTGTTTGAATTGGTTTTCCTGAATTCTTACTAACAAATTTGGACCTCCTCCCCATAACCATCCTCAAGCAGCTGTATTTTCAAACTGGAACTCCTTAGGTTGACTTCACCGTTGTTGTGATCTGATTCAAAGAAAATTGGCAGATGGTTAGACTCCTAGGCCTCAATACTATAAACAATTATGTAACCATGGCTCGATCAAAACGTTCTTCTGCCCATTCTAGAGAACCTCACGAAAGTAATTAATCAACCAATTTGGATGACAACATTGCCCTTGGTGCAAGAGGTTGTAACAAAAGTCATGACTCTCTTCCCGTTGTCGTTCAGGTACCCATATTAGCCTGTTAGCTTCCACGGCCTTGAACCTCCCATTATCCATTGCCAAATCTATGTAATTTCTAGAAGAAGAACTAAGAAGAACTGTAGCCTAAGATTTCTTCTATAACATAACAAGGCCCCTAATTATGGCCTTCACTACTTATCACGACAACCCTCCATCCGGAGCAACTCCCAAACAACCTCCACTTTATTTGCACTTCAATTAAGGTTTCCATTAAACCAACGAAATTTGACCTCTTTGAGTAGACACAATGTCTCTCAGAACCTGAATTATCCACTAACTACTATAATTCATAATGCCACGTGGGCCTGGGAACCAGAGCCCAATGTCCATTTTGGCTGAGCCACCGCAACTTCCATGCTCCTGAACCAGGTCTAAACCAACGCTATGAGGCTGACGCCTCTCTAACCTTCAGCGTTTTGGATCCATAATAGTTTTTCCCACGTTCAGTGGGAATCAAATTGACATGAGAACTATCTAGGCAGGCCCACTCAAGCCACCCCTTGTCTTTAGAAGTTACTCCAGCAGTGAGTGTGGCAGTTATAGCCTGATCATTGAAAGAATTCTCACTTTTGCCATTCCCACTTGCATAATACTGGACATAATTACCATCGAGACCACAATGGGAAACCAACTCCTCCTCTTCCCGACCGGCCAGGCCTGTTTGGAACCATCGCTCAGCACCACTGATTGAGATCGTCCATTAGCCTTCATCCATGGGCCATAGGGTTTGACAACCCCATCTGGATGATCACAGATCTTACTGCACTTACGATCGGTATGCCCTAAACATCCACAGATAAAGCAGAAGGTTGTGAGTCTTTCATACCGAAACTCCACCATATCTATTCACTATCTGGTTTCTTTAACTTCATCCGCTTTGGAAGATTTCACGACCTCCATACTAACACGTTTTAAGGTTGTAGTTGTTAGGCCCTTTTTATGAGCAATTAAAACTCACTACAAGCGCACGGATTGTATTAGCATATAGCTTTCAAATTAGAAACCCTAGATATCGAACCCACAAGAAGGAAGGTTTAAATGAGGATTAAGTACCCTGACATTTCAAATCCCACTTATTCAGCAGTGAAATGATTTGGGATTGTTGATTGCTTAAAGAAGAAACTATGCTAAACTAAAAACTAAAATAAAATTGATTCTTGAAAATTAGCAAGTAATTGGATTGAATTATAAGAAAACTCTAGAAAGTGATACTAGGGCTGGTTGCCTCTATTGATGTAATTGAGATTTCTACTCCTTAAGCGCTGATTAGGTTGAAATAATCTTATACTTGTCCAAGGAGACCGATATGATCAAGCACTTTCAAGTCCTCAATTTCTCACACTCCATTTCCTATTCTCCTTTCTATCCATCTAGATCATAAAGTACATCAAGAGCATGGCGGGTCACTCCTTAGGACTCCTATTGGTCACCTTTCAGTCTATACAATAGGGTTACCCAGGCTATCCTTGAATCGATCACCTCTCAATCCATACGATTCTTACTTAACAATTGTTGATGCTCGTCCTAATAAAATCCATCTAGTACTAGGCATTCAATTTTCGCAAGACTTTTATTTAGGTTAAATTGATTTAACCACTGTATAACATCATAAGGTGGGTTAAGGCTTAATGGTATACTTAGTCATTACCTGAAACCCTTTGAGCTTTATGACTTAATCTTACTTCCCAACATATACCAATTAGATAAAATCATTGTAATCCGACAATCTCACACCAACAAACATCCAAGATAAGACCGAATCCACAAAATCGCTTCTAGAAAATGTGTATAAATCAAACATCAATATTAACAACCAGCCCTAAAGGAAAGTTTAGCCACTCATATCAGCCTCAAAACCCAACAAAATCATGTCTATACCAAGCATAATGCTGAAAGATTAAGAGAGAGAAAAGAATTTAGGGATACAAAAAACAATGGAAGTAGTCCTCAAAACTCATCACCGCGCAAAGTCCTATTGCAGCCGGATCTTCCAACTCAACTCCAAAAAACAAGATAAAAATCAAATAGATCTAAAACCCTGTTCACCCCTAGAGAGAGAAACCCTAAAAAGGAAAAGTTCCCTCTCGAAGTTCGCCCCCCTTAATGATCATTACACTTATAGTATTTATACTCTTGGAAGATGGGCCAGTGATGGGCTAAAAATGGGTCTATTTTTGTCCCAACCTGCGATTCTTCCTTATGGCGAAGTCACGTGGCAGCTTTCACATGCTGTCTCAATTTGATGGCCTCCTTGATCGCATATGTCGCTTCAAGCAGCAAACCCCATCGCTAGGGTGAAGGATGGCTTCAATGCTGAACTAGAAGCCATACTTGAATCATGTACTTTGTCGCAATGAAGCTTTTGTCTTCGCTGTGGTGAACTCGCCGCTACGTAACCAATAGCTTCACTCGTCACTTGAGCTTCACTCGTGGTAAAGCTTATTCTTCTCGCACTTGGCGACTCTACTCTGGCTTGATTTCAGCCCTTTCTTTGCTCGATCTTTCCATTAATACCTCGAAACATCAATGAAATGTGGATTAGAGCCTTTACAAATAATGGTGTGAATCTAGCATTTAAGTTGCATAAACACATGAAAAAAACTAAAAAAATGCAAGCACAAGATTCACACTGATGAGTCACCAACTACGATTTTAACTAGTTTAAACCGTGAGTCACCTGATTACGCTTTGCATGTGGCAACAAACGCACTAATTTCCGAAGATTATTTTAAAAGATGTATTATTTTGGAATTTAAATATATATATATATATATATATATATATATATATATTGTGGGACAAAGCTCTAAGTTCAACTCAGCCATTTTCTTCTTCTTCATTCATTCCCTCGTTTAGTCCTACACCACACCCCCATCAAGAAGATTCCTCCAAGACTTCCCAGAAGCTTCTCACCCTCAAATCAAACATCACTTTAATTTCTAAATATCAGGCACAAAAATCCAGCAAAATTTTGACCTCATTAAGCATTTCCGTATATATATCCAGCCTGATTGAATGAGAGAAGCAACATCCACAACTTCAAGGGAACATGCAATTCATAGACCTCTCATATGTCTGTCTTGGCCAAACTAGATTCACAACATTGGCCAAAACTAAAGAACATCTAATTGATTTGTTTCAACGAGTCTCAAATTCAGCAAACATGATAGCCTACAACACCCTCGAAACGAAATCAAAATCACCTAATCCATTCTCATTAAAATAGCATTTTGTTGAAAAATAACTCCATCAATAAATGCTGAATGCTTTGATTTATTTTTCATTTATTTAGAAACCAAACTTTGAACTTTATGCCAGTATACATATTGCAATCACCTTCCTTCCAATCCTTAATCAATAACAAGATTAAAAACCCATAAGAAATAAGGCAATATGCTAAAAAGTGTGCAGATTAGTTCCAATTCAATTCTTTTAACATGACTGGAAATCCTATATATGGAAAATCTCATCTATAACCATGCATATCTGATTCCCGTTCTGAGATTAAACAGAATAAACCCTTGTATAAAGAACGTCATGCAATTACAATGATCACTACAAGTAAATTCAATGCTTATCTCAGACAAAGCAAATCGCAGATACCAAACGCATTGGGGTTTCTTTTTGTTATTGAAGGTGATAAAAGCTTATGATGTTTGAGAGTGATAAAGGGTAAAAGGCTACGAGGTTTTACGCTACTAACAAGTTATCCCTATGTAGAATTAGATGTCTTTATAGGAACTTTCCTTCTTTTCTCCCACTCTGTTTGCGGATATGCATTTCATTTTTGCTTCGTGATCAAGTATAGAGTGATTAGTGGGTTTAGGGTATTATTTGGCTTCATTTTTTTAAATCTATGACTTAAATTTGTACTGAAGTCATTGTTTAAAAATGTGGTTTGAACATTTATTACTTTGCATTACAATGTTGTAATATTCTATACTTATAGAGACTCAGCCTAGGACCTCCTCTGCAACATCCTCCTTTTACCATCTGTTTCTAATCTCAAGGGTAGAAACGTGAGGCATTTTGTTTAGTCTTAAAATGACATTGCTTATTAACCCGAATGCTTGAACATCCTCTAAAGTTTTATATTTTTGTTCTAGATTACCTGATTGTATTGCTAACCTCAATAAATAAATTTATGTCTTTTGAAAAAATGTTATTTTTAGAAATTATTATATCTAGTAATAAATGAATGTAAATATTATATTAATAATAAAACAAGACAATCTTATTTATTTCAAAATTAATTTTCTAATGAAAATTAGAAACGGTTTGATTTTATAGATAACACAAACAATAGTTTTTATAAATTTCACAATGAAGACATTTTAGATTTTTTAAAACTACATTTTAGACTTTCGAATGAATTAGACACATTATCATTTTATATTTAAGAGTAACAATAGCGTCATTTTAAACCAAAATCGGGATATTATAAAAAAAATGAAGTTTAGTTTTCTAGTCAAAATTTACAAAAATATGATGATATGTAAATAACAAAGGAAAAATTAGTATTAAAATCCTAAACTTTCATGACTTTCATATTTAAATTGCGAACAAATAGTTTGATTTTTAAATATAGCAATTTTCATGAATTTTGTTTTTATATTCCAAACAAAACTCCGAACATTTACTCCTCAAGCTCAACGTGGGCACAATAAAAGACGCTATTTTAATGCTAAAAACTACTTCATTAAATGAAAGTTGAGAATATAAAACAAAATTCATGAAAGTTTCTATATTTAAAAATCAAACTTTTGTTCAGATTTAAATGTAAAAGCCAAAAGTTCGTGATTTTACTAATTTTTCCAATAATAAATTAACTGCATACATTCGTAAAGAGTTTTGTGATTGGAAAAAGGCATGGAAAACATTTTTCTTTCCAAAAATAATTTTTCTTGGTGTTTTTACTTACTGTGGGATGTACTTTGAGTAAGAAAAATTTACAACTAAACATTTTAATTACAATGTAAATCATCTACCGAGAGACTAGAACCCTAAACCACCCCTCTTTATGTCCTACCTATTTAAATGTTAAATGTTCCACCACATGAGTTAGGTGTCGGGCAAAAATATTTTCTTAAAAATAAAATTTATTGTATGTATATGTCAAGTTTTATTATAAAAGTTACAATTACTTTTTCTTTTTTTTTTGAAGTAAACTATTTATTAATTTCTTATATACAATGTGATTATTTAAAAAAAAAATGATGTATACAATGTGATATAGAATATATTATTATAAATACTTGATTTAAAATACTTTAGCTCCATTTGGAACCCGAAAAGTGTGTGGGTGCCACTAAGCCGCCCAGCCCTCACTCAAGCAGACCCAAAGACAACTAAAGGCTACACTGACCGCCCATCCCGCCAGCCAAGCCCCAACTTAGGAGCCCAGATCCAGATATCCTCTCCTAGCCGAAGGGGTTCCCCTATGCCATCCCTGTGATATTTTATTTGGGTCAAGGCCGACGGATAGACTTCCGAGAGCATGCGCCTTCCATGCCTTACCCGCAATCTCAAGGTGACAAACGCTCCTGGGTCCTATTCGAAATATATCCACTTAAAAGGAAGAATTAGTCTCCGCATGCGATATATGCGCCACCTTCTCCCTCCGATCTTCCATTTAAAAGGAAGAAATAGTCTCCACGCGCGATATATGCGACACCTTCTCCTTCCGATCTTCCATTTAAAAGGAAGAACTAGTCTCGCGATGCTATATATGTGCCACTTTCCCTTCCGATTTGGGGGAGGAAATTATCTACTTTCCACGTAGTGATTCCTTCCTCTCTCGATAAAGGAGGTTAGACACGAAATAAGGTTACGACTCTGTGACCGAACAATCCCTGATTTTGGGAGAGAAGAAACGATCTAACTTCAAGATTAAGAGGCGACTTCGCCGAGACCCTCCCCCCGCTCTTAGTTAATGGTTTTGTGGTTGTCATAGGCAGCGTGATGTTCCGGCGATCCAAATGACTAAGATTCCTAAGCTACAAAAGTACTATGAAAGTACTCAAAGAAGGGAGAAAATAAAAAGTGAAATTTTAAGGAAAGAAAACTGGGAGGAAAATAAAAAATAGATTTAAATTTAATAAATTAATTTTATATGTTTATTTAAACTCATTTTATTTGTTCTTCTCTATTATATAAGTATCATGGTGCCCCTCCCTTCATTTTTTCTCATCTTGATATCTTCTAGTCTTTTTTCCTCAAGGAATGAGGGTATTTTTTTTGACAATTCTTAGCTTGAAATCAGCATCTACATCTCTTTCTTTTTATTTTCAACAACAAAGTGGTTCTTCCACAAAGTTTTAGTTATATCTTGTTTTCACGTTGTCTCCGTCAGCAATACGCGCTTTATTTTGGCCGCCGCCTTATTAAGCAACGCTTGGCCTGCTTCCGCCTTTATCGTACTGTTCGCCGCTTCGCTTGTTACGCATGACGCTTTTTCGCCATCTTCGCTGGCAGTCATCTATTTGCGCTGATTGGTTCTAACAAAGCGATTTGATCCATCAAGATAGACGATTTATAATGCTATATGTTAAATAACTTAGTTAGATATCCTACCACTATATTATCAAATTCAGACGCTTTCTAACGATTTATCATATATGGTCACCTGATATTATTTCATCATCCTGCAGTTTTGATAATTTTTATCTTGATCTATTGATCTATTACAAGTTTGAATCAATAAAATTATTTTTCCTTTCAAAAAGTACCATGAAATTTAAAAGGGAAAAGGTGCAAAAAATCCCCCACTGCTGTACCGATATCCCACTTACAATGGAACTTTTTTCGGGTCTAGCAGATCTCATAGCTTTACTCCTATAGCCAAAATTAGCCTCTGTTGTGACTCAAACTATTAAAGTGGTCAAATCGTGTTAAAATGACCGTTAGCGCTCGACGTATGGCATCTACTTAAGACGCGGCACTCCACTCTCCTCTCTCTTCTTTCATCTCTTTCTCTCCCCTCTTCCCTCCTTCTCCCTTCTCTTCTACCTCTTTCTCTCACTAGTTGCACAAACCCCCACCCACCCAACTATTAGTGTAGCCCCGACTCCATCCACCTCCCTGCCATCCAACACTCCGCCTAAACCATTTTTATTTTATTTTTTAACTTTCATTTTTGTTAAAACTTATTTTAGTTTTTAAAATATAATAAATAAAAAATTAAAAATATTTTTTATTTTAAATCTACTAAAAATTTTATTTCAATTTTTAAAATCACTAAATAAAATTCAAATTTTATTTTTTAAATATATAAATAAACTATTATTATTTTAAAAAACATTTTAATTTTATGCATAGTATTGCATTAAAATAATCATATTTCTAACAAAATATTAATATCTTATTATAAATATATTTGTTTATAATAATTAATACTATAATAAATAAATAAATATTAACATTTTAAATTACAAATTTGATTTAAAAAAAAAAAAAAACTCATCCATTGATATCTATCAAAATTTGTATTGACTTAATACTTTAAAATATATTAATTTTTAAATAAAAAATATTAAATATTAAATCTCATCCATTTAAAATAGATTACATTTTAAATATATAATATAAATATTAAAACCTAAATAAAAGGCAAACTTCATACCTGTGGTAACACAGCCCAAGGAATCCAAGCCCTAAAACGGCTAGCATCCTCCATAGGTCGACAAAGAGCTTCCCACTTCAGGAACTCTCACCCATAATGATGTCTTGTTTCCCCCCAAGGCTTGAGCCCAGGGTCAAAGCTAAGCCTGATAGGCCGAACTGGCAACGAGGTTAATCCGTTGACCGCCGATTGAGCCGTAAGAAAAGAAAGCATTCCATATTCGTGAACCGATATCAATTAAGGAAAGAAGGATCCCCCATGATTGTGTGGCCTCTCTAATTATCCCCTCCAAATATTCTAAGTAGCGATAAGGAAGAAAAAGATCCTCTACCCACCGGGAGGACGCCAGATCAGTCATCCAACGCGTCATCGATCATCCACTATAACTATCGAAAGCAACTCACCAACAAAAGGTACGCAATCATACCATCAATGCGCTTGAATTCTTTCCTTCGCAAACTGACTTAATGCATCGGAGAGCCGACAGTATACCCGTTTAACATCCTTTCACCGCAGGTGTTATTCGCGATCCAACCAACAAATCGCTCCCATAACTCCATAGCCCAAACTTAGTATCGATAGAAAAAGCACCATCGCTGCCTATGGGAACGACGTTCTTTACAAATAAACCATTTCAAAGGATCGATGGTATCAACTCGAAACATGAGCAGGAGTCATGCCAATCCCCCGAGGACGCAAGACCAACAGGATGACGCCGACAACCGACAACCGAGAGACATTCTCGAAGCTCTCCATGCTACTAGCAATGAGATGGAGGCCCCAAGGCCTCGGGCCAATCATCGCCACCAGAGAGTTAGCGAACTCAATGCAGACAGTGCAAATAATTACGATGAACAAATGCCTACGGAGGCCGCGATACCATACTACGTAAGGAGCAACACCTTAGCGCCCGAAGATGACTAAAAGCAGGAAATATCGTGACGAGGCATGATCCCAACGCACTCAAGACGATCAAACGAAGGAATGCTTACCAGGACGACAGAGGAAGAGCCACTCCTCATCGAGGAAAAGAGGAACGATCTAGGAGCAATCTACCGAGGATATCTAAATAAGAGCTCAAATGGCTATGAAAGAGGCGGTAAGAGTTCGAGTTCCGGTCCCATGTGGACGCTATAGTACAAAGAACTGAATCTGTTTATTACCGAGGTGTTACACTTCCTTCCCAACAAAGCCCGGGGACGCTACAAATCGAAGTCAGCGGAACGGCGGGACCCTCGCGAGTAATTCACCTCAACACCTACAAGAACCGATGGAGCTACATGGATAACAAGACCCCCATGAGATGCGTAGCTCGCATCACTCTTAAAGGCCCTACGGCGTGGTTCAATAGGTTCCCGCCAAGGTCGGGCCTCGTCCCCAAGGAACCCATCGCTGTCCCACTTCCCCATCCGAGCCCGAACGCACCCTGCCGAGCTACCACCGCCGATCGTGGAAGCAAGGCCCCCTTAAGAAAACCTGATGTCCTACATCCAAAGGTTCAACTCGGAGTCACTCAGGGTGCACATCCTAAATGAAAAATTCACCATCACTGCCTTTATAGTCAGGCTAGGCATACAATTCAAAGACCTAATGTTCTCCATCTCGAAGAACCCTCAGGCAAGCATGGCCGAGGTGCTCGCCAAAGCCAAAAAGTACATCAACGGTGCGGAGGCCCTTATGTCTAAGCAGGGAAGCTCTTCCGCGCGAAAGGAGAAAAGCAAGGATGAGAAAAAGCGGGACCGAAGCCCCAAGAGACGAAGAGACAGAGACAGATCCCCACGAAGGGGTAGGGAAGACAGAGATCGATTTCCAAAGAGAAGAGGTAACGTCAAGGACCGCTTTGTCCACCTCTAAATTTCAGCTGCAACGCGATTCACCTCACAGCTCACCCCGACGGCCTCTCTCAGATTCAAGTTCCGCACAAGACAAGATGAGAAGTTTCAAGATGGCTATCTCAAATGAAGACTCGACCTGTGCAAAAGAGACATGACCAAGTATCAAGGACTTATAGAGATCACAGCATCTGGACGATGATCAGATTCAATTTGCAAGAATCACTGATCCGATCGGACATCCGCCTTTAGGTGCCCCGAAGATCTGAATCTCTGCACCTCCTCCACCACACTCGTCACCGACCCCCGTCGCTAGAATTGAATTCCCGTGAGAGATCACGTGATCACGGGGTTCGCCGATGATGGGGAGTCCAATTCAGCTAGGAAGGCCCACCTACGTAGCTTCAGATCAAGGGAGACACTAGAGGTGCGGGCCATGTCCAAGCTCCCTCGATTGGATACCACCATAACCTTCGACGCCGACCGGAAGGTCGCTAACACCCCATGATGACCCAAGCAGGCTAAGGGTCGTCAGGCCAATAAAACAAATTACGTAGTCCTAATCGACAAATGTAGAGCTCGACCGACATCATCTTTGTGTCGACACGACAAAATGGGCATTAAGAAGAGAGGTTTGAACCGAACGCCACTTAAGGGGATTCTCGAGAGCAGAGCACGTCTCAGATCGCATACAACCGCGCGCACTCTAGAGACCCCCATGCCAGGCCATAACAATGATAAAATTCCTCATCGTGGAGGCCCCATCGGCATACAACATGTTACTAGGTAGGCCTTCCCTCAATGCTATAAGGGCCATCCCCTCCGCCTATCATATGGTCGTCAAATTCCCTACATAAAATGGGGTAGGAAAGGCCCGAGGAGACCAGCAGATAGCCTGGGAGTGCTACTTAGCGTCAATGAAGCAAAAATCAGTTGACAGCGTCCACTCGAATGAGCTCGATATGAGAAACGAACTGGACACCCGACCAACACCCTCATAAGAGCTAGAACCAGTACAACTTGATGACCAGCTGGAACACCTCGCCTACATCGGATCCAAGCTCACCGAAGACGTCAAAGACCTTCTCATCCACTTCTTAAACACAATGTGGAAGTATTCGCTTGGAAGCAAGAGGACATGGGAGGAATCGACCTAACAAATATCACCCACAAGCTAAATGTCAACCCCTCCTTCCAAACTTGTCAAATGTAGTTATAGCTTCATTTCTGCAGTAAAAAGGCAATCAACAAAGAGGTCGAAACTCCTCCACGCCTCGAGCTATCTCAGAAGTATATTACCCCGCATCGGCCGGGCTAACATAGTTCCCTATCAAAAAGGTAAATGGAAAATAGCGATCAAGATTGATTTAATTAACGCCAATCGAGCCACCAAGGATTGCTTTCCTACCTTGATCGACCTCAAGACACCTCTAGCCAAGCTCCTTAGCTTCACGGAGGCTTTCTTCTGCTACAACCGATCAGACGGACCCCAGAGACCAGAGAAGACCTTCTGGATCGGGATGTGGACGTATTGCTATCAGGTGATGCCTTTTGGGTTGAAAAACACAGGAGCCACTTATCAGAGGCTAGTAAACAAGATGTTCTAGAAACAGATTGGCACATCCATGGAGGTGTATATAGATGACATGCCGTTGAAGTATGTGGCTCCACGCCAACCATCCGGCCGAGGCGTCGAAAGTCCCGGAAGACTACAAGATGAAGCCAACCCAACCAAGTGCTGGAGTCTCTCGTAAGGAAGTTCTGGTTTCAGTCAATGCACTGGCATCAGAGGCCAATCTAGACAAAATAAGAGACGTACTGACTACACCGCCCCTCAAACACTAAAGAAGTTCTACCGACCGGTGAGAATAGGCCGCGATGAGTCGCCAGTCCAAATTCATGACAAGTGTTAACCCTTCTTCCAAATTCTGAAAAAGGCCTTCCAATGGGATGCCCACTTGAGGAGGCGTTCACAAGAAAACCCTACTAGCTCCCCCATTCCGTAAGTCCTCCGAGAACCCTCACGCCCCACTTCAAATTTGCTCCGATTATAACATCGCCCCGTTTAGAATCCGTGGCATACTCAACAATCTATTATTAAATACGAAATGCAGAAGATGACGCATGGCGCACCAAGATGGTTGTTCAGCATTAAGACCATCCACCAGAGACTTAACATCAAGTCATATCACCGAACCCAACGAAAACATCTGATTACTCAAGATTTATGTCAAAACTCCAGCGACCGTGAAACAATATGAGTTTATTAGTCCCATATTAAAGTCAAGAAAACACCATCGTGAAACTCCTCGAAAGATCATCGCGACTCACCTGAAAAAGCGTTCATCAAAGAAGTCCGATGGAGGTTTATCACAAAAATGAAGAAACGGCAGTTTCAACCACACCACTTTGTGGTGCCTGATCTCACCTTGTTTTGCAAGGTCTCCTGACGTTGCTTTAAAGTGCTCAAACAGAAGAAACCAACCGCTCTGGCTTCCAGTTAAGAAAATGGAATCATTCATATAGAGGCTTCCAACGCCAGAATTTCCTCCTTTCTTCTTTAACTACGCCACATCGAAGCTTAATGAGACCGGCGTGGCATTTAGGTTGACACCTGTGAATCGTTAAGTCAGGGACACCTTGAAGCAATGTTTTAAAATTTTGATATCTAAAAGTTATCGATTAATCCGCTTATTTCCACAAATCGACGGTTTAACCGTTATTGTATCAATGATGTAATAAATATATAATTTACATTTTATTTAAATTAAAAATATTTTAAAATGTATAATTAATAATATTTAAAATATTATTTATTTCATTTTATATAAATAAATTAATATTTTAAAATTAATTATGAAAAATGTATATAATATTAAATATAGAAAAATAATTAAAAATGGAAGAAAAAACTTATTTGTACAAACATATTAACTAATACTATGTATAATATATTTTGTTAAAGTTGAACAATTGAAATCTGCTTTGGTGGTAGCACCTAATGGGTAAATACTTGATCGCATGTTTGGAACCAAGATTTGTAGAATTCCCACATTGCCTTTGTATGGTAATCCAAGGGGTGATTAATAACCAATTTTACCAAAAATTTAAATTACAATCGAACCGTTCCGTTCTTATCAAACCGCCCGGTTTCAATTGTTCACCGGCTTGATTAGCGGTTTGCACACCATATGATTTGAAAGGAATCTGCCCAAACGCATGACCCGAATCCGCATTGACTGGCTTAGTCGATTTCTGCCTACACTTGTAGAATTAGTGCAAGATAATTAAGAAAACTAATACTAACAAAATATAATGTTCCAATGATAATTAATAATATAACCATGACATTACCACAAACCTATTTAGTACCTAGTATAAGTTTGTATCCTTTGATTTTAGGTTTAAATTTTGTACATTTTTTACAAGGAGGTATAACAATACAAAATAACCAAGTTAGCTTTCACCCTAAAACTACAACAATTGCTTAAACACAACCAATAACATAGCCTTACATTATACAAATAAAATAGAAGAAATAAAAGATAGTATAGTTTATGATTATTCAGAAAATTTAAAAAACGATTAAAATTAAAACCTTTGTTCCGGGCTAAAAAAATAGGAATTATAGGAGAAGACCTCAAAACATTGGAATAGAATAAAACAATTTGTAAAATACCAATAAAAATCTAGATTTAGCTTCTAAAACGCGATATTGCATGTAACCTTGTAGATACAAAAGAATTTAAAATACAAATAGAAGAATTATTACAAAATAACCTTATTAAACCAAGTTTTAGTTCTCATAGATCAGTAGCATTTTTAGTTAGAAACCATAGCGAAGAAAAACGAGGAAAAGCTAGGATGGTAATTAATTACAAAAGATTAATTGATAATACTTATGATGATGCATATAAAATACCTAATAAAAATCTTTAATTGATTATATTCAAGGATAGATATTTTTCTCAATTAGATTGTAAGAGGATTTTGATAAATAAGATTAGATGAAGATAGCAAACCATGGACTCTACGCTTTGTCCTCAGGATTATATGAATGGAATGTAATCCACTGATTAAAGAACACCCTCAAATATTTCAACGATCGATGGATAGAATATTTAGTAAATACTCATTTATTCTGTATATATTGATAATATTCTGCTTTTTCTAAACTTTTCATGAACATATAAAATATTTAGAACTTGTTTTTGAAGAACTTATAAATAATGGGTTGATAGTTAGTAAAATAAAATAAAGTTATTCAAAATCAAATTGAATTTCAGATTAGAATTAGGAAATGGTCAAGTAAAAACTTCAAGAATGATATAAAAGAAAATCAATAATTTCCTAGATAAACTAGAAGATTTAAAACCCTTCAAAGGTTTTTATAGATTATTAAATTATGCTAGACCTTACATTAAAAACCTAATAATTAGTTTAATTCTCTTTATAATAAACCAAAAAATATAGGGCAAAAATATTTTAGTCCAGGTGTATATTAAATTAGTCCAAAAAATAAAAGAACTTGTGAAAAATCTCCCAACTTTACATCTCCCATTAGAAAATGAATATAAAATAATTCAAACAGATGCAAGTCAAACAGGATGGGGATGAATTCTTTTAGCATTAACCAATAATTTAGAAGAAAAACTTTGTAGATATTGTAGTGGAACTTTTAATGAATATCAAAAGAACCTTAGTTCAACAGACGAAATATAAGATATAATTTAGTTCTAGAAAATTTCAATTATTTTAAACCAAGAATAATTTACTTTAAGAACCGATTGTGAAAATATTAAAAAATTCTTTGAAAATAAAATTTCTTCAAAATTATCTACAAAAATATGGATAAAATTCCAGAACGCTTTAATTGGTTTTAAACCTAAATTTGAACATATAAAAGGAAATGATAATATATTAGCAGATTTGTTAAGTAGACAGATTTATATAAATGATTTAATTATTTATGACTAACTTTTTGTGTAGAGGAACATGGCTCAAAGGAGAAATTCAAAAGCAAAAACCTTTCAATTTGGAACCGTTAGTTTAAATGAAGTTTTAAAACCCTAACCTTCAATTTCAGTCTTTGTATTCCCAAAACATTTTTGAAGAAACATAAAGCACTTGGCTGACAACCTTTCTGCCTTTAAAACCCCAAAACTTTCAAAACCAAAACTTAATATGCTTATTAAAAACCACTTCAACTTTAGCCCAACATCTTCAAAATTTACAAAACCAACCGTTGTTTTAGAAACAAAAAATTCCAAAATGATTAAACCAAGAAAACAAGAAAATCATATTAAGGATTTAGAAACAAAATTGTGACTTCAACAATGTCAAGAAATCGAAGACTTAATATAATTAGAAAATCACTTTACCGAATTAGCTTCAAAACTTGTAATTAAAAAACAAGTTCGATGATATTTATGATAATATAAAATCTTTCTTTTGGAAAAATATAGTAAAGATTTAACCAAAATAGATATCAGATTTAACAATTTAGAACCAAAAAAATAAAGTGGAATTAAAACAGGTGATATATGGCTTACCATGATCTTGATTTATTTTTCTTGTTATTTAGCTTATGTAAGTATGTTTATTTTAGATCAAAATATTAACTCATCCCCGAATCCACCCGGATCGCGGATTTTGAAAATATCTTTAACCAAGATTTATCAAGTGCCTAAGAATTTTTCCTTCGAAAA
The DNA here is from genome assembly GCA_016808115.1 of Tetrastigma voinierianum. Lineage (NCBI taxonomy): Eukaryota > Viridiplantae > Streptophyta > Magnoliopsida > Vitales > Vitaceae > Tetrastigma > Tetrastigma voinierianum. The sequence goes on from JAEQBH010000351.1 coordinate 494,452, forward strand.
ATTAAACCATTATAGAATATCTTTTTTAGAACTGAAAATTTTCTAGATATATCTTTGAAACATATCATCTTATTTAAAACTGATGGAAGCATAATCCCTGCTGATCATCATGTTTATATCAAACACAATAAAGAACCGTTAATACCTCAACAACAACCAGAATGGGAAATGACCCGTTCAAATGAATTTCCCGTGTATTATAGTAGATTTAGAGATTTTCAAATTTTTTATTTTAGAAAAACCAGAAATAAAAATTTTATTCTTATTGAGAAAAAAACCCAAACTATGTCTATTTGGAGAACTAAGCCTTTGTGTTACCTTGAACCAAAAATTTTATAACTTTTAAGAACAGAGATTTTATCAACTAGCCTTTAGGCGCATTCACTTAAATGTCTTACATCGCAAATGATGCAAACTTCCCGTGGAAAATTCAATGGCAGAGCCATGCTAATCGGGAAAATTCAATGAAAGGATAACGATGACATCAAATCTTCCAACAAAGAGTTTTTCAACTCGCAAAAACAACAGAGTGTGACTTTTCGTGAATCCAGACTGTCTCGATCTCACAAGGCATAAAGAAAGAAACCCATCGTCTTGGGTAATTGGGGTATAGATCAATGAATAGTAATAGAATAGTGCATCTGAGGCTTGAGGCCTACAGGACGCTCGGGAGTCAAGGCATGCCCACCCAGAAGCGCACGCGAGAGCTGTGAGCTTGTCGCTAGTCGAGGACTTGAGACAACGTATGGTGTCATTTCCACCCCGCGCAAACCCGCCTGGCAGTTGGAGCCGCTTCCGACACGAGTCCCAGGCGTGGCGGAAACCAAATGGGCTGATGAGTATAATATGGAGGTGTGGAAGGCTTCCGTCCCCTCATGTGGTAGTTTCAGGAGGCTACACGCCATGTCACCAGAGTGTTGTGTGCCCGTGACAACATGGATAAGACGAACTCAGACAAAAGACGATGACATTTTCAACTTTTCATTTATTAGGCATAGTAAATGTATAGTAAAGTATCATTCTTTGAGGACACATGTCAGAAACTGAAACCAAATTTTCCTAAAAATGGTAAATGGTAATTTCAACAAACCAAATTTTCATCTCGGATGACAAAACAGACTTCACCGTTGGAATCGTCTTGTGAAATTTAGCTACCACGTCGAATTTCATCGAATTCTGAGAAAGTCGGAATTTCATTTTTTTTAAGGCACCGAGAGGGGTGCGGGACACTTGGCATGAGGTGAGTGGCTCACAGTGTGCCACGTGCTAGGTGCAGAATTAGTCAAACAAGGAGAGCCAAGTGGGGCCCACATGGAGATGTGGCATCTCTTAATTGGAGGAAAATCCCAAAGTAGATGGATAAGGGATGTGGGTGTAATCCAAGGAACCAATGGCAATTGGGACATGTGGTACGAGGACACCCTTGATTGAGTCAACAAACTGGGCAGGGAGAGGGGGAAAGGAAGAACCGAGAAAGAGAGAGAGTGATAGGAGGATTTCTTAGAGAGAAAGACTCTAACTTTCAAATTCTTGCGGATCTGACCGTCGAACCCAAATGGTTAAGAGACAAAGTTGCTCCTCACTGAAGAGCTACGCCATACCTGGGCCAGGGTTTCATAACCCAGGAGGTAGGGGTCTTCCTACTCTGGGTTTTATTTCTATTTAATATATTTCATACTAAATGGTTTGATGGTACTTGAAAGGAAATGCATTACTGACCATCCAAAATCTAATTCAATGTCAGAAACGTCAGACCTGTCAGACACTCCGACAGACCCGCATCAAAATGGTCCTTGTATGCCTTATATGTGTGTTATATTTGTGTGTTATTGTTTAAACTGAATAACATGCAAATTGTGGTTTTAGTGCTGTGGGGCCGAATGGCCATTGATTTCGCCCAGGAAGTGGAACCGATGTTGACGAGGGTCGCCCATGACAGCTCACTTATCGCTGAACCGTTAAAACAAGCCAGGGTCAGATGGTTGACCGAAATGTCCATGTGTGTTTGCTTGCATGAATATTGCTTAAAAAATGAATGGCTTGAGATATGTATGTGGAAAAGGATCGTTAATGCATGTAATTAATGTGTTAACATGATGTTTGAATTAGTATGAAATATAATTTTGTGTGAGCCATTGAATTGATATATGAATTGGCACAATGCATTTCATATGCATCAGCAATCTTATAATAGTGAAAAAGATGCATGACAAATAAAATCTTGAGGTCCAAACGATAGTCTTGTAAAATTATTAAAAATAATAATTTTATCGAAAAGTTGTTCAAGAATCAGGTCAAAAATCGTTCAACAATTCACGCCTTGTGCTCACAATTGTTTTAGAGTTACCCAAACAAATCACCTGAGGATCATTCAACTATTTATCAAAGGGTTGCCTAATTAAAAACAAATATTTTGTTTGGAAATGATTTTCATACATGGCATAAACATGTGCGGTAGGAGTCGGTGATGACTGGTATTACGGATCGGGGCATGTAGATATTCAAGAATGTGTTTGGCTGCCAATACATGTGCACTTAGCGGGAGTAACCCATGGTATAATTCCACTACTGGGCATTGCTCACCCTGACGAGGGAAAATTATTTCAAGTACTGTGGAGGTTCGAAGATTCGCAACTACTAGAGGTCAGTTTTTAAGAAGAAAGCCGGATTGCGCTTTGAGATATAATTTGTAAAACATGTATTATAATTTTAATTTTAATAACGTATTAAGAGTGATGTAATAACTCTTTGAAACATGGTAATATATGATTATATTTTAGAGTATGATGTGTAGGCCAATGTGGCCATTTTTACTGATGTACGGGTCTCATGATATGAGACACAAGGGTTTTCTCGTTGTGTCGACGGTGGGACAATCAGACTCCCCTGAAACAATGCCACATGTTTGCCAAATGAAGGCTCAGGTAGATATTTTTAACTTTTAAGTTTTGTCTTTATCTTGTCAAAAGCTTATAAATAACTTGTCAAAGCATACGAAGGAGCACGAGCACAGAATGTAGAGTGCATAGCTGAGATAGGCGAGAAAGTTTGTAAAGAAAGTTTGTAATCAAACTTTGAAGCAATAAAATTGTAAGTATTTCTTTCATATTTCTTTTCTTCTTACTTTAATTTTAAAGTTAATTTTATTTATTTAGAACAAAGGTAAAAAGATACAAGGGAAATGGAGTTTGATTTTAAAATTTTTCTATAATAATAGTTAACCTACATGGATCCCAAGTGTTGTCATCTTCTTATACAGGAAAAATTTTCTTATAATTAATCTTTCAAACCTATGTTTTGAAAGAAATTTTAAAACTAGAGTCTTTAGTTTTAACCTATGTAAATCAAGGTGTTTTTGAGGAGACAGATGGCTGGCTTCATTTTGTATAAAAGAGGGAATGGTATCAGAGCCATTCCCGCTCTTATCAAAACACCCTTATCAAACAGCCCGGTTTCAATTGTTCACCGGCTCAATTAGCGGTTTGCACAATTCATATATGATTTGAAAGGAATTGGTTCCAAACGCATGACCCACCGTATTGATCAGCCAATCGATTCGCTCAACGTATGATCGATACGTAAAACTCGAGAAAAATTCTAATTTTCTGAAAAATGGTAAAATGGTAATTTCGGCCAAAATCCAAAATTTTTCTAAATCTCGAATGATGAAACGGACTTCACCTTTGGAATCGTCACACAAAATCTATCTACTACTTCGTCAATTCGAGATAAATGGGGTACTCACTTTTTTCGATGCACCGAGTGCTCCAAAAAGAGTTCGCCTTGTGAAAAACATGTGATGTGACAAAAATCACCTACTACATGTACCAATATGACACATGTTGCATGATTAGTGAGATGATGGAGATGAATGGCTTAGATTAAGCCATGTGTAAAAAATCCAAAACTTAAGGACACAAATGGAATTTTTGAAAAGTTTAAATGAATAAAACAAAAGGTGAACAGTTTTCTGATCCACACAAAACGTAAGTGGAGTTTCAGATTTTAGAGAGAGAGAGAGTGACTTCTCTCTAGATTTCCTACTGCCTGGACCGGCTTCGCCTCTTAACTGGCAAGAAGCAAAGTTGATCTAAGGAGGAAAGGGCCACGCAAGGTGGCACCGATTTTGTGAGTTTCAACAACCCAAGATAGAGAGATCTTTTCCTACTTGGTTTATTCTTTGACTAAGCCATTTTATGGATGGGGATTTGTCGAGGCTCCTGAGTGTTTGCATATTTGGCCTCAAATCTTGCAAACCGAGTGAAGAAATCCCCACTTGTGTGGTCGTGAACATGTCACCAAGGGTTTCACTGCACGGATTGGTTTTGCATTCAAAAGGTTGGAGTGATTCAAAGAATTGCTTGATTTACATAGCCCATGTGAGCTAATTTTGGTGTTATTGATTGTGAATTGAATAAATATGAATTGTGTAAACAATTTACTAATATATACATGTAAAATATATTAGCATGAATTGTTTGAATTGGTATAATGCATTCCATATGCACCAGGCACCCTAGGAATGATAGGTGGAGTGTGGACACGAAAATGAAAAGAAAAGTGAAAATGGTTGTGAAAGGAATTTCAAGGAAGATTTTCCGAAGAATTGTCTTTGAGAGTGGTCCAACAGCTCATCTCTAAGGACCTATTCGTTCAGAGAATTACCCAAAGAATTCACCCTGGAGGGTTGTCCAATATCTTTACATCAACCAGAGTAACTTTCGAACAGTTTTTGTTTCAAAACCGTATTTTTGCCTCGCATTCGCTTACAGTACGTGCGTATGAGTCTATGACTCGAGACATGGACTGGGCACGTAGACATTCAAGCAGGATCGCATTGCCTCGAGTGTGATTGTTTGCCAGACATGTACTTAGGTGGGGAGTAACCACAGAAAAATTATCACCAGCTCACCCCTATTGAGATCACTATTTCGTAATGTGGAGCGTATGGTGACACGCGCTCACTGGGGAGGCTGCTTTAGAAGAAAGCCGACCGTGGCTTTGGTATTTCATTACAACTTGTATTAAAACTCTAAATACATATGTTTTTATTAAGAGCATTTTAATAACTCTTGAACCATAATATATAATGATATATATTTTATGAGAATATTTAAGAGCCCAAGTGGCCATTTTTACTCGCATTGCCAACCACAGTCGTTTGTAAATTCATGTACAAGCTCACTTGAGAGCTCCCGCGCAGCGAGACTCCAGACGATTTTTCACGTGAGTGAAGCCTGCCATCCCAAGATCCACTATATTCCGTGGTCGACGGTTGTCAACGAGACACCCCGGGATTGGGGCATCACAGCTTGGTATCAAAGCTTAGGTAAACGATTACCTAGGGAGCTCGGTGGGTGTAGAATTTAGGTATGTGATTACCTAGGCAACACACGACGATTTCACAGAACACCCGCATGCATTGTGTGTTTAATGTGTGTTGCGGATTATGTGAGATTGTCAGTAATAGCACATGGTGTTTTAAAATCGTATTGAAGAAATTTTCAAGGTTTGCAGTAAAACAAGAAAATATATATATTTTAAAATAAATTATTTTTGGTTCTATCGAAAAAAAAAAAAAAAAAATATATATATATATATATATATATATATATATATATATATATATATATATTTTTTTTTTTTTTTTTTTTTTATGGTCTTCCAATAGTGGAATTAATGAGAAAAAAATGAGGAAAAAAGCTTCTATAGAAACAGCCAGTCCGCCATTTTCGCCAGGAACCCGGATCAATGAGCACAGGAATTGCATCGCGACACGTGGTCGGTGCCCGGGCGCGACACCGAGACGGCGCAGCAGACGCCGCACATCACGGCGCCGCCGCGACACGGCCGAGAGGAAGGCCACGATGGCTACCGTGGTACCGCGAGCGACACTACCAGAGCACCGGCCGGGCCCAATGTGCGTGCAGATGGACGTGGTGCGCGACCGTGACACCCAACTCCGCCAGAATCTAATGCACCGCTCGGTCATCATGAGATAATCGTTTCGCGAGCACTATTCACGAGGTTTTCAAAATAAAATTAAATAATCTTTTAACAGAACAAAATAAACAAATGAAAATTTTTGTTAAATATGATTTAATATATGAACTTATTGTCTTGCATTACCTATGAATGCATGGACATCAGGTGATGAAATGTTTTTAGGTGTGTGAATAGTGTCTCTGGGTCAGGTTTACACCTGTAGATAACGCATTGAATATTAATCATCGATATATGTAATGCTATCTGGCGGCAAGACGGCGGTCATCCACGAGGTGCTGAAATGTCCATCAATATTCGACCAAATAGACTTTGGTCAGAGGCCGGTAGGATCAAGGATCGCTGTTATTGCAATGTGCCAGCCAGCCAGCCAGGAGGTCCGAGTAACCTCTAGAGGTTCAGGGCACATCATCCTCCAACATTCACAGGGGGAGGAGATTCATGTGCTGTACTCATTGGTTCATGAGGCCCAGAAGGTGTTAGAGGCTGAGATTACCTCCACACGACTCAAGATCGGGAACAACAGGATCCAACCAGAGGGTGAGGCCCAAGTATGGTGGAATCAAAAGACCCTAGAGATCTGTAGGCAATGACTCTGGGCAAAGTTCCATGATCTTTCATGGGCAAGTATTTTCTCTCGGATACCGTCGTCACGCTGGCGCTCAAGAGTCTTGTAGAGTCAAGCAGGGACTATGACCGATGGAGATATGGCTAGATCTACTTGAAGAGTTCCGCTTTGCTATCGACTACGTAGCACTGACATGGCCAAGGTTAGAGATTCAAGAATGGGCAAAGTTGTCCATTCGGGTAAGATTGTAGGCCTTCACTACAGAGATCAGATGCTCTATACCGATGCGGTGTTAGTAGAAAAAGGAAGGAGAGTCATTTTCTCTTAGTTCAAGGAAGAAGTAGAGGGCTTTAGTTTTTATAGTGGCAGAGGCCATCCTGCACAAAGACATCGTGGTTGCTACCTAGCCGGGCGATGGTGTGTTACCATTACCAATAATGACATACAAGAGACATCTCAGAGACAGGATCCCAAGGTTTCGACGGCACAGCCCCAGCCAATCTGGGAGGGACAGAGATGATACAAATCTATCTCTCCACGTACCCACAGCTGGGAGGAGCCATTATCGGGCCAGATTTTACTGGCAACTTTCATGATATTGTGCAGCCATAAAGCCAAAGCATGGGCCGAGGCAAAAGATCGAGGCCCATAGACAGGACGCTCATGGGTTCATGTTCATTTATCACCACCGGGCCAGCCAACAGATCACAAGATACAGGTGATGCTTTACATCTCTACTTGAGCAGCAAGAGGTTATTTTGATTATGGTGCTTCGTGATTCATTTATCACGCATCACTGTGATACAGTCGGGCCAAGAGGTCGAGGCCTGGTATATTCTATGGTGCCCTCCCAGGATTGCATGCAGGATAGGATGATATGTCACGCACGCGGTGGGTAGATCTCCAGATTCTACTTGCAGTGGACGGTGGCGGCCATGAACACAACGTGAGTTCACGTCATCCCGATGCAAGAATGACAATACAAAGCCTGCCAACAATCGGTGGAGCGTAGAGGGTTAATGCCACACGTGAGGATCTGCACTCGTATTGGCCTCGTGGGGACAAGCATGATATTTTGGCTCCATACGCAGGTAATGAAAGTCCATGTGTCGTGATTGGCAGTCGCCAGCGTTTTTACCCCAGAGATGAGGCAGACCTGATCAATCTCCCCAGCAATTGGTGAGTATGAGGATGTTTTTCGCATTAAGCTAACGGATTGCTCCACAGGCTTGTAGACTTCTGGGATCGAGGTGGCACACCCCTGGTACTTCGCCATCTCTATGACTCCGCATAGGATGGCACCGCAATTTGAGATGCAGAACTCGCAGTCCAAACACAGAGCTACTGACAGTGGTTCATTGCACCGAGCACTTCACCCGCTGGGTGTCCTGGCTGGCTTAAGTAAGAAGAATGACAAGACCCTTCGATTGTGCATTGACTAATGAGAAGTTGAACGTGAGTTAATGATCAAGAATCTGCACTCCATCGAGATTGATGACTTGTTCGATCGCTTGAGAGGAGCGAGTCTACTCCAAGATGCACTCGTGACCGGTTACCATCGCTTGAGGGTTAGGCGCATATCCCTAAGACAACGCTCAGACGCTTTATGGGCACTTTGAGTTTACAGTGATGCCCTTTAGATTGACGAATGCGCCATCGACATTCATGGACTCCTGCGCATAGGGTATTCCAAACTCCTATTCGATCTTTAGGTCTCGGATGACATTTAATTTTACCCAGTCAGTGGGAGCATGAGTATCACTTGAGGATTGTTTTACATTTGCTGCGAGATCATCAATTATACGCCGTTCAGTAAGCAGCTTTGGCTATCGAGGAGGCTTTTGGGACATATGGTGTCAAAGAATAGCGGCTGACCCCTGCAGAAGGTCGAGGCCGTGATGAGTCAGAGAGGCCAAAGCCCACCTTCGAGATAATAGTTTCGAGACGGGTCGCAACACCGAGATTCATCGAGGATTTCCTCCGATTAGCAAGACCTATGACAAGATCAATTCAAAGGAGGTCGAGTTTGACTGATGACTGGCGTAGGAGGCATTCCAGCAAGAGTCAAGAGGAGGCTTACTACTGCCTGGTCCCACAGTCCTGACAGGGACAGCAAGCACAGCAGGTATCAGGATGCCTCGAGGGCCGGATTGGGATGTGTTTTGATGCAGTCCGAGAGGGTAGTAGCTTATGGTTCCCAGCCGCTGAAGAATCATGAGCGCACTACTCCCACACACGACATGGTCAAGGCCGTAGTCTTCGGGCCAAGATTTGGCCACTACTATTTATATGGGCAACAGTCGGTGGTGTGTTCTGACCATAAAATTCAAGTATATTACTTAAGAACCGACCTCACACAGGCAACGCAGATGGATGGAGTTCCTGGGGAGGACACTCCGTCTGTCAATCTATGCCGAAATTATTCCTGCCGCAGAAACTAAGGTCGTCAAGCATTATTACTATGGGAGTCCACAGGTCATTTCCACAGGGAGTGGTTTCCTAGGTGATCCCAGGATTGCCTCCAAAAGAATGCTCAAAAGTAAAACTGGGCCGTGGGATTGGACATCGAGTAACCGATTAAATTGTCCATTTTAAACAAAGGGCGAATGATAGGTCCCAGTTCACCTCACCGCCGATCAGCAACACCCACTTTATCTGGCTAACTCATCTCCAGAGCCATTGATGAATGGCTACCAAGATGTAACATTGTGCGCTCTTTTTTAAGACAAAGAACGATCGAAAGTGATGACAAACACTTGTTCAAACGATTACCACTCTAGCCCGTATTTATCACAAATATGTACTGAGAGTCTCGCTCACACGTTCAAAGATGCCAAAACCAAGGGCCTTAAGATTTCCCGCAAGTGCTTAGCATCGTACAATCCCGTTGAAGCACAATAGAGGAATTGAGGGTGGTTACCTTGATGGAGGTGAGTTTCCACCATTAGAACCCTATCATGGAGGTTTAGAACTCCATTGAAACTGAAGATCGATTCATGTTTGATAAGAAACTATGCATAAATGTGACTTGAGAAATAACACTTCAATTGCAAGATTGGGATAGCAAACACTGTAATCCGGAGTGCACTTAATTATATGAACTAACCGGAAGATTACAAGTAATCGAAAACTCAGACCCAAGAAAAATTATACTACTTTATAACCTCAGCAAAAATATGAGAGAAACACTTTAATCGTTTCCAAACCAAACCCTAGAATTCAAAACATTTTCTCCTCGCCTTCAATGGTTTAAATACCATTCTCCTTAGTGGGATTCAGAAGGGTGGTCGAAAGACGAAACACTGCACCAAGGATTGAATTCCTGCCTGTCCCCACAGATATTAGATACTGTACCATACAAAGAAGTGGTACTCCAGACTAAAGTGTAATGCACTTAATTCGCTTTAGGCACTTATTTCAGATAGTTTGGTACTCTGTGACACCGCTTCACCGTGATGTGTACCAGACAAGATGTGTGGGGCCTAAAGACACCTGCCTCCCAGACCTGCCTTCTCGTCAAGACTACTCGGCCACTCTACACGGCTGTCATCAACAAAGAATGACTGTACATTTGTTCTCGAAATCAACTCCAAAATTGTGCACTGGACTCAAAACCCTGTGACATTACAAAAACACAGAACCTGAAGGCACCTATTCTACACAAAATGAGGAGCAAACATGAGCCGAGAGGGAGGAAAACTCACAAATGTTTACACTTTTATGTATTCAAATAAATGACTTCACTTTGCACACATCCAGAAGGCAAATGTAGAATTAGCACTTAGCTCAAGTCACTGTGGAGTATTGGCTAGTATGTTTTCTAATTAGCTGATGCTCGAGACCTGTGGGATAGTTTCGGGGCTACAATTATAAATACAGGACTGTGGCACGTATCGAGCTCTGGTGGCTACACCGTCATGGAGTGCAGTGATCGGAACCTGTGGATAGCGACTTCGAGAGATGTCCATCGTAACTACACTCGCACAGACTAGGGATGGAATTCATCCATGCGATGGTAGTCTTCTATAGAGGATGGTAGTGTCTCCAAATAATCATTTGAGAGAGAGATTCTCGTGGAGCTCTTCAATTACTCGACATTTGTCGTAGATCCGTGTGGCACAAGATGTACTCGTGATCTTCGCCGCACTACTATGAGCAAGATAAGAGATATTAGACTCTGTTCGACAATGTCCACTGTCGCAGAGGTTAAGGTCGAAAGCACCGCACACGCAGGCTACTTTAGCCATCGAGGTGGTATCGAGCCGAAGCTGAGCACGCCAAGATGGATTTTGTGACCACTTGCCAATCTGACACCGCAGTGAATACGATTGCTGTGCATGGGTGATAAGCTTTGACCCTAGCCAATGGCGCATCTTTCAGCCATGGATGACCTTCACATCGAGACTCTACCACATATCTGAGATAACTCACACACTGGTACCAGATCCATGGTCTGACAGAGACCGAGGTTTACAAACAAGACTTTAAAGAGCTCTAAAGGCTATACACACCTGGGCTGACCACATGAGAGTTTCAATCTACGCATCTGATGGTCACCAGAGGACCATACAAGTGCTAGAGACAATACGTCTGTGCATGTTCCGGATCATATGGGTAGTTAGAGTGGTTACTTGTCTCTTATGGAATCTCGCCTACAACAACAGCTTATCGCGAGTATATTGTGATGGGCACCATATGAGGCATTGTATGGGCCATGCAGATCACCGTTACGTTAGATCGAGGTGGGAGAGAGCTCCATCACTAGTCCTAATCATTAGAGACACCTCCGAGAAGGTGAGCGATGACAAACGCCTTCATGGTCAGAGCTCCAGAAAAAGAGCTTATGTCATGCAAGACGCCGAGCCCCAGAGTTCGAGGTCGAGATCACGCCTTCTTTGAAGGTGATGCCTAAGAGAGGAGTGCCAGTCCGCAAGCCGGAAAGCTATCGCCGAGGTTCGGGCCCTCTGGCACACTCGAGAGAAAGAACGAGCACTACCTGCCATTTTCTAACCCATACTGTGTCCACGAGGTATTCACGCCTCCATGCTCCTAGGGAGCGCTAATCTGCATCCAGCTCATGTAGTGGATCGGGAGAGATCGAGGTTGACACCTGATGGGACCTTCTAGTGGCGGACTGTGCATTATGGATAACAGTTTTGCGACGTTAAGACCGCGAGGCTAGTGGAGGGTGCTATGGCGGCACCGTGGAGGAGGAGCCACCTGGAGCGAGAGAACACGATGCGCGGACACCGATCCCTCTATTTAGGTGATGAACAGACAGGATAGTCAGCTTAATAAACATCAGTTTACATGCACAGAAAAGACGCTGCAATATGCACGTGATCAGAGATCAAATAATTTTGAGACGCAAATTCCTTTTAAGGAGGGGAGAATGTAAAACCCGAGAAAAATTCTAATTTTCTGAAAAATGGTAAAATGGTAATTTCACCAAAATCAAATTTTTCTAGATCTCGATGATGAACCATCATCACTGAATTATCTCGCAAAATCTAGTTGTCAAGCCTAATCTCATATACTTAATTTCACGCTTTTCAGTCACATGAGCCTGCATGAAATGTTTTGTGAAAGATATGTGATGTGACAAAAGTCACCTACTACATGTACCACATATATTACATTTTTGCATGATTTAGCAGATGATGGAGATGAATGGTTTAGATTGTCATGTAAAAATCCAAAACTTAAGGACACAAATGGAATTTTTGAAAAGTTTAAAATGAATAAAACAAAAGAGGAATAGTTTTCTTCTTGATTGGAAGTACAAAACATGCAAAGAAGGGAGTCAGATTTGTAGAGAGAGTGTGTGACTTTATTTAGATTTCCCTTGTTCAAACCGCTTGCCTCGACGAGCAAGAAGCAAAGTCAATCTACGCAGGAAGAAGAGCTACGCGTAAGCACCATTTGCAAAGCTTGAAGAACCCAGGATCTTTTTCCTACGGTTTATTCTTGACTAAGAGCCATTTTATGACGGGATTTGCCGAGGCCTGGAAGGCTCATCGGCCTTCAAAATCTCGAACCGAGCAAGAAATCTCATTAGCGCTGGCGAACAAAGATTCAACTGGCGCGGTTTCACCGCTCACGTGATTGGTTTTGTGATTTTGTGTTATTGCGATTCAAAATGAATTATTGATTTGTTGATGTTCACGAAATCTAATTTCGCAAGTATTGGACATAATCAATACTTAATCATGTAATTAATTGTTAATATAGCATACAATGTAAAATATATTAGCATGAATTATTTGGAATTGGCATAACTATCTCATATACCCAAATCTTAGAATGATAGGTGGAGTGCATGACACTAAATTAAAAGAAAAGAAATGGTTGAAAGGAATTTCATAAAGATTCTTCCCAAGAATTATCTCGAGAGTCATCTAACAGCCATCTCGAGGCGAACCCATCAAGGCTGAGAATTACCCACTCGCCTGAGGGTCATGTTTTAACATCTTTACCGAAACTGTAGTAAGTTTTCGAGAACAAAAAGATTTTGTTTCAAATCTGTATTTTTACCCATTCGCTTAGGTACGTGTGAGGGAGTCATGAGGACTCGAGATACTGATCGGTATGTAAGACATTCAAGTAGATCGCATTTGGTCGAAAGACGGTTTGGCTGCGATATGTGCACTTAGGGTGGTGTTCCATGTAGAAAATTATCACTACTCGGGCATTGCCCACCCCGGGGTTTATGATCACTATTTCTGCAGACAGTGAGTCAAGATAGACATGCACGCCACTGTGAGGCCATTTTTAAGAAACAATCAGAGCTTTATTTTCTCACTGCAGATAAACTTGTATTAAACTCAAATTTATATATGTTTGGCTAAGAGTATTGTAAACCTCTTGAACTATTGTTATATAGTTGATATATATTTTGTGAGTATTGATTTTTATGGCCCAAGTGGCCATTTTTACTCATTAAGTGATCCAAAGTAAATCATAGTGACAGTCAGACTCAAGTATACCCCGTGCAAAGGAGACTCACCGATTTTCGTGAGGTGTCGAAGTTACCCGACATCCACGTTATCCATACTCACACACACAACAAGACACCCCGATCAGCGCTACAGACCGCAATTTTCAAACATTAAGCGCTAACCTTTTTCTTCTTTGAAACAAAATCCATTTATGGGATAATAATTTGAAAACAGGATATGAAGACAAACAACATTCATTATAGAAACTAAAGGTATATTAATACCTTATCAATATATATACTTTCTCTAAGTGTTTGTTTTATTATGAAAAAAATATAAAAAGAAAATCAAACATAATC